>JAJUPC010000121.1:600000-1000000 GCA_023614405.1 Avena insularis | reverse complement strand
TCTAACAAATTAGGATCATCTTCAAACGGTCTAATAGAGTCTGAACCTAGATTTTGCCTGTTAGCCTCTATTATATTTTCTTGAAACCATAGCCTAGACGTCTTATAATCACTCCATTTTTGTTGATGGAAAGTCGTAGCAGCATAAATACAGTCTAACTCCGACTGCTCGATTTTCATACTGGCAATCCACCTTGCCTTTAATTCCTCTTCAGATAGATTTTGATCTTGCTTATGTGGTTCTGCAAAGAGGAACAGTGATCTCATGAAATCTCTCTCGTGGAAATGAAAGACCCCACGTCGATAATTACGTCCACGAAAATCCATATAAATTGGGAGATAGAATTTGTAACCAACCAATGATTCGGCAAGTTCCATTGTCGCTTGTTTCATTCGATTTAAGTACAGACGACCAGTTACTAGAAAATCAGAATCATCTGATGGACTCGCTTTGATTCTTAACAATCTTATCTGGCTCGCTTTTCTTAAGTTACCTTACTTACAGACTTACTGACTGGATGTGGAGTTCTGGCATCCAAGACTTGTTTCTAGCAAGCGAGTTACATAAGAAACCGAATCTCTAAGTTCCTATGACTTTCGACTTGTTGAACCGGGTTCGTATTCATATTAATTTGGAGTTTGCTTCCTCCCCTCGAGACAGATTTGAACTACAAATAACCGAATCGAGATATTTCCTTACTTATAGAGCCTGACAGTGCTTCTCCATTCATTCCTTACTTTGGCCTAAACCCAACCTTATCAGATCCAAACTTAGCTTACTTGGCTGTTTTGCTCGTGAGACAGAGGGATTCTACCACCAGCGGGCTAGTATATAATAATAATAAACAGAATAATTTGACCGAGGTATTTGGATGTGGCTCGCACTAATCTTATCCGAGACAGAGGCTCAAATAAATAAACTCCTGAGACTGGCCTAAAAGAGTTAATTGGTGCTCTGCGAGACAGGGTTTTTTGGAAAGCTGGAACGGAAGTAACTTACAAATGTTGTTAAATGCCGCACACTGGTAAAACCCTCCAAGCTTACTTCCCCTTCCTTGCTTGCCCAGTTTGAGTAGGGAGGGGTACCGAATTTCCTGAAATTGTGCTGCCATGCATGCTCTTTTTTCATATATAGGCTCTTTTGACTTATCTCTGTATAATAAGAAAAGCTAGCTTGCCTGGATCTTATTTCTCTAGTAGGAAAGGAAAAGCTTGCCTGGATCTGTTTACCAGGAAGAAAGGAAAACATGAAATTACACGAGCTAGAAAGCATTCTATTCTAATCTAAAGAGAAGTTGACCTGGATTCGATTACCGAGAAAAGGAATACCTTGCTTGCGTGCCCGTGGGTACCCGGATTGTAGAGTTGTCCTAAACAGAGTTAGGTTGGGCAGCCTCAAACTATTGTTCATTTTTTGACAAGTCTTTCACTATAGCAGAAAAGTAAGTTTACAGATTACAGTAGCCGAGTTTGATTCAGTAGCTAGTAACGAGTTGGCAAAGACAGGCTTGGAAAGTGAGACTGCAAGAGCAGAAGATCCAAGTTGTAAGAAGTAAATCGTACGAATTGTAGCAATCTGAACCTTAGACTGGTCTACTTCAAATGTGGCTAGCTGGTAGCCTAGCAGTAACGAAATTCCCGAGCTTTCCCTAGCAGTAAGTCAAGAATTACCCGACTTACAGTGTCAAAGGAGAGCTAATATCCGGCTACTTAATTGGTAGATTTGACCCGAGCTAATTGGTAGATTTGACCCGAGACTGCTTTGACTTGATATGTCCAAAAAATTGATTCTAACCTAGAGCCACAGCGGAAGCGGATTGATATGATGAAGATACGTAGGCATCTTGTGAGAGATCCTTCATCCAACTGTATCAGCAAAATCATGCCATGACGGTCTGGAGGTTGGTAAGCAGCTTTCTCTCTACATGTGTGCAACCTCCATCCTTTTATAGGACTGGATCCTCTTACCGCTGACAGCAAGCTTTTCATTAAAATGATGCATGATTGATCAACTAAAGTCTTGAGCCGGTTGCCACGTACTCCCAGAAAATACCCTTCTCTTTAGCCTTTTATATTTTCTGCTAGCATACCACCCTTCTCACGAGCTGGGATCGAACCAGCACTTTCCGGATTCGTGGTCCGGATAGAAACCATTCTATCATGATTGTTGGTTTCGCAGTTTGAGAACCTCTACACTAAAGTACTTTTCACGCACATGTCGCACGCGTCACAGGTGTTTTGGGCACCCGCGATTTATCAAAATTGGACCTAGAGTTAGGTTGCACAGGCAGTGCTCTCACTCTCATCATTTTGACTCCTTCTTTAAACCATGAGAATCATCCGATCCCTTTCTTAAAGAAAATAAAGAATTATTACTACTTTCACATGGGGTGAAAGGGACGTTGTCGAGAAAGCAGGAAAAAACGCCTTGCCTTCTGACATCTGGCGCCCAGCTAAAAGCAAAAGCTATCGCACCCGCACCCGTTAGAACAGAGGCATTCGAAAAAAGACGAGCATCAGCCCTTAATCGCGCCTTGCACGCTTCCTCGCCTCGCACTTTCGATCCTCTATTGTTCTCCCTTGATTCTGGGATGACGGTATCGATGAAACCTGGGGTGGGTGAGAAATGGCAGGGACCTGCTGCACTGCAGGAACAAGGGTTGCACCCGTGGGTTGAGCCAGATCCCCTGCTGGATCTCTTAAACTGGCGGTGTGTCTGTAGGTTGAGGCGGATCCCCCGCTAGATTTGGCAAAATAAAATTACCGTTCCCGGGTTCGAATATAAAAGTTCCTAAGAAGAAATTTCACCATCTTCTAGGATGATAATGCATAAGCCAAGCGTAAAACCAAGCCATATGGCTAAAGTCATGTATGGAAAAGAAATCAAATAGAATGTATTGCTTTCTCTATGCCCAAGAAAGGGAAAAGGAGCATATAGGTACGACTTTTGACTACAAAGCAATGCAAAGTCTTTAGTAGAAAGAGGAGCTGAAAGAACTCTTATTAGGCTTGCTTGTGATTCAGAACCAGCATGGAAAGAGTTTTCAAAATAGTAAGTAAGATGCCGGGATAAGAACAGTGTGATTTCAGCCTACTTCTACTTGAAAAGCTTCTTTGTCGACAAATTCTTATACCCCCGTTGTCCATAACGAAGGGAAGTCGAAATCTCTTTCCCACATTAGCGAATTGCTCCGTTGAAAGCTTTCTTTGCCCCGCCAAAGGGCATTAGTCATCCTTGGTCTTCGTTCAAGCAAGTCTAATCACACAAGATCAAAAGAAGTGATTTAATTAGTAAAAGAAATCGATAACTGCTTGGACTCAACTCCTTTCAAGAGGTGTACACCTTTGGCCTCACTCAAGGTAATGGGTGACCAAACCTAACGAGTCTAAACAAATAGGATCTTATTGTGTGACAAAAACAGAGATTGGGAATGCTTGGTAGGTATTTGAGTGGCCAACCAGTAAATTAGGGAAATCAAACACATAAAGAAGTTTTCTTTCCAAGCCTGGTAACACCACATTTAAGTAAGTCGATTCAGATTAGCCAACAAGCGAATCCATTAACTCAGTCAACTCTTTCTTGTAAAAGTGCTCATCACTACGACATTATATAATATAGTAAATTACAGACAACACTCAATGCTAATGAGTGGATCAAGTCATTTACTAGTCAATGAACTGACTAAACTCTGTCTGTTCTGGGAATTGACCCACTTAACTATACTCTTAGGGCAAGCCGCCCTGTGGTAATTAACTCCGTCAAATCTGTATCAGTCTTGAGGCAATTTGGAAATGCTATACAAAGATATTAATCAGAGTCAGTCAATTCCCTAGCGACAGTTAATATGACAAATCCTGGGTAGGTAATTCAAACACGCCCCACCCAATAGGTGAATCTTTCAAAGTGTGGGAAATCTCCCCTTTCTTCAATCCTAGAATCGATGCCTAAGAAAAAGGGTATATCTATGAAAATGCTCAACCCATTCATGCGATTCAATCCTCTGCTCTGATTCTATTAAAAAGGAAACACTCCACTAAGTCGTACACACTCCCCAATAAGTCTGGTAATTAATTCGTTCAAATCAATGCTCGGTGCAGTAGGTAATGTAACTTAATCAATCGCAAGCGGCAAAAGAACTCAAACTCAATCCACAATCCGTCTCGCATGTCTGGGAAAGAAGAGCAGGCTGTTAGGCAAGCCGACTTTAATACAACCTCTAGGGAAGCCAGGAAAGTTGGTATATACTTAGTACCAAACTTTTGAAACAGTTTGAATTCTCCAATAAGGAAGAAATGAAAAAGCTAGGCCGAAGGATGAGATGGCATTTCAAGAGAATAGTCGATCGATATGGCGGAAGAGGTCTCTTTGTCAAATCCTCTATCATCTAAAGCCGGGTCGAAACTTCCTTTAGGAGCGGAAGAATTTGCGGTGTCAGAGGACAAAGCTTCCATTCTCGAAGAAACTAGCCAAGTTGGAAAACACTTAAGAGGGCTGGGTATTGAAAGAGTCTGGCAGGAAGAAGTATAGTACCAAGCGGCAGTAAGCCTCGGTTCGAATTAGCAGAGAGGTCAGTTTTAGGAGGTCGTGTCCAGTGGAGTTCCGCGATAAACTAAAAGTAATACATACCTATTTGTTGCGAAGTGATTGCTTTGCACCTTTCAATATTTCTTTGACTTCTAGTGCTATCTTCCATCCGTTCCAGTTCATGGATCTTGTTCCTCTAAACTCAAATAAAAATTAAGACTTTGTAGTAAGGTAAACCTATTTTATTCATATTATTTATACTAGATCTTTGTCTTCGTGGCACAAGCAAATAGAATATTTCTGTCAAGAGATGGAGCTCAAAAAGGGCGGGACAGACACAAGCGGAAAGGTCATAGAAAACGACGTATGAAGAGAGTGCCTACGTTGTCTCCGCGGATTTGCACTTGAGGGTGTCACTATCCCACCGATATGCATAAAAACAAGTAACTTGACTCAGCTGATGATAAAGAAGGCTGCTCTACAAGGCTACCTATAGCACGGGAGATTTGCGCGTATGTTTTCTCTCCGTCTGATTCAACGATGGAGTAAAAGCAGGTTTGTTTGATAGCTCTCTATCGGCGGGCAAAGCATTCCAGGGGTGTGATCCGAGGACTACAATGGATAGCGCAAGCAAAGGTGTCACTTTCCCACTATCCAACATCAAACTTATCGGAAAATCAAGCGGAAAAACACCTATTTCAAAGCGGGATGCTCTTGATGGATAAAAAACCTATGCTAGGAGGCTTCGCCGATTGATAAAGGTGAGGTAATCAACAAAGCAGATATCGCACTGGGTGCACTGGCATCTTTCCATTGAGTAGGGTGTTGTTCGCTCCTCTCTGGGGAATTCTTAAACTAACTACCCTTTTTCGGCATGATTTCCTTAAAATTTACTAAGATGAGGCAATAGGCGTAGGAGGCGACAGACCTCTGACTATATGAACGAGAAAGGTGTTATAGGCGTTCTTCCTATCATTTCACAACCACATGCATCTTTCACCGAAATACATAACATTGATGGAAGAACGACCAATCGCATATCAATTATGAGTTACCGAAGTTTTGAGCTTCCGGATCTGGTATCATATTCAAAGGTACAGAGGGAGGAGGTGTGGATAAAGGAGGCAACGGTCGACCGAAATGCGATATCTTTGTCCTGGACAAGTGCATTTTTGTCCTGGACAAGTGAATTATGGAATTGGTTGATGCAATGGAAACATTTCTTTGTAAGCTGGCTTCCACTAGCCTCACTTTGACTCCTTCCTAGGCGCCAGAGATGTCGCTTCTCTGCTCGATCCAATGACCACAACGGAGAATGCCTTTTCCTAGAGGATAGTGGATCGGTCGGGTAGTCTATTGGCTCGCTATCTTGCTAACCATAGGTGCAAATAAACCATTTGACCAGCACCGGGAAGTGCCGGCTCACCGTTCGCACTAAGCTCCAAGCCTGCAAGTTAAGTTCTTGGCTTAGCGATTGAGTGCCAGAGAGCATCAGTAGCTTTGCTTTGACCTCCAAGATCGAAAAGTGCTTAACATATTGCATTAAATAACTGCAATTTCTTCTTGCTTTCTATGCGACCTATTGAATGGGTTCCGGCTGAGCTTTCCTAGACAAGGATACTCTTTGACTCTCGCATTGGAAAGGTTATGTTTCAGTTCCCTATACTTAGCCACCCACGGCAGCACACTTGTAGATTGTACTTTCCAGGAGAGATTCGAGCCCTTCTTTGCCAGTCGGTTGAGGAAAATAGATCAACTATCTCTGTTTCACTTGTTTGACCACTCACCTCTTCTTCCTCCTATACCAACACAGCTATCCTGCACTTTTCGAATTCGCTCACAGCTCTGGGGGATGACAGACAAAGAAAGAGATCAGGTTTTTTATAATAGGATAATTAGTACGAGATAGCTTCACACCTCGCGGTGCTTACACCTCTCGCCTATCGAAGTTTTGTTCGAAAACCTCGTACGAGAACTTGTATAGAGAAGGATTTCTCGCGGCGCAGCAGTTCTTCCATACCAACTTAGCTACCCGGCGCGCCAACCGGTACACCATAGGTTGACCCAACCCAGTTCTCTCGTACTACGGGTTGGCTTCCTTTTTTCTCAGAAGTCTTTTTTCTCGTAGCGCTTTCTTCTTTGGGGCGGAGTACAGTTTTCACCTCAAACCCCGATATATTGTCTTTCACGTCGAAGAACACGGGCCCATGGGGATTTTGTAAATTCCACTTAACAATTCTCCATCTTGTTAAATGATTGGAGACGAAGGTCATCCCAAAAACTAACAAAATATCCACGAAGATACATTTTACATAGAAATCCATAGTCATATTCAGACTAAATATTTTATGTAGAAGCTGAAAAATCTCATTCATGGATCCCATCCCATTTTGCTTCTTGTAAACCGCCCTTCACCCCCATCCCCTAAAGTGGTAAAGAAGGAGGCTCTTCTTTGTCTCATTAGGACAAACAAATAGGAAGGGATAGTTCTTTCATTGCATTGATAGAAGTGATACTATCAAAAGATCTCTATTATTTAGAGAAAAGAGTTGGCGTGGGTTCTACCAACAAAACGAAGAAGTTTTGGATTCATTCGGAACCCAAAAAAAAACAAAAAGTTCCAGAGGCATCTTCCATTCATTTCTATTTAGGTCTTTCTGCACCATATTTAGATCTTCCCTTTCTACGATCCGGAATTCCCAGCAAATCCTTGACTCCTCGAATACGATGGGATTTCACACCTGGCGAATCTTTCACTCTACCTCCTCTGACTAAGACTATAGAATGTTCCTGCGAATTATGACCTTCGCCTGGAATGTGAGCAAATATATCATGTCGATTGCTCAACCGTACTTTTGCTATCTTACGTAGAGCTGAATTAGGTTTTTTTGGTGTTCTCGTCGAAACACGCAGGCATACTCCTTGCTTCTGGGGACATTGATCCGAAGCTCGAGTACGGTCCGTCTTGTTTTCTTCTCTACCATGACGAATCAATTGATTTTTTGTAGGCATCCCTCTTTCCTATGTCCTTCCCCCCTTTGCCCTTTCAAAAGTGGTTACTCCCGATCCGAAGCACCCCTTTTCCATTCATAGAGAGATCCAATCGTCAAAATCAATAAAAAGGCCATCATGGACCAAGATCCAAACAGATCAATCTTGTTAGGAGGTACTGCCCAAGGAAAAGAAAAGGTGACTTCCGGATCAGGGATAATAAATAAAATAGGAACCGGATAAAATCGTATATCGAAACGACTTCTGGCATCACCGGAGGGATCGGAACCACATTCAGTGGGCAAACAATTTTTCTGGATAGGTCGAACTATTGGAAGCAAATGGAAAAGGAACACCGAGTGGAATCAAATAAACTAGCGGACTGATCACTAAATAGATACAAATAGGTGCAAATTCCGACATCACCAAAGCCCACTTCGTTCTCTCACTCTCCTCGCGGCGCTCCTTGCTCGTGGAGCGGCATACCGAAAAAAAGACGCTCAGATGTGGATTCGAACCACTGAAGGATTTCAAGGGAAATGCCCCTTGCTCTTCCCACTGAAACAAGAAAAAAAGGATTTGCAGTCCAGCAGGAAAACGGATGCGCTACGCCTTAGTTTCGCGCTAAAAAATCAGTTGCTTGTTTTGCTCTAACCAGCTGAGCTACCAGAACCACTTGCCTAAAGTCTCTTTTCATCATCTATGAGCATCCTACCTGTAGTGGAGGAGCTTGCTCAAGAACCGAGAGCCGGCCAGGGAATGTAACACCCCGTCCACTCCTGGGCCCAGGGGGTGTCACTCCTGGCAGCTTAATAGGATATCTAGACTGGCCCCATAGACCAACACTAGTTTTTTGCGCACTTTGTCCTCACTCGTGCGCACCTGGCTACCCACTTCCCGGTCGGTCACCCAGGCTACCCACTTGGTCGGTCACCCATCCTAGAATTGCTCTAGGCCAAGCACGCTTAACCTTAGAGTTCTTTTCGAATGAGCTTCCGGAAAAGAAGTTGCAACTTGTTGATATGGGTATCCTATCAATCCTATTAAGCCATGTGCCTGGATCTCACATTTTACCTTAATTATTTTCTTGTACTTACGGATGTTTGCAAGGGGGTTTAATCACAAGTATGTATTAAGTCTTGGATAGGACGGTACATTAGCACAGGTTCACCCACACAACACTTAGCAAGCTAGAGAAGATTAATCGACTATATGAAGCGAAAGCACTTGACAGTCTTCATATGTGTCCTCGAGAACGTCTGGTCATCTATAGAAATACAACCGGCTTGTCCTTTGCTGCATAAAGGATTGGGCCACTTGCTGCATTTATTCCTACTGTCTTTTATTTACTCGTACTTTGTTTACTTGCTTTATCGAAAACCCCTAAAAATCCGTTTGCTAAGTATTTGCAGAGAATTCCTGATCCATACCACTAGCCAGCACCTTCTGCTCCTCGTTGGGTTCGACACTCTTACTTATCGAAAATACTGCGATACACCCCCTATACTTGTGGGTCATCACTCCATCAAGCTACCAAAGCCAAGCGTCACTTGCAAAAAAAATCTTATGAGAAGACAAAGGCATACTTTGCGTCCATCAATGCAAATGCCTCCACCAAGCCAACAAACCAAGAAACGAGCTCATCCAAGCAAAAAAAGACAACGATAGCATCCTCCTCCAACACGACATCGGATAATCAAGTCACTCACTTCAAGTGTGGAGTGAAGGGTCACAAGTCATATGTGTGCACCAACACAAGATTTATGCTTACAGATGAGAATGGCACAACCTAATCCGTGAGTGAAGAGGAATATGAAGTGTTGACTCAAAGAGCAATTTCAAGGGAATCCGTGATGGAAGTGGATGACACCCTCATATGCGAGCATGATCCAAGACCTTCCCTAGTCATTGCTCAAGCCTTGACAACAAACTCTATACCAAGGGAGGATCAACGCCTCAATATCTTCCAAACTCGTGCCGAAATTGATGGAAAGTCCACAAAGGTGATCATTGATGGAGATAGTTGCCACAACCTTGCTAGTATGGAACTTTATGAGAAACTCAAGTTGCAATGCATAGCGCACCCTCACCCCTATCATGTCAAATGGCTTGATGATAATGGAGCACTCAAGATAACATCAAAGGTCAACGTCTCCTTCAAAATTGGACCATATGAAGACACCATTGAGTGTGATGTTGTGCCAATGTCCATGTGCCACATGCTACTTGGGAGGCCATGACAATACGATAGAAGAGCCGTACATCATGGTAGCACTAACCAATACTCCTTCAAGTGGAATGACAAGACATTCGTGCTCCAACTAATGACGTCAATCCAAGTTATTGCATCAAACATGACATTTGTGCACAAGATAAATCAAGCTAAGGACCCTTGTGAGATGAGTTGTGTGAGAGTGAACCACCATCACGAGAGCGAGTGCCATAAGCCCCAAATGAGTGGAAAAATCATGAGTGCCACGACATAAACCACCAAATGGGATAGGAGAGATTTGAGTGTCACCCATACTAACATTCCATCATACAATTATCTCTTTGTTGTCGGTTTTGAAAGGTACCCTAGATAGACCAGCACCTACAAGGATCATGCTACAAGATCTCCAACCACAACATGATGGCAAGAAGTTCTACAAGCTCTTCAACATGTTTGAGAATGGCTTCGACACAGGTGATCTGTCCGTGTCAAAGACAAGGCCAAGGGCACACCTCCTTCCTTGCATGATGAAATAACATCGTCGAGGTCGACTCGTTTTCAAGCGGGGGGAGATGATGCAGCCCAACATATGGTAATCACCATTGGCCCACATCATGCTACACCAACCACTCCTACAAAGGTGAACTCCTTCCATCTCTTACCTTTCGTAATCTATCATGTGAATGTAATGCTACTTGAGACAAATGTTGATCATATGACTAGGTCCATGACCATGATGGCAAGAGGAGCCAACAAGTATGAACCTAGAGCCAAGACCCCAAGCAGGAAGCCTGGAAGAGAAGACACAAGAAGCTGCTGGCGCTAGCCCGGAGTCTCCGGCCCTGGATCTCGGAGTCTCCAGCCCTGGACACCGGAGTATCCGACCACAAGCTCGAAGGACTCTGGACCAGACTCCATCCCCGGCCTGGAGCGTTCAGTACACCCCTCTAGAGTCTAGGCCAAAGAGCGACGCCACCATGGAGTCTCCGACCACTCCACCCCAGAGTCTCCGACCCATCGCACCGGAGTCTCCGCCCAAGCACTCGAGACCGGACTCCGGACCCATGCCTGGAGCTCTTTGTCTGCCATCCCAGAGTCTGCCCTAGAGACTGAAGACGAGTCCGGAGTCTCCGGACACCCCGGAGTCTCCGGACACCCCGGAGTCTCTGAACCTCAGACCCTGGAGTCTTCGGTGTAAGTGAAACGGTCCTAGCGCCATGAGTTGGGCCTGGCCCATGTAACGCCCCCCAATCTCCTCTTTATGCCTATTTTACCCCTAGCTCATGGCTGGCCTATATATATGCCCCCACTCCCTCCTTGAAACCCTAGAGATGATGATGAATTAAGGCATGTGCCTAATCCTAGATGGGAACCCCCTGTCAATAGATTATCTATGAGTTGTACAAGGCCTTGGAGTCGGTGCCCTTCTCCAAGTCGTCAAGACCCTCCTCAAGTGTTTGGTATCTCCTTGTCAAGGATTCTAGTAGTGCTTGGTATCTCCCCTTTGGGATTCTACTTGGTTGCTACTCTCTCCTTGATTTGGATTCTATCATCTGCTTGTCGATCTCTCCTTTGGTGATCCTATCGCAAGGTCTCTCGCCAAGGATTCTATTTGATTGGTTGTTCAAACCAATGGGAGTAAATAGAATAGTGTGTGATTTGGAATGTATTTGTATATTTACCTTGCATTAGAGTTGTGTTCATCGTGTTTTCCCTCACCTCCCGCATCAAATATGTGAAGATCGGGCCATCCTAGGGTAAATCCATAAGGAGACCCATAATATATTTGAAAGTGTCATGCCTTGATCTCCCAACCGAAGTTGGCATCCCAAGGTATCGATCACTTAATCTCTCATTAGTGACCTCCATAATCTTCTTTACTCCCTCACTTACCGCTTGTGAACTTCCTTTACTAAAGAACACAAAGGACTTGTCCTTATTAATCCTCATTATCGATCAGCAATTAGAAAGAAGGCTCTGACTAATGGTCAAATTGTTCCCCTGACTCTAAGAGAGAGACTCCAGGAGGTGGCGACAAAAACCCATCTAGGGTTCTTTACCTCCGCCGGCGACGCCACTGGTCTGTCCCATCTCCGGTGGCCTTAGGGCCTTGGAGGCGTGGCGGATCACGGCCCCTCGCCGGCGGGAGATCTCTATGTTTTGTTCAAACTATTTTTAGTGTCTTTTTCAGGATGTTGAGACGACGGCTACGTCCTGAAGTCAGAATAAAGTCCTTCCCGCCCTATCCTTGCTCTGGTGGTGCGCCTAGCATCGGTGGAGGGCGTGTGGAGTCGTGTGTCCAACGGATCTATTGTGATCCGGTCATTTTTCGCTATCGTTGGTGTGTTTTAAGGTCAGTCCCTTCCGATCTAAGTTGGTCATCTTCAGCGATGGTTGCTGCTCCAGTGTGCTGGTCCTTTGGGGCCTTAGCACGACGACTTCCCGTCCGTCTACTACAACAAGCTCTACTACGACAAGCTTTGCTCGGCTCCAATGATGGTGGGGCAAAGACGCCTTCGGCTCGTGCCAGTGTTTGTAGTCGTCGCTAGGTGATCCAATGACCTATTTGTAATTTTTATTACTTTTAGGACTACTAGCACAAATACCCGTGCGCTGCACCGGGAATGCACCAGGAATTGAAAAAAACTTGTGATCAAAAATGTCAGCATGACCCAAATTTTTCCCCAAAGTCGATCGGCCCGGAAGGCCTCAAGTTCACCCTTTCTGTCTTATTCTTCAATTATTTTTATACTTTATTGTTTATTTAACCTACTATCTGGATCAAGGATGCATGAAAGAAGAACGGCTGCTACGGAACATCGATTTAGAATCTTATCTCATATGAATTCATGTTTTATAAAGGATTCCACAAACTGTAGTACACTTTTAATACAATTTTCAAAAGTTTGTTGATTTGTAGTTCAGTTGGGAACACATAATCTTTCATTGAAAGTGCATGTTGATGTTACATTGAAATCACCAAAATAGCAGCGCTGCACTACACTTGCTTAACATATATACACGTAGCGGTGTACAAGAGGAAAGCAGATTATAATCTTTAACTGAATCAAACTGTATTAAGACAAAAATTATGACTTAGTTTTTTTAGGTGAATCATGACATAGTTATTCCCTCTTACTATCCCCGTTGGATGGGTGTATATCAATACATGGGATCGGTACATTGATTAAACCTACGGGAGACACAGGAATTAAACCATAAAGTCAGGATGATAGTGCAAACTAAGCTCAACTTTGCACATTACCTAACTGGAATCCAAAATGTTCAACTGTTCTAAATTCTACAACAAATGACTGCTTTCAAAAAGCTTAGCCAAAATAAGCAAGCTAAGGAAATATGTATAACAATTTAGTAATGCAGCTTTACTTCTCCTGACAGCCAGCGTGAATGAATCTTTTATTTTTTGGAAAACATGAATGATTAAGTATCACAATACTAATCATCCTGATATATCCTATTACAATTCACAAAGAAGAAAATAATGATTTAATTAAGAGACAAAACATACTAATTGTGCTTGTTTGGTAAAGGAAAAAAAAGGAGGAAAGAGGCCCATGCATTGCAACGGATAGAAAACCACTTTAGTGAATACATTCGGCACATATATTGCTGTTGAGATATACGTATATGTATAGGTCTCCTTGGTAGTTTCCTTGTACACCAAGACTTGTAATTTGTATGCCTCCTATATATAACGTGACAGCCGGCCCTAGTGCAATCTCTCATAATCTCTCTACAGTTGCGACACAATATTGAAGTTAAATTTACAAATGTTGCACAATTGTTCTGTTTAAAAAGAGTATGAGCTCGTGCTCACCTGGTTTTGATATTGTCAACTATAATTTATGTGATGTTTGCAAGATTAAATATAAGTATGGCTTATATGATGAAGAAGCAAACTTGTTTCAAACAAATACTGATTTGTTATAAGCAATTGCAATTGCAAGTTGTTGAAAACAAAGGAACTAACGGCCTTTAATTTAATTTATGCATAATTGTGGATTAGGGGTACGTATTTTAAATGTAGTGCAAAAAAATTCAAATTTTGTTTGTAACCCGAAACTTTCAAACCAGCTTTGTTTTCAAAGAGAAAATAAAAATAAAAAAGGTGCAAATTTCTTTGTACGGGCCGGACCAAGAAATAACGGGACACGCACGCACGCACGCACACTGACCAAACCACACGACGCGACCCAACTCTACACGCACGCGCAGACCTCCGGGAAATCCAATCCCATCGTTCGCTAATCCCCCCCCCCCCCCGCGGCGCTAGAAGCCCGAGCGAGCTCTCTCGCGTCGTGGTGGCGCCGCTATCCCCTCTCTCGGTCGCTGTCCCCACCGCCCCGCCAGGGGAGCCCGAGCGAGTTCTCTAGCCTGGCGCTGCCATCAGGTCCTTCCCCAATCCCCACTTCCTCCTGTGAGCGTTGACGGCCGCCTGGCATCCGTTCGATCTAGCGCCGCCTATGCTGCCGCCGTTCTGCTCTGCACAGCGCCGGGCCTCACCAAGGTCTACAAGATCTCAGCGTCCGCCAAATTTCTTTAGTCCCGCGCCGCTGTGTTTCCCGATCCTCCCTCGATTCTCTTTGTCGGGACCAGCTCCACCCTCGTCTCTGGAGGGCTCCGCAGCCCTTTCTCTCCACTTGATCTGATAATTAGATTTGCAGATGTTGCTGCTCGTTTATTCAAGAGGCTGTTGTTTCCTGTCAATTTTTTAGGATATATAAATTGGAGGAATTCGGTTTAAGGTAGCAATGTGGAACTATTAGGTACAATCTATCTAGACTGCTTTCTCGTTTACTACCGATTGGCAGTCTTGCTAGCGGCCCATAAGAGAGCCTAGTAGGGCAGCGTTGTCACCAATCTGCAAATAAAATTGAACTCGTTTTTCACTTATAGGTGGCATTTGACGTAATATAAATTTTAGTGAGAGGATAAAAGGGTTCAAAAAAAGAGTTGGACCGGAAGACACAATCCGTCTTTTATTATTAGGTATAGATGTATAGATATACAAATTGTTTGTGCGTGCAACGGGAGACATATCGTGCTATTTCGCAGATTCGCAAATAATTCACGTAATTGATATCTTCGTGATATTATTATGTGTTCCTTTTAAAAAAAGATGTGTCATGCAAGTCCCATAAGTAAAATCAGAAAAATAACTGAGAGGATATATAAAGCATCAGAGAGTTGGACATGAACACATACGATGAACCACGTCTCATTTTGCAATTGAACCAGGGTCCCAAATGTGAAAGGATGATCCAAAAAAAGGGCGCAAGTACAATCAGAACACGGCCTCCCATATACTCACACTGGCGGTCATCGGAACTCTCGAGGCTGTCATGATGATCCATGGATACTCTGTCGCTCGCTGAGTAAGTGGTGCCAAGTGCCGATGCCATCTCTCCGTCTTAGGCTCATCATCAACGCCGCCCTCCCCGACGACGCCGTCACAACAGCAGTAGCACCGAGATTTCTGAAACTGCCATTTCGATAGAGTTAAATGCTAAATCCAGTTCAGTTTCTTGTATCTACATAGTTGTAATAGGGAAAACGACGATGGACAGAGTCACCTCCTAGCGTGGAACAGTTGCACGACGGCTTTGTATTCCTCCGCCCTGGGAAAGCACTCGATGGCCTCTTATCTTCTTGTGCTTGCCGGCAAAGCTGTACGTCCACACCGGCCTCTGTCTATTTGAGGTCCATGGCGCGTTCTGGTGTTTTTGCAAACAATTAATTGTCTATTCCTTGCAGTAAAAACCCCACTATATCAGCTCTTTCACGAGTTGTATACAACAAAAGCATCCCAAAAATTGAAAACCAAGAAACGAAAGGAACATTCCCTGAAGTCTGACCCTTCATACTCGTAGTATCCGCGGTCGCTAGGGAACTCGTGATAAGGAAAAGGCAATTTTATAGGCAGCAGCAGCATCGCCGACCCTGATTTACTGACCACCACCTCACGAGACCATCCCTAGTACTCACCTTCGAACGCAATTCTCGATAGCCCACTTCGCCTGGCTCGACAAGGACGCCCTCGCCCGCCCCGGTGGGAGTGCACGACGCCATGACCCTAAGGGTCTCAGCAGTCGGTGCTCCATAGGTCAGGTGCGGCGGCGTCTAGCACCTATGGTTGGCGCCCCCTTTCATGTCATGTTCCTGCTGCACAAGAATAGGACGGAGCGTCCGTGGCGACGGCGACCTCGGAGCCTTCGGTCTCCGTTGCCTCTGCGCACTGTGCATCATGAACTCATGTTCCTATGCTGGAGTTCATCTCGGAGCTCTTGCCGTTGCGGCACGATCTCCACCAGCCCGACCTCTTGCCGTTGTTCCAGCGCCCGGGGCGGCTCGTCCATGACCAACTGCGCCCTGGCCTTCTCGGCCTCCAGCACAACACGTACGTGGAAAACTAACCCTAGCTGCCGATTATATCATAACAGGGGAGGGAGGTGGATCGGGAGAGAAAAGAAAATGACTTGGTGCAGGAAACAAAAAGAACAATTTAGAGTTAGCCACGGATTAACGAACAACGGGCCAATTCAGAACTTAGCGACATATAGGAACACATAAATTTGGTTGGACGAAAGCCCAATCCAACGGACGAAGAAAGAGACCTTAGCCCTTTTATTATTAGGTAATAGATTTATACTGTTGTTGATAATTATTAATAAATCGGTGGTATTTCGCAAAACCTTAGCTTTCTTCCCTCCTCTATCTGCCCAATGTGTCGTGTGTGACCCAAGCCCAAAACAATTAGCCCACCACGGTCTGTGAGACTAAAAAGGTTAGTTGGATGCCTGAACATATTGGCGCGGCGTAGGCAATCCATCCATCAGATCAGTATACATGTATTCGTCCTTTTCTGTAAAAAAAAGATGTATCCGTTCTTTCCTATTATTCGACTCAAACTCGGTTGACTGACTGACTGCCGTCAGCCGCCAGACGCCGTGTCGCTAGGGCTTCCTTGTGCGTCGGCGTCGGTGACTGTTGAAGACGCGACGGCCGCGCGCTCGCCGTCGCTGCAGACCACGTACGACCAGGCCAGCTGATCTGCCACACGTCTCCGGCCTTGCCGCACGCTTGAACCCTGAGGTATATCAGTATATATGGCATATATCTCAACATTGCAGTTACCAGTTAGGTTTCAATTATCGGACAGGTTAATTACAATTTGCATACATGCTTCCTGCTAACTAGAACTGCATAGGCTCTGCTAGGTCGGCTGGGGACTAGGAATCAGTCGGAGAATTAACTGCAATCGGTCAAGTTCAATCTTCTGCCGGATCACAATCCTCCGGATAAATGATCCCCAACACTTCCATTCTCCCATTGTTCTCACCCCAGCCCCAGGCGATGCACCGCCGCCGGAGGACCTCGACCACTGCCAACGGCGTGGCATTCGCTGTACCTTCTGCCACAGCAGCACATATCGGCGGCTTCCTTTCTAAGAAGCCTTATGTGCCGCCGTTCTGGGCCTCAGACCTCTCCCTCGCCCCGTCCCACAACTTCACCCTCGGCCAAGTAAGCTTCACCATCTTTTAACACTTGATCCCTGCTTGTTCTAATTGGTCAGCTTGGAGTGTCTGTTTAGTATGCAGATACGAATGAAATACGAGTAGTTTAAAGTGACAAGTTAATCTAGAATGTTTAGTCTAATGTAACTGCTTTTTCTTCATGATCCAAACAGTTCCCAACTCCGATTCACAAGTGGAACCTTCCTAATCTGCCGAAAGACACAGAAGTATGGATCAAGGTGAAGCACAAGAACCAATACTTTGTTTGGTTTCCTAAAGTTTGAGACACTTCATGGTTGCATCATTATTAGCATCTGCATTTCGACTCTGATGTGGAAACTTTCGGGAAACTGTAGCGCGACGATCTAGCCGGCATGGAACTGAGCGGCAACAAAGTTCGGAAGCTCGAATTTCTTATGGCAGATGCCGTCGCGCAGGGTGCCGATTGCGTTATCACCGTCGGTGGTATCCAGAGCAACCACTGCCGAGCTACGGCCGTGGCAGCCAAGTATGTTAATCTTGATTGCTATCTGATACTAGCCAAGTATGTAGACTGTTTTATGGTACTCAATTTTTTACCGGGTTTTGGTGGGATATTTCTAGCTTTTTGTAGATGAAGATCCTGGTTTGGTTGGTAATCTCCTTGTCGAGAGACTGCTGGGAGCGCACATCGATCTTGTCTCAAAAGGAGAGTTCACGAAAATTGGGAGTGTGGTATGGTTTCCTCCATTATTTGCTAAGTTGGTGGTGCACTGAGCTCTTTTTTGTGTGTGGGGAGTGCTTTAAGATTTTCATAGTTATGTCTAACAAATTATGCCAAATTCTTGTCCATACATGTGTCTTGCTCATTATTCATGCTTGATAGGGTACCATTTTATTTACTCATTATTTACTTTGTGACAGTGCTCTTTCATAGCCCTAGTAATCTGATTTTCTTATAGCTTGCATTGATTTTTATGATGTACCTTTTGAATTGCTTAAGAAGCTTCCCAATCATGTCATATATTTATTTCTTATAGGCTTTAACTGACTTACAAAAAAGGAAGCTTTTGGAAAAAGGACGGAAGCCATATGTGATTCCTGGTGGTGGATCCAACTCATTGGGTAATTGGTATGATCTTATATCTGATGATAATTGTCAAACAACAATTTTGTTCTATTACATTCCTGCTTATAGCATAGCTTGAGGTTTCCTCGTGGAATAATATTCATGGATTGGTGGTTGTCTAAGCGTGTTGTGGACATTAATACATTGCATCACATGTTGGCCTAAGACTTGCGCCAGCAAGGAAACATGCATGAGGCCAGAGGGAGTACTTCCAACTCCACCAGAAAGTCTAGAATTATTGGAGTCCCATATCCTAGGAGTTATTATTGTGACTGGAAAGGTTAATGGTCTAAGCAACCATCCACTATATAAATATACCATGTGCCTATGTTCGAGAAAAACAAGAACCATCCTATTACATTACATCTCAAATATTTCTTCACGTAACCTATGCCTATCTAATTCCCCATAGCCATGTCAACTTCCTACTATATCTTAGCACAACAATTATCATGTATTCCTGTTGTGTGCCAAGGTTCACAACATACTCCATTGAAAAAATTAGTAACTATTGATCTATTCACACTGTGTCGAGATGAGACTTAATAAAAAAATACATTATAGAAACTGAATGTAAGATTACGTGCTGTGAACAGAAAAGACAGAGTTCTCCAAAATTTATGTGAATGATAATTTAGTTTCTAATGTATAGGTGTCTTGCTGTTACAGGGGATATATTGAAGCGGTAAGGGAGATTGAACAGCAAATTCAGTTATCTGGTGATGTTCAGTTTGATGACATTGTTGTTGCATGGGGCAGGTATTTCAGTGACACTGCAATTTCTTACATTCTATGGGTAGTTTACGAAGTACATTTTTTATTGTTTCATGCCTACATCATGGAAGGTGTTGTATTTTCACTACTATATGATTTGATGACTGAACTTTTGTGCAGTGGAGGAACTGTTGCTGGTCTTGCTTTAGGATCACATTTGAGTAGCTTAAAGACAAAAGTATGATCCTCTTTTTGTGTGTGGCTATTTTATTATTTTGCTGATGTTTCCATACTAATCACGGACCCACTTTCATGATAGGTCCATGCATTCTCTGTTTGCTATGGCCCTCAATACTTCTATGACAGTGTTCAAGGTCATATCGATGAACTTAAATCTGGTTTGAATTCACGTGATATGTTCAGGATTGAAGATGTGAGTATGATGTATAACTTGTATTGTTCGTGGATCTTGCAAAAGAGTTCTCGCCCCTAGTCCTTTTGCATGTTCCCCTCTTGTAATCAATCGCCAAAACCCATAGGGGGAGCCTAGCTGCACTTTCAACTTTTCATGGTTTTTCTGTGTCTAGTTTATGAATACTTTTCTTGACAGGCTAAGGGCTTAGGTTATGCCATGTACAAACTGGTTAAGGATATAGCTGCAGCAACAGGCATTGTGCTTGATCCAGTCTACAGGTGCATGCAATACTTTTCTTTTATGTGCATGTGACATCATATCTGATTCTTATATTATTGCAGTAAAAGTCTCTCCATTTAAGTAGTAGTAAAAGTTATGATATATTATTGCCGTCAAGTTAATAATAAGACAAGTGCTTAATGAGGACATATGCATGCTTTTGTTTTGTACAGCGGGAAGGCAGCATACGGCATGCTGAAAGACATGTCCAACAATCCAAGCAAGTGGGAAGGGCGAAAGGTCCTCTTTGTTCACACCGGTGGCCTCCTCGGGTTGTATGACAAGGTGGACCAACTGTCGTCTTTGGCTGGCAGCTGGCGCAGAATGGACCTTGAAGGATTGGTCCATGCACCTGTAAGATGTCCTTCTGGTTGATTTCTAATGTTTTGGGTTGAAACTGCATGTAGAGCATTTCCTCTTAGATTTGCACAAGGAAAATTCAGAATATATTGCTAGTTTTGAGCACAATAGTGATACGATTTACGAGCAAAGTGCATTTTTTTGGCTGTCCGAAAATAATGATTAGGGTTTTGAACTTAGTCTCATCATGGTTGTAAATAGTGATGCAAGTGGGCGGAAAGTGTTTTTGGTACATGGCCTTTAGTGCTCCCTTTACTTTCAGATTTTTGAAAATTTCAAAATCTTACACTTATATACCTCCAAAAATCACGGCGTTAAATATATAGATAGATATATACAGGAGGAGCGTACGGACAAAAAAGTTCCACTAAAAATTATGTTGTATTTTGGGAAATACAAAAAACAATTTTTTTGACAAAAAGTATACTATTTTTACTCAGAAGTTTGTCTTTTTATATCTCCCAAAATATAAAGTTTTATTTAACGGGACCCTTTTGCGTTGTATATATCCATCTATATATTTAACGCCATAATTTTGAGACATAGAAGTGTGAAATTTAAAATAAAATAAAAATCTAAAAGTGAAGGGAACACTGGTGTCCATTTGCACAATATTCCTTCTCTGTAAGTGGGTAAATATTAGAGTACCCTTACCAGGAGCGGCCTAAGAAATGGGTTATGCATTTGGGTTGGGTCCTCTGTGTAGGCATTGAGCTACTGGTTTATACGATTTTTTGTGAAATTTTAAAGAAAAAACCTTGTGGACTTTTGGGCCTAAGCCCCATGCCACAACACGGGCTGCCCTGGGTGCAGGTCCACCCATGCCTTCTACCCATTTTATTCAACAAAATGAATCCACTTTTGTGATGATATCATCATTTTGAAAAGGTGAGGTCAACTCCAATGGCGTCCCTCCCCCTCCCCCATTTTGGACAACGAAAGTGTTCGAAATGGCCCGTTTGATGTGGCCTGCAGACATGTCAGAGGCCCATGTACGCCCAGGACACTGCACCTAACGGTGTCCCCCATTTGTCCGTCGCCGGACTGATTTTGAGTATTTTGTCCATGTTTGCATATATAGAAATAGTGAGAATCTAATTTAGGCATCATAGTGCAAAAAGACAATCTAAGTACTTCGTTCATGCATAGTTGAAAGCATAGTTTATTAAATTCATTCAAATTCAAATAGAAATAAAGAAAGGACTTGTGGCTTCCAATATGATTTTACATATGTTTGACCAAATCTTTTCGGAGTTAGTTGTGGGTTGCTCGGTCTCGCATTCCATGATAGACTGTAAGAAAATCTAAGAAAGCCATTCGGTGGACTGGACTGGCGTATGACCAATTCACCCTAAAATTCACACCCTTGATCATATACGCTATCATTGCGCTCCTCCTCAACGATCATGTTGCACATGATTGCACAAGTAGCCATGACCTCCCACATCTTCTCTCTCCTCCATGTCCTAGCAGGATGTTGAACAATGGCCCAACGAGATTGGGCGATACCAAATGCCAGCTCCACGTCCTTTCTAGCGGGCTCTTGCTCTTTAGCAAACCTACTCTTGGCCTCCTCTATAGGTTTGCAAATTGTCTTCACAAATATGGCCCGAGGAGGATAGATACTATCGGCGAGATAGTACCCTTTGTCGTAAGGGGTGTCATTGATCACATAGGTCACCTTGGAAGCATGGTAGTCCGCAAGCCTAGCAAACACAGGAGAGCGTTGAAACACGTTGATGCCATTATCAGAGCCAGCCATGTGGAAGCAGTTCTAAATCTAGACACCTTGTGATGGAACCGCCTCTAGTGTGACCGTGCACCATTCTACATGGCCTTTGTATTGCCCTAGCCAAGAAAACGGACAGTTCTTCCATTCTCGGTGCATGTAATCTATGGTTTCAAGCATACTAGGAAATTGCCTTATCTCGTTGATTGACAATAGTTGGGTAGTTTTGGCAGCATTTGGGTCTCTCAACTATTCTCATGCGAACACTTGAATCAATCCTCTGTAGAACTTTTGCATTGACTCAAGGCAAGCGGACTCGCTCATGCGTATGTACTCATCAACTTGGTCACCGGCAACTCCGTATGTAAGCATTCTCACAGTCGTAGTGCATTTCTGGTAAGAAGTGAATCCAAGCTTACCTGTGGCATCCTTCTTTAGTCAGAAGTAGTCATCATGGGCGGTCACTCCATGTATTGTGTATATCGTATGTATTTGTGTACGGATGCACCACCATGTATTATACCGGCCTTGGGCCCTATATAAATATGAAACAGACGCGAGTCCAAGCAATCAGAGCGCCTCCTCCCATGACCTAGCTGCCACCGTCGCTGTCGCCAAGACAAAACCCTGCCGCCGCAGTCATCCTGCCACCGCCGCATCCAGCAAACACGAACCAAAAACCACGACCCAAAACAAACATATGCCACCGCCGCTGTTTAAGCCGCCCTCGCCAACACCTACAAACAAAAAACACGACCATGTTGCCGCCGCAGTTCCTCTCTGTCACCGCCGCCAAGACCCGTCTACGATATGTCACCGCCATCGATGTTTCTAGCCACTGCCGCCACACGTCGACACACACCAACAACAAAACCCTAGATCCATGTCGCCTTCGCCTCCATGAGCTCCTCCACGTCAAGCTCTTCCCTGGCCGCCGCCTAGGAGCACCTCCGAGTCAACACCTGACCCGAGGGAATTTCCTTCTGTAGAAGGCGTTGCTCCCTCTTGCCTTATGTGGAGACAATGTCATGGGCTCCTCGATGGCTCGGATCGCGCGCCGTCGAAAACCATCGAAGCTGAAGACTCCGAGAAGAAAAAGATCCAAGTGGAGAACCCCGCGTATGTTGCCTCCATCGCTCGTGACCAGCAGGTGTTGCGTTTTCTTCTGAATTCGCTGTCCCCGGACATTCTCTCCCATGTCCTCGAGGTGGACTCCACGGCTGGTGCCTTGGTTGCCATCAACGCCATGTTCCAGGCCGCTTCTTGCACCAAGGCGTAGCACCTTCATGGCGAACTCAATGACACCAAGAAGCTCTCCATGATAGCCGATCAATACTACACCAAGATGAAAGGGTTCGCTTCTAACTCTCCGCTCTCGGCAAGCCCATTGAAGATGACGAGCTCCTTGGCTATTTGCTGCATGGCCTGGACAAAGTTGAGTACAACTCTCTCATCATCATGGTGAATGGAAACCCTGGCACCTCCCTTGATGATTTCTACGAGCAACTGTGTTCGTATGATATGCGCAATGGTGTTGAGGAGAATGGCACCTTCACATCTTCAGCAAACTTGGCCGCGACAACTGGCGCCGTGGTGACCGCCGCGACGATGATCGGTGTGACCGTCGCGACAGATGTCGTGATGATGGTGGTGGCGATCGTTATCGCTGCTCTGGTGGTGGTGGTGGACGTCACCGAGACCGCGCCCCCACTCCCTACGTCGACACCGACTGTCAAATATGCAAGATACATGGCCATTCTATGAGTGATTGCTGGTGGCGCTACTCGGATGACAAGAAGGATGATGGTGATCGTGGTGAGAAGGGTGCAAACCTTGCATCATATGGCGTTGAAATAGACCGGTACACCGACACGGGTGCCACCGACCACATCACCACTGAGCTAAACAAGCTCCTCATAGCCAACAAGTACAATGGGCAAGATCGGGTCCGCACTGCTGAAGGCATATGTATGCACAATAGTCATATTGGTCATTCAATTTTGCTCGTCCCTCATAGTTCCTTTGATCTTAATAACATTCTTCATGATCCTAGTGCATCGGTTTCATGTTGATATAGGGCCCAAGGCCGGTATAATACATGGTGGTGTATCTCTACACAAATACATACGGTACACACATTATTGCATTTAAAGAATGCACATGAAAACCTTCCTTGACATCTGAAAGCGTCGACGAAAAAGTTAGATATTGTACAATGGATTGGTGTTGTGGAAGTAGTCCTGCCAAAGTTGATCATGGTCGGCCTCTCGGTTGCGGTTCAACGTTGGTCTCCACCTCGGCACCGAACCCTGAACCGTGGCCTTTGTACTCCTCGTGGTCATGGATGAGAAGCGCCACGGCCGTCCAGAGCTCGGTGTCATCATCGGATTCGTTCGACGATGTGTTGATGACATGGTTGAAGAGCTCGTCAGAGCTGTCCATGATCAATGAGCGCAGCAAACGGCTGAACAGGTTTGCTGACGGCGAGCACCACGGTCACGCACGAGACTGTGGTGGCCGGGACGTAGCAGCCGTGGCTGGAATAAGACGGTGGCGGCCGCTGGCCGGGACAGCGACGGAAGGGGCGAGATACGTCCGAGGGATTGGGCGTTTGGAGAGTTGTTGTGGCCGGTGTATCAGTAATTTCATAAAATCATTTGTTCTGTCCATAGTTTCCTACAGACGGTTTTGTGGTTTGTGTGCCCTGCTTGTCCTTGGGAAGAGCCAGCTCGTGTCCACGAAACGGCCATCCTGTGCCTCTAGGGTGTCAAGCGGGGCGGATTGCGGCACAACTTTTTCACTAATCTTTCTCTATTACTAACTTTCGATATCCCTTTTGGCCTATATTTTGCTTCGTATGTCGTTATGTGGATGCCGCTCGCCACCATATGTGCCGGGGAGCTTGTGCTTCGACGATGCTGCAAACTTGACGTAACTCCCTCCGACGAGGAAGTACAAGCACGAAAAGGGCTCCGGCACGCCCGGGCCGGATTGCAATAGGGGTGCAGGAAACCTTTACCTGCAGTACAGTACAGTACGTGCATGGAGTGTCTTACTTTCCAACACGTACAGTGTATACATACGCGTAACTACTTCTACCATGATGATTACGCTGTACAATGGCAGTAAGCCTTGCAGCAACCCAAAACCCTTCCCGTGCTCCGGACAAAATCATCAGCAACCAATTAGCTAGCACCTCAGAAAAAAGACACGACTGGCTTAGCTACTCCAGACCTGCAGCAGCAGCAACGAGCAAACTCCTCTCCTGCGCATCATCGGCAGATGAAGAAAATAAGAAAATAAGAAAAACCAAAAGCACAGCACAGCACGGAGAAGGATTTCAAGGAGTGGCACCGGTCCTGCAAACCCTTCACCTGTCTGCGCGATTTGTCTGCGTCGTGCGCGCGCTTTTCAACTTTAAAGGCGCGCGCATGGGGCGACCGATCGACCAACCAACGGCGAGCTAATAAGCCTCATCGCATCTCGACGCGCATCATAGTTACCATCTCGTCGCTGCCGCTGCCACTGTGTAGGATCCTGTAGAGCGCAGCAGCGAATCATCATCAAGGGGGAGAAGAGAAGACGCAGGGCGGTACGCGCAGTGTTTTGTGGCTCGATAGACGACTGGTGAATGGCGATCGATGGATGTTGGACGCACGCACTAGACAGAGGGTGGTTGGTGGTGGTCTCCTTTCTTGCAGGTTGTCTGGCAGCAGCTAGCAAAGGGGCAGAAAGGCTGGTGAGCGACACTGGTCCTCCTGAGGATTCATCTACCGTTCGCTGCTGCCATGAACAATGGCATGGATGGGTTTCTACTGGAGTACTCTCCGCTGTCGCATCCCATGGGTAACTGGGCTGCTGAAGATCTGGTGCTAGCTCCACCGCGCTGGTTTGTTTACTGGTCGCCGGGGGGAAATCTGGTTTTGGCATGTTCATGAACCAAGTGAAGAGCGACTTGTGCATTGGCCAGGAAAAATAACTCTAGAGAACAAGAATATTCCCTCCATCCTGAAAAGGATGTCACAAATTTATCTAAATTCGGAGCCATATACACACTATTTCGTACTCTCTCCGATCCATATTCACTGAATCTAGATAAATCTGAAAACATTAATTTTGATCGGAGGGGGTATATAGATACATTTAAATTTTTAGACAAATTTGCGACATAATTTTTAGCACGGGTTTATGTGTGATATTAAAGCATCTTATTTCGAGCTCCCTGTGTCACTGTTGAAGGGTTTTGGCATCTTTGCGCATTACAGTAAGCAAATGCACCAGTTGCAATGGTTCAGTAAACTGGCCTCGATCACATGCTACGGTGAAACCAGCGTTCAGGAACAACCAAACTTGAGGGGGGGGGGGGGGGGGGGGACCCGTACAAAAACCATGAGCAAATGCCCCGACACATACATCAACGAAACATGACCAAAATCAGCCCACAAACCATTGAGCAACACGAAATAATCAGGAGGGCTAGAAATACGCCAGCTCGCATTAACCAACAATTATCATGATATTGCAACATTAACTGAACATTATCACATCATACGCAACAACGTAGCACCAAATCCATCCACACACACACCACACACAACGGCACGTCAACAAGTGTGAGGTTACAGAGAAAGGTGAAAAACAAATGAACCGAAGACACCGGATCAGTTTCAAATGACAAGCTAAGACGTAAATACCGACACTCGCGGATACAATGTCGATATATGTAACAAGGTAGTGGAGACCCAGCTAGCCGGCCACAGAGTTCATTGACATATTGCCACAGCCAGCCATACAACAGCCATCTTGTTGCAACTCTCTTGGTCAGAAGCTTCACAGCAGGCGGATGCTCGGATGATGATTTACAACGACCGAGCCGAGATCGTCGCGCAGGTTACTCAGACCGTCATAGACGCCGTGGTGGTGCTGCTCCAGCCTGGGGCTGCTCCCGGTGCTACTGGAGACCGACCCGAAGGCGTTCCTCTGCAGGACTCCCACGGGGGATGACTCCAGCGGGCTCGAGTCCCAGGCATCCGTCATCAGGCTCAGAGACGACGACAGGTAGTTCCTCGCCTCCATGTTGCTGTTCTTGGTCAGAGCCTCTCCCAACGGCCCGCCCATCGACGAGTCGCGGAACATGGGCATCCAGTCTGCTTCACCATCGTCAACAAGCTCATGTTTGACCGCTGCGATGCTGAGGCCGATCGGGCTGTACTCGCGGCTCAGCTTCAGAGGTGATAGCATCAGCTTCTCGTGGATGGGGGACGTCGAGGCCGACGACAGGTCGGATGACGCCATTGGAGCAGATATCGAGAGCTGTGTTCTCTGAGCCTGCATGTCTTCGTTCTCGGGCCATGAGAGGCCTCCCTGCTGCGAAGGAGTCCTCGGCCAGTCCACAAAGTGCTGCAGGGAGACTGAACTCTGTTGTTGTTCATTCAGACCCTGTGGCGCGAGCAGGTTGACATTCTCCAGGGAACTATGAGGAGAGCTCATCAGTGAATCAGATGAAACAAGGGCATAATCTGGCCTTGAGCTTGTCATTTCAAAAGGATTGTGTTCCTTTGAGAATGGAAAGAGGCTGCCCGTATTCCTTGCACTCATAGAAGTCAGCATTGAAAGGCTTTCATCAGAGTCCTGCACTTGTTCACTCTCGTTCTGTCTGTTCACCAGCTCTCTGCAGAAATTTGACCAACATGTTCTTGGTCAGTACAGCATAAGATCAATTGGCATTTCAGGGCTACTTAACATATTAATTCACAGAAACAGTCTGGTGATAAAAGTAGAACCATGAAAACAAATTAATTGATGTAAATCAGACTATAGCACTACTTCACAGATCTAGTAAATAGGTTGTCACTCTCAGCAAACAAGAATATTTGGGGCTATTGGGAATGAATAAATAGGTGTGTGTTTATTTGTGCACAAAAGAGGCAGATGAACTCAGAAGTGAATCAACAAGAGCCTGACTGTTCAAAATCAGGGCAACTTTTAAGCACAGTACTGATAAAATGTTATTGCTCAGTCCAACGGTACCCCTTATCATTCTGCAGCAGGTTTTCACCTCAGAAAAGAACTTGTACCCATTATCATTTCTATTCAGTAAAGGAATCATGAAAGGTAGATCCAACTAACAAAGACAAAATCGCCTACCATTTATAATTGATTTATTTATCCAAAAAAAAATACAATTGTTTTAGTCAATGGAAACAACACACTACATATATACTGCACACATTGCATATGCAAAATAGCACAAGGAAAACATGTTATGCACTAAAACTGGAGCACCACAAATGTCGCATGATCCCACCTGTTATATTGCAGTGAGCAAGGATCGATCGTGTTCGCGGCATAGTTCTTCACTGGCTGCTGCTGATGGCTGATGGCGATGCCGGCAGTAGCACCGCCGCCCCCGGTGGCGAGAGCACTGGGCTGGGCAGCGGCTGCCACCGTCACAGGCATCGCTTTCGCGGCATGGCCAGGCTGGCCTTCCACATGCTTTCTTGAACGGTGTTTTCCCCGGTTCATGTGTCGCTCGCAGTACTTCTGGTCGGAGACGGCATCCCGGGAGCACCGCCATTTCTTGCCGTCAGTCCGGCGGCACCGCCCGGGCTCCAGGTCCGCGTTCCCGGAGTAGCCCAGCTGGAAAGACCCCCACCCCACTGCAAAGCAGAGCCACAAACGCAATCATGCAAAGATCAGTAAAGGGGGAATCAATCAAACGCGACTTTTATCATAGCCAATGTACATGATAATGAATGGGAACTGAAGCCTAGAAAGAAAGGGCTCGCTTTCCTCTTTTTTGGCTTACATGTGCTGGAGCCAAAGTATGCCGCCGGTGGGTATAGCGACGTGAGGCTCCTCCTGATGGGGATGAGGAGGTTGTGAGGCACGGGGATGTTGGCAGCCATGTACTTGTAGATCAGGGCCTGGTGCTCCAGCTCCATCCACTGCGACGGCGTGAAGGGTCCCCTCACCCTGGCCATCGCGCCCTGAATGCTGGCGCTCAAGCTCGCTGAGCTCAACCCTGGAGGTAGCAGGATACACCAACCAGATGAGCAACAAGGCAGTGCGAGCCAAGAAGGCACATCCAAAAAAAAAGGTGTACTTTACAGAGACCACAGCAGCGAGATGCATAAATTTCATAAACACGATACTAGCAGATGTGTAAGATGGTTGACAGGGTCAAGCAAAAGGAAGAACAAAAACTGAGGCAGGGTGGCTGCCAGGATCAGAAAACCTGGTGTGTGAGAAGCACAGATTCGTAGGGTGGGGCTGGCCGTGCGCACATAAAAAAGTTCATCAAAAACACCATCTTCGATCCAATGCAGCAACCTTGATCTGCGCACGCTTACTTGCTTGAATCTTCCTTGTGTGCATCTCTATTTTATTTTAGTGAGAAAAATGAGGCATGGTGCCAAAGATCACACCTTTTCTCCATCCATTTTAAGGTTTTTTCTTCTCTAGTAGTATCAAGAAAAGGGCATGACAAAAAGGAATCCGCACGATGAAACCGTTGAGGCGTCCGTGGATGTCGCCAAAAAGGGGAGGAAACTTATCCAGCCAAATATCAATCCCAACAACAACAAAGCTTATTAAAATAGTATAAGCTAACAGGAATGGTGTACTCTCCTCCTTTTCCTTCGGATGATGTGAACTCTTTCGAGTCACTGATCTAATCAAAGGGAATCCGAATAATGGAAAAGTATAGAAAAAGAAGAAGAACGCTAGCAGCTGAAAGAAAAAGGGCCAACTTATCATGGCAAGTCTCCGAATCTAAGCCAAAATAGTAAAGAAATGCAGTGTGAAAAGATCTTTTAGAAGGAATAAAACAGCTCCTCCTACTTCTGAAGCTCGAACAACTCCATTTGGGATCAAATATTTTCCACGAAAAAGAAGTCGGAAGACGAGCGGCGAAAGTGAGATAGATCAGACAGCAATAATAATACTCCAAAAGAAGTAGAAGTACTTCAATCGGCCGCACTAATAATCTTACAAAATAACTAGAGACGAGAGAAATAGTTAAAGGAGCTTGGTCAGCACGGGCATCCCACCTGAGCAGGAAGCGGGCGTGCCATAGTAGAGCGGCATCGCCGCCGCCTCGGCGACAGCGGTGGTGGAATGGCAGGAGGAGGCCGCGGAGGAGGAGAAGCTGAGCATCTTCTCCTGGCCGTGGCCGGGACTGCAGGTGCCGACCAAGTAGGGCGCGGCGGCCCTGACGGCCTCGGAGACCTCGGCTTCGGTCCTGGCCTGCTTGGCCGCCGCCGCTGCCGGCCTGCCCCAGCCGCCGTGGTCGTCCGCCTCCGCATTGCCCCTCCCGTGCTTGAGCAGCCTAGTAGATCCGAGCATGCCGAGCTCCCCGCCGCCCACCCCCGCGTCCACGGCGGCCATGAGCACCCCGCCCAGGTCCATGCCGCTCCCGATTGTCTGACCGGCCGCTCACTCACTCTCCGACCCGACCTGCTCCCGCTCCCGCCGCGCTAGTGCTGGTGGTGGAGGTGGGTGTGCTGGGTGCGGTCATGGGGCGGGGGAGCGAGGGAGTGGAGCGGAGGGGGAGGAGGAGGCATCTCACTCCTTGTGGGGCGTGGGAGGGAGCGGTGGTGGGTGGTGGCTGGCTGGTGCTAGTACGGTGGGAATGGGAATGGGGATGGTGGAGTCCTGTAGGTGTTTGGTGGTGGGTGTTTGCGCTCGGGACGGGAAACCAGGCTGGTTTTCCTTTTGGAGGCAGAGACGAGACGGAGAGGGACAGACAAGAGGGTGGGGTGTCAAGATTGGCGAATAAATAGGGGGTCAATTTTTTCCCACTCTTTTTATTTACTACCACCATTATTATGCTATATATATACTCTAACAGCAAAATTTATTGTAGTACTACTCCTATTAGCCAGTGTTAGGCTTTTATTTCCTGACTAGATGGACACATTTCCCCCATCCAAGCAGAGGACCGACCGGTAATCATTCTTGCGGGGAAATGTTACTCTTGCAGAAGGATTTACTACTAGTAGTTACGGACATGTAATGGCCAACGGAGACAGGGTCTGTGGATCTGAAATTTATCCTGATGGCGCTAGCAGTTTAGTCCAAGACAGACCAGGTTAACAAGCGTACAAAAGCAAAGGCTACCATTTGATACTGCATGAGAAAAATATCTTCGCTTTGTCCAATCACTGGTGGATGCCAATGTAATTTTTTTTCACAAGATTTGATCCTTCCGTGTTACACGTGTTTCTTTCCTTTGCGAGGATGAGGATGGCCTGCACAAGAAATCGATTGAGTGACGGTGGTAGACTGCAGGGAGCTCGTACTAGTACTAGTATTCAACAACCCATTTGATACTGCCTACAGAGTCTACAGTGGATGACCAGGCAGGTACTAGTAGCAGTGACACGATCTAGGCCTCATTACTGACGTCCGATACAGTCTCGCTCTATGATAGATAGGCACGTACATTTTGCTACTTCACTCATTTGGGAATTAGGCGAGGTGTCCAGATTCTAATACTACTCGTATTAGGCCGTGTGATCGCAACAACGCATAGCTAGATGGATCCATGGGCATAGTATATCTATACCGTGCACATGCGCCTGGATGGATATCCTGGCCGAGATCCAGATATTACCGATCGAATCATGCTACATTACACGATCAAACCCGACTTTGATTGCACACTTCCCTCGCCTACCACCGCCATTATCGACACCTTTCCTACCTCGCCAGCTTACCGCTGATCTACCGAGATGGTCCTATCGCTGTAGCTTGCATCACCTTTTGCTTTGGGTTTTTTTGCTGTGGATGGATGGAGGAGGGGGGCCGCACAGACGCCCGCTTTTTACCTACGGCCTACGGTTGCGTGTCTTCTCTCCTTCTCTGCTTGCCTGCTTGCTTTGGGTGGATTTTTACGATGAGCAACTCAAAGCAGTAAACTCTTCCTTTTCGAGAAAGAGACCGTGCGCCGTGAGGGATATGTTCCTCTATAATTCACGGATGATCTTTTACAAACTTTTGCACCAAACCGATAGCTTCAGTCAACTTAACAGTAGTACGTAGCAATAATGCGGAAACTTGGAGTAATTTGGTGAATTTAAGTTGTTTGAGTTTCTTTGCTTGCCTTGGGTGATTTTAATTGGAGTAAATGAAAGCCATAATCTTTATATTTATTATCAGGATGTTAACCTTTTCCCTTGGCGGTGAGGTATTTTTTTGGGGGGCGGGCAGTGATGGAAATGTTGGGGGTTTGAGTAAATGCAAACAATCACACATAGTTCAATTTCCCACATTGTCCGGTATATGGCCCGAACCAAAAATCACACAATAATGTGCTAGTAGTAAATTATATCTATAATGTATATGGTTACACGCTCATTTGCGTTGAGTAAGAAGATCGGTATAGCTAGAAACAATTTTCTTTTTAGCACGGCTTCTAGATCACTTAGGTTCACTTCTTCTGGGTTTATAGAGCTTCTTCTATATGCCAAACGGGGAAAAGCCCAAAATAACTCTCCGGGTTATGTAGCTTATTTTCACCGAGAAGCGAATCGGAGTGGGCAACCCATCGGACCCTCCCAGTCCCAAGCGCATTCCCACCTGCCTGTTGGGGTTCATCGTCGTCGTTGTCACTACCTACCCCACCGGCGTCATTGCCCCGCCGGTCGCATCCGCCCCGTCCCTCCACTTCTCGCGGCCACCTCCCACCCGGAACAGGATGACGCACTACTTCGATCCATGGCCACCGGTGCCCACCCCACTCGATGACCACCCCGCTGCCCACGGTAGGTAGTTCAAATCCTTTCAATTTCTAACATCTGTTAGCACCATTGGACTACTTCCAATTTCAGTTTCATGGCCAAATTATTCTTGTTGTTATGTAGATATGAATTGGTGTGCTAGTACTAATTTTAGTTCCAATTTATGTTCCAATTTCTAACATGTGTTAGCACCAATAGACTAGTTCCAGTTGCTGACGGCTTAATTTTTGTATGGAATGTTAACACTAGGATTTATCACATATATCATGTCCATGTACCGAGGGCACTTTTGACGTATGATACTCCCTCCGTTTCTAAATATAAGGTGTATAGTTTTTGGCACGGAAATTAAAGAACGGTGTGGAGGGTAAGATACACAATTTTTGGACGAGATTACACCTCACTAATTTTCATAAGAAAATAGATGAGCTTGCATGAGATAAGAAAATGTAATCGTGTTTCAGTGCAATACACCTTATATTTCAGATTTTTTCTCAAAAACTATACACCTTATACTAAGGGACGGAGGGAGTATCATATTAATGTGAATCGATGTGCTAGTGATTTATCACATAATTTAATTTGGGCACTTTTCGTGGATAATGAGCTCGGTTTAGTGATGTTGCTATGCATCTAGATGGAAAAGCCAAAACACATACTCCCTATGTTCACTGATGTAAGACCTTCCAGCTTTTTTGGAAATGCATGTATCTAGACATGTTTTATTGTTTAGTTTCATCCAATTTTGTCTGAATCTAGTCTATTTTGAAATATCTAGAAAGTATTACATTAGTGAAAGGAGGGAGTATCAAAATTTAGAGTGTTTAAGACATTTCGCAACTCAACACATCAAATAAGCTAAAGTTTCAAAAGTCCAAAAAAAAAGTCACACATAGAGTTTCTAGCTTCTTCCCACCACAATTTCTTTCCACTGTTTTCCATAAGTAGGAGCCAAAAGAACTCACCCTTATTTGCTTCACGGTTTATTTTCTTTCCTACTCCCTCCGTTCTAAACTATTCCTCTTCTTAGCTTTGATCAAAGTAAAAAAATCGACAAAGCAAATGGGAAAATTTACAAATATCTATAGAGTACATAGTACTACCTCTATTTCATATTATAAGATATTTTTGCACTTTTTCTGAAATGCATGTATCTAGACATGTTTTACAGGGTAGTTTCAGAGCAAAATAGATAAACCCACATACTAAAAGGTAGTAGAACTGTTCTCCATTAGATTTGTAAGAAAAAAGCTAAATAATCTTCTTTTTTTGCAGTAAAGATCTGGATCTATTTTATGAGTTTACGGGAAGTACAAAGCACCCCAAATTAATAAAAATGACATCGAGATTATTGGACCACCTAACGACCACTACTGCCGCAAGAGTCAGTCGCCGACGCGCTGTTGTCGCCGCTCCCTTACCGGAACCGGCATGACGTTGTTGATGACACAGTCGGGAAGTCGTTGTGCACGTGCCTCTAAGGACCGGCGCCCCAGAGCTGAAGCGTGCATCATTAAACCTTTTAATTGATCCAAAACTTATAACATCAAACTAAAACACACTCAACGGCGATTCTAAAGCATACCATGACAAGTTATTTTAGAACGAAGCTAGTAGTAGAACTCCTCTCCATTTGATTTGTCTTTTCTTTGGCCATGATCATCTTTTATCTTCGGATTTTATATCACGAGCACGTTCCGAATTTTGTCATTCGATCTTTTCCGGTAACTTGCATGTCGGTACGTGCTACGTGGCGATTTTGCATTGGGTCGCTCCTCCTTGCACGCCGCCCTATATTCGGGGAGGTCCTTCAATTCGTTTTCTACCGTCACTGCCATTTTCTTACCGTCAGGTAAACAACCAGCAGCGGTCCTGAGATCCGTTCACATGACACAATGATCACAGTGACTCAGTGAGCGTCAACAACGACACCGAGGGGCGCTATATATTCCAAAAACAAATACCCCGTGCAAACATACGGCCAGTTGTTCCCAGCGTACCTTACTTCTCCCCACCCACCAGTGCTTTGTTTAACTCGATCGAACCCCCTCGCTTAAAAAACCCGTCAAGTAGGGAGACGGAGCACGCACTCCTCACGTGCCCGTCCCCCACGCGCCCGGGTTTAAATACTAAGCTCGGCCTAATCTAGCCTTGTCTCGAGCTCTTCTGGGAGGGGTGCCTACGGCCTACCGGCCGGTCGTGATCTCGGTCAAAGGAACGCTGAGATTCCAGCGAGCGAGCGAGGGCCTCTCGTCGATAGATTATTTGATTCGTACCATGCATTTTAGGCTTAACTTTGAGGTTACGCCTAGTGATAGATCAGGTCGGGGCTGGCTAGCATCTGCAGAGGAATCGATGGGTTAAATTAGAACCGATCCCCTCCCCTATCGTGTTCGGCACGGGTATAGAATAGGTTCGGGGTGCTACGGCAAAGAGGGGATCGATCGCATATCAACGCCCCCGTTCTCACGCGCCTGCCTGGCTGGACCCCCAACATCACCATTTGTTCCCCTTTGGGGTCACGACGACGCGCAGATCTGCGTTCCTCTTCCGCCGTGGCCGGAAATCCAGTTATGCAGTCTATCTTATCTCCAAGACTTTTTTCCCCAGCTCGCAGCTCACGGTCAGGCCGATCCTTTTCAGCCGTGGAAGGCCTCGCTCGCTTTGGATACGTCGGCCGATCGTCGATCATGGCGCCGGTACTAACCGCGGAGAAGGCCGCACGCGTGTTGAGCAAAGCCGATCATTGGTTTCCACCCAGAAATATCTTGTCGCTTTCCCCCGCTTCAGTTTACCACCCCTCTCTCACATAAAATCCCTTCGCTGCCTCAGCAAACTACTCGTAATACAGTAAAGCGCATTGGTGAGCCGAGCAGGTCCCGGCAATATACTATAGCTCTAGCTAGCCGCAGTGCCACACACACCCCGTCTCGTAAATGTGAAACCGTGCAAACGTTTACTGCTGCTTTTCCATTTACGTAAACGTTGTGGACGCAGGGCCAGGGGCCATGCATGAGCGGCATTGACTTGCTAGTACGTACGTAGTACTACTCCCGAGAGTACAGGGAGCACAGCTACTAGCTTGGAGCTTGCAATTCAAGGCAAACCAGCCCATCAAAGCCCTTCCATTAGATCCTGTGATGTAGGTAGCCATACAGGAAAGGAAATATCGTAGGATGAGGAGGAGTGCGTTACACGGAACGCATGTCTGCTGCCACCTCTCCCTCTCATCTACCCTTCTCCGTGAAAACCACCTTGGAAATGTCGCACACGCGCGAGCAGCGGTACGTGCACCGCGCGGTAGCAGGTATGCACGTGCAGTGCAGCGCAGCGAACCTTTACACACGGACACACGGCTTCGTTCGTTCCTGAGGCCAAACTCTCACAGCCCACAACGCATTTCCAGAACCCTGCTATGCCCAGCCCCAGACTCATATTTTCGAAACGAAATTACCAAAAAAATTATACTTCTGACTTCTATAATTGGAAAAGAAAAAGGGGCTACATAACTAGTAGAGCCTATACAAAGCATCACGGCGCATACGCCAGCTGATCAACACGGAGGAAGACGAACGGCTGGGCGGCCTTCAGTCCGCCATCAGCTCCATGGTTGCTTGCTCTAGGAACAATGTCGACGTAGAGGTAGGCGTCACCGAGGTGCCTGCCCTAGCCTAGCTTATTTGGCTCAGGGGAAGGGATGTGGTGGTGAGGCAGCAAGCGCATCCTTCCAATTCAGTAATGGTTGCCCGGTTGTTGTGTAGGCTAACATCAAATCGATTCTTCAAATCAGCATAGTAAAGATTCCACGTACTCAAAATAAGGCTAGTGATGTCTTAGCTCGTTTTGGTGGAATTTCTGATGGTGCCGGAACCCGCCTCCCGAACCTCCCCGCTCCTCTCCCCAACCTCCCCGCCACCGTTGGATGCGGCCACCGGGCCTTGCCCGTGTGGATCCCCGGTGCTCTAGCTCTTCCTCCCACGCTAGAGACCCTGACCCGGGAGGGTGCGCATGGCGGCGGTGCTGCTCGGCTTGCCATGGTCCGGTGGCGGCGCGGCTGGCCCCGATTGGCTTTCCGTATGATTGTCTCGATTTCATCCTTAGGGATTGTAACACTCATATTTAAGTAATACAATTCCTTATCCCGCAAAAAAATCATAAGAGGGCGCGTATTTAGTGGAAACACCTGGGGTCAGGTTTTTTGGTCTGTTCATATCGAGCGGTGTGTGTATTTCTCCACAATCTCGTCTGCCCTGTACTCTTGGAATAGTTGGAACTGAAGCCAGGCCGGTCGTCAGTTTGGCCGCACGACGCGTGCTGCAAACCGTGCGCAAGGTGGCAGCAGGGAGGGGTTCGTTGCTGGTACATTCATGTGGGTGTTCCCGATCCGGCAGCACGCACCCATGTTAGGCATCAGTACGTACGTGCGCCCGCTGCTAATAACTCCCGCAACGAATCGATAGACCGATGACTCGTTTGCTTGCGAGTGAAACTTGTTACTCCATCGTTTACGTACACGCCTACTTAACCGCCCCGGGACCGAATAATGTTGCCCAGCCAGCCAGTTCGAAAGCGGCCACAGATTTTTATGGCCGTCTGCTTGATTCTCTCCTTTTTTACAAGAGCCATATATATGTGCGGTCACGAAAGGCGAAAGCGACTGGGACGGTCTGCATGCAACCGTGGGGACGCGAGTCGGGAAGAAGTTGGCTGGTGCGGGCGGGTGGGTGGGTGAGACGTTCAAGTCGACACAAATAGCCGCGGACACCTTGATGGAGGACAGGGGAGCACGTAGCACGTACGTACCGTCCGGCGGTGGCGCCGTGGTACGTACGTGCGTGCATGGATGGGTCCGATCAATAGCAGTCGTGGTCATAGAAACCATACGCACGGGCATGGGGGGTAGGAGCGACGGGCGGATTTGTCACGGCCTGCTCTAGTTTCTGGCTGTGTGGTAACGTGCACGGACGGCATGGGCCTCTTCCGATCGGCGCTCGCAGCCTCGAACGATGGAGATGCAGGTAAACTCCACCGCGTACCTATTTCTACCATGGTCCAGGGATCCAGTCTCGGATCACGAGATGCTCTGCGCTTCTCTTGCGCGTGTGGACGTACACGCGCGCGGCTCGCCAGTTTTGCTGCTTTTATTACAACGCCGCGTCGTCGTCGCTCGCCGTTGCGCACGTACGTGACCGCGACGTGTCCGGGGTGCAGCGCGCAGGGCGCCTCTCCGGTCGGCTCACCTGCACGTACGCATCTGTGTTCTTTGATTTTTTTTAAAAATTCCACCGATCTATTAATAATCATCAATAGCAATACAAAGAGGTCTAAAAATATCACATAGCGACGATAACAAACACTAGCACGATCCGAAGGCGCGCCACCGTCCTCGCCCATCCATCACCGGAGACGGCCAAAACTTATCGTAGTAGAGGTTGTTGTAGTAGACAAACGAAAAGTCGTTGTGCTAAGACCCAAAGAACCAGCGCACTAGAGCAACAACCGTTGCCAATGATGACATCCGTAAATTAGAAGAGACTAACCTGAAATTACACAGCTAACACGAAAACCGAATAGATCCCAGGAGATCCGCCAGACATACGTCTCCAGGCGCCCTCCGTCAGCGCTAGACGCACCACCGGAGCGAGGATGGGCTGGGGGGCCTTATTCTGACTTCAGAATATAGTCATCGCCTCACCATCACGAAAAAGAAACGAAAAACAGCCTAAACGAAGAACGAAAACCTACCACGACAAGCCGTGGTCCACCACACCTCCAAGGCCCTAAGGACACCGGAGGCGGAGCGGACCGACAAGGGTGCCGATAGAGGGAAAGGAATCCTAGCTGGGGTCTTGAGCAGCCGCCGCCTCTCGCCTCCTCGGAAGGCACACGTACCTAATCATGGGCTAACTCGGCGCCCCGGCATGCAATTTCATAAAAAATTTATAACGATTTTGTCTAAAAAATTCACATCTTAAACTCGTCCGTCAAGTCCCACGAAAGTTTTTAGGTATGCCAACTGATCCTAATATGTCCGTGCGTGTATCCACCTATGAAGCATCTTTATCCTTCGTCATGGCATCTACTCTATCTACGTTTATCAGGGCAAGTAGCTGCCTAGTACTAGTATTTGTAGAGTAGCAGTATCTGGTGCCATCCATAATAAATTCGTGCGTACATGTAGGTCTTGTACGTCTTGTCTTGTTGGTTACTCCTAGCTACAGTACTAGCGCTACTGGCTTGGCGCGAGTTGCGCTAGCACGGGCCTTGCTGCAGCCTCCATGCATGGCCATCGCAGTGATAATGATATGAAAACGAATGCAATGGCTACGTGCAACTATGCTGTCGCCGTGGACCACTTCACACACATCAGCAACTTAATTTCTTTCTTCTTTTTATAGTAAGTATAAAGGAGCATCCGACTAGGCAATCATTTCAACTTATTTTCGCCGTAACGGATGTGAAAGAGCTCTGCGTTTGGGTGCATGCAGCCCCATTCGCGTTTGGGACCTAGGTACCCCTCTACTACCCATCTCCATCATTGGAAGTTTGTTACCTCCGGACCATGGTTCCACTAAAATACCTGTACGTGGCACGACAAATAAAAGGCGAAAATATATACAGTACTAAATATAGAAAGAAAGAAAAGAAACAGGCGGGTCGGTCTTGTTCGTTCTGGATTTGCTTGATGCCTTGGTCTTGTCCTCATTCTTGTTACTGTATGATCTTTCCGTCGTCACTTTTCCAAACCATACCTCGGCAGTAGTAGTAGTACTAGTACATTGGACACGTTTCTTTTTCTTTTATGCCGAACAAGGACGCGTACACGTATGGCACATATAGGGCGCAATGATTTGATTCCAAGCATGGAGGGTGACAAAATTTTATGAAATCCCCTATCGGTTGGATGGGACACGGACGTATGCGATGCGACGGCGATGGCGACGGACCGAGCCAGTTTCCTCGTGGCCGACACGATTAAAGACGGGCCTCTCTCTCGCCCCGACGTCAGGTCCCGTCCGCGGACACGTCCACGCTCTGAGACGGGCAACACGCGCGCGCGCCCCCAAAGCGATCGAGAGGTGAGATGCATCACGAACGCAGCTGGATTGCCTTCCCTTGTTCTGACAAATGACCTTCTTACCCACTCCTTATCCGAAGGGCGACCATCTGTAATCTGTTCACATCTAGTATCTGCCATGGGGACAGATATGTCCGAAAAAGAACCGTGAGCGATTTGCGGTTTTGCACCTCTTGAACTATAACTGAAGCGTTAACAGAAGATTGCGACCATGTCAAAAAAAAAAAAAAAAAAAAAAAAAACAGAAGATTGCGATCGATCAATCCAGTAGAAACTCAGTTGGTTCGCAGACAGGTTGCCCTGTACCCGAGCTACACTTGGGGTTCCATTATTAACAACACTCTGTTATATGACGTCGCCAGCCTTTGCATCTACTAGATGAACTACTACTAGGTTCTAGACCGTGCTTGATGCTGCGCTTGACCTTTATTTATCACCCTATGCTATAGCTCGTTATTGCTTGATGAATGCCTTGTGTCTGGCATTACTTGTTTGTTTGCGCTTGTAAATTTCCTACTTGATGACGAACGCACGGTGTAACAACAATGTGTACATGAGCTCTTTGTGTACTAGATGACCCTTTGCCAAACTTATTGCAAAACATGGCCCTTGCCAAAACTCATTGCCACTTGTCCCTTGGACCCGCGCCATTTTTGCTGGCCGAAAAGAAAAGGTGACTTCCGGATCAGGGATAATAAATAAAATAGGAACCGGATAAAATCGTATATCGAAACGACTTCTGACATCACCGGAGGGATCGGAACCACATTCGTAGGCCGACAATTTTTCTAGAGGACTGAAACCCATCATACGTCAGTTGGGTTGACGATATCAGATCTCTAGATGCTGAAAAATTCTAAGCCATTTCTTCCTCGCCAAGTTAAATGGTGTCACTTAGCTATTTTTTTTAATCCAGAGCATTCGAGATTATCTCAGAGGCTCTGGGATTCTTGCATTCACGCCAACAAGAATGTCGTCACCTATCATGTTTTGGCCAAAATCAGCCAAATCATTTTTGTGTAGGCTGGCCAACTGGCGTTTCGTGGGCTTCAATCACGCATGCCCAAATGGTGTGAGCCCAAGGGGCTAGAAACAACAATAAGTTTGGTCGTCGTATTGATGACAAATACGCCATGAGCGGATCCTCGAGGCGTGGAAAGTAAGGGAGTGTGAGACTAGGATGTCCGAGACAGGGAGCACACAAGCTTACCTAGGTTCAGATTCGACTGTAGTGGTCAGATCCTACTCCTACTGTCAATCCACTCGTCAAAGGCGGAAGTTACGAGGGTTGAAGAATAAGTTCACTTGTGCCAGTTGTGAGATTGCTCGTGCCCTACAGGTTACCCATAGTCTCCATCCTAGGGATTACAGGGAGAAACATATTACAACATAGTCTCTATTACATCTTGTACTCCAAGTCTTCTGGCGTCGGGGCCAAGTCGGTAACTCTTCTAGGCCTTCTCACAGTTGGATGGGCCTCCGTCTATCTTGTTGAGTAGGCCGCTCGTGGAGCCATAGCCCTAACCACAAGTGGGCCACCCTGGTCTCCGAGGATAAGTGTTGGCCACGGGTATACCGATAATGTTCTATTGTATCTTAGTTGATCTATGAGATCAATTTGCGAATCTATGCTCTATTGTATCTCGGTGATGTTCTCTGCTTATTCCAAGAGTGATATGCGTTTGGCCTCTAGAGCCTCCATAGTTTGTTTTGTCGCGCGTTAATCGGAGTCATCGAAACTTCTCCAAAAATCTCCATGGCTGATGGGGTGACGATGTTAGCGTCGATCCATGGCCAACTTGTACCAGGATCAGTAGGACGTATGTTCCTTCGCGGAGGAGAAGTTGGAAGATTTTTATGTTCTAGAGCCATAGGGCTTGGTTCCATCCCCTCGTCGGTGATGGTAACAAGAACAGCCTTAGGACCTTTTCTTGGAGAGAGGCTGCCCTCAGTGCTCTTAGGCTGAGTAAAATCATATCCATCAGCACTTCCGGGTAAAGAGGAGTCCTCTCAAGGGTTTCCTTCGTCCATGCTATCATAGGGAGCCAAATTTGTTTCACCAGTATCCCCACTTGCATCTTCAGAATGTGTAGAATGATACTCGTCCTTCAGGCCATCCATGTACTGCTGCAGTTCAGCCAATTTGTTTGAACCTGCGTCTGCTTCAATTGCATCAAGGACAGAGTCGTTTTAAACTCTAGCATCGGAAGAACCGGATCTAGGGCCGACATAGCTGACAAAGTGGTGAGAGGCTCTGGCACTGAGGAAAGCATGGCCCTAGGTCTTGGCATCGGAGAAACTTTCGATAGTCTTGATCATGTTGTCGAGGCTAAGTCGTTCATCGACGGTGATCCGCCTTAGTTTGTGATTTAAAAGCGAGCCTTTTGTTAGAGCAACTCCAACAGCCGCGCTAAATGTCGGCGCTGTAAAATTGCTTTCCAGCGCGCGCGATTCTTGTTTAGCACGCGACGCCTCTTTCTCCTCCGCCGGAGGAGCTAAAACTCCCGCGCTAAAATAGAGCGACATATGCCCCTCCACCAGACGCGCTAAAATGCAACGCGCGCTACAGCGCAAACAGCTATCACCAACTTCACATCGCATCAACAAGATCAAACAAAACAAATAAATAGAAGAACAAAGGACTCTCAACAATCACCAAATGCTTGTCTCACACAACCAAGTTCAACACAAACTAAGGACATAGTTCAAATGAAAATAATAAGTTCACACAACCAAGTTCAAGACTACATGTTGACACATCATTTGTCAACATCATCATAGCCATTGCCACTTTCATCTTGTGCTTATTCTCCTTGGGAGTCTTGGACGGTGGTGTCGGTGGTGTTGGCATGTGACGAATCTCCGTAGCCATCAATATTGATAGAAGGTGATGGATTCACCATGAAGGCCATGAACCCCCCCCCCCCCCCCCGGTGTTGCTCCCATACCACCGAAGCCTCCCATGTTTCTGAGCCCATGCCACCATAACCTCCAAAAGCCCCTGGTGTTTCTCCCATGCCTCCAAAGCCACCCATACCTCCAAATGCATTCATTCCTTCACTTTGGGCCTTCAAGTGGTTTGCCGCCATTTTTTTTTGGCCAACACTTCATGACGGGCAAGGTTTATGTACTCCTTTTGCCTTTCATCCATGTTTGACGTGCCAATGGTAAAGAGCTTTCTCTCTTCTTCCAATAGGCGTGCTTGCTCAGCAGTGTCCACCTTCTTCTCCTCCAAAGCCAGCTTCCTCTCCTCGGCCGCCGCAATCCTCTCCTCCAAAGCTACCTTACACGCCTCGGCCTCAGCCTCTAATGTCCTTGCCACTTTTTTATCTTCGTTGTACTCCAACCTTGCATTGGCCATCCTATCCATAGCTTTTGCTATGTCATTATCACCGGCCTTCTTCCCCCTCATCAACTCCTTGGAGGCCTTCCTTCCAAGCACGGGCCTCTTTGTGAATGCAACCGAGTGAGGAGTGGAGCTTCCTTTCTTGTTGTCATCACTTGATGCATCATCATCTATAATTGTGGTGTCTTTTGTTTCAGTGGCATTCATCCCTAAGTTGTGCACATCCAACCCATCACGGCTTTTCCACCTCTCCTTGTTCGACAGCTGGTCATAGCAATGGTGGAGCACAAATGACTTGCCAACAATCTTCTTCCCCTTCTTATCTTTCCTCCCTTGATCTTTGAACAAATTTTGGGAAATGGTGTTCTACATGGTGAACGTAAGACAAGAATGAGTCACGGATATGAACAAACATATGCGCATAAACATATGATATGGATCACCCAACTTACCCTATCATCCAATGTCGTGCCACTTGGATTGATTACGTCGACACCCGCCAAAGCACTTGCACATTTTTGACAATCGGTGTTTATGATCGACCCCCGGGACCGAAGAGAATGATCAGTGCGCTCATTTCCACTTGTGTTGCATGCATCGAAGAACTCCTTCATCCTCGCCCAATAGGTGCCTCTTGATTGATCGGTGCCAACCACCGGGTCCATGGCAACCGCCAACCATGCTCGGCATAGCAACCTATCCTCCTCGGCGGTATATGATACGTCCATTTTGTATCACTATTCTATATCATAATTTACTGTTATTCATTGATATATTTCATATTAAGAGATGATACTTATGTTATTTTATCTGTTTTTTTGCATGGTTGATGACTTTTGGAGCATGGATCGCTGCAGTCAGGATTCTGATGGAAAAGGTGTTGTTTGGAGGCAAAATTCGCGAAGATCAGAAAATCCGGGAAAATATACGGAAAATCCTATTTTTCCAGAAGACGAAGGAAGCCAGAAGGAGGAGTGGAGATGGGCCACAGGGGCCCCACACCACCCCCTTGCACGGGCTGATACATTGCAAATGTATTTATAATTTTTGATGTTCCATGCTTGGTTTTATCCACTTTCTTGTGTTTTGTTCCAACTTTGAAGTACTTTTATTATGATTTCTTGGACTAACCTATTAACAAGAGCCACAGTGCCAGCTGCCTGTTTTCTGTTGTTTTTGGTTCCAGAAAAGTCAGAAAATGAATATTCTCGTAATTGGACGAGACAAAAGCCAAAGTGCCTATTTTTTCGGAAGGGATCAAGTGCCAGAATACGAGACGGAGAGGGGCCAGGGGCCGGCCACACCACCTGGCCACGCGGCCAGGCCTGGCCCGCGCCAGGGGGTGGTGTGCTGGCTCCCGGCACCCCCTGGGCCTCTCCTTCCGCCTATATATTGCCCTCGAGACGAAAACCCTAAGTACCCGATCAAAAATCCACGAAAGAGTCTGTAGCCGCCGTCGTCTCTGTCCCTAGATCGGGGGGGTCTGAATCTCTTCCCGGCACCCTACCGGAGAGGGGAATTCACCTTGGAGGCCTTCTTCATCACCATGCAAGCCTCCGGTGTGATGCATGAGTAGTTCATCCTTGGACTACGGATCCATGTAGTAGCTAGATGGATAGTTTCTCCTCCTTTGTGCTTTCATGTTTAGATCTTGTGAGCTCCGTTCATGATCAAGATAATCCATTTGTAATTCATACATGTTGTGTTTGCGGGGATCCGATGGATATTGAGATGCTATTTCAGATTGACTATTGATTTTATCATGTCTTTGTTATTTGAGATCTTGCATGCTTTCCGTTGTTAGTAGCTATCTTGGCCAAGTAGATGCTAGCAACTCCAAGAGTTAGTATTTATGCTCAATAGTGGGTTCATGCCTCTGGTAATCTGGGGAAGTGACAGAAATCTCTAAGGTACTAGATGTGCTGTTGCTACTAGGGAGAAAACAATGATCCTTTGTTCATAGAACAATTGTATTGTTTACTTTACACGTAGTTCGTAAAGCAATAATCTGTTGCTTGCAACTTAATACTAGAGGGGGTTCGGATGATAACCTGAAGGTGGATTATTAGTCATAGATGCAGTTGGATGGCGGTCTATGTATTATGTTGTAATGCCCAATCAAGTCTCAAAGGAGTCAAGATGATTAGTATATGCATGTATTGCTTTCACGGTGTTTGTCAATTGCCCCGCTGTAATTTTTTCACCCAACATGTTATCTATCTAAGGAGAGCCACCTCTAGTGAACTATGGATCCCGGTCCTTTACTTTACATACAATCTATAAACTGTTTCTACTTTGTGTTTACTTTCTGCAAACTTTTACTTCTTTCTATTCGATACGTTTAATCCTTTGTTTTCCGCAAAACACGGCGAGATTGACAACCTCATCGCAAGTTGGGGACAAAGTTCTGAGGTTGTGTTGTGCACGTCTCCACGTTGCTACTAGCACCGGTAGTGCGCCCTGCCAAAGCTCAGCTAGTAACACCATTGAGGTGTTTCCTTGCTCCTACTGGTTCGATTAAACCTCGGTTTTATAACTGAGGGAAACTTGCTGCTGTGCTCATCATACCTTCCTCTTGGGGTTCCCAACGAGCTCTACATCAACACCACGCACCAAGTACTTTTCTGGGCGCCGTGTATTGAGCCATCAAGCATTTTTCTGGCGCTGTTGCCGGGGAGTCAAGGACATCTTCACAAGGGGAGTCCCTCATAACCAATCTCTTTACTTTGTTGTTTTTGTTTTGCTTAGTTTCTTTTTGCCTTGTTTGCTTGTTTTGTTCTTCAAAAAACACAAAAAAATTAGTTTTACTTGTTTGCTTTCTTATTTGAAAACCCCAAAAAATGACTACTCTTGAAAACACCAAGTTGTGTGACTTCACTAGCACCAACAACAATGATTTTATGAGCACTCCTATTGCTCCACCTATGGCTGAAAATACTTTCTTTGAGATAAAACCTGCTTTGCTCAATCTTGTTATGAGAGAACAATTTTCTGGTATTGGTAATGAAGATGTTGATTCCCATCTAAATAACTTTGTTGAACTTTGTGAGATGCAAAAGCATAAGGATATAGATGGTGATATTATTAAACTAAAATTGTTTCCTTTCTCTTTGAGAGGAAAAGCTAAAGAGTGGTTGAATTCCTTAACTAGGAATAGTATTGATTCTTGGACTAAGTGCAAAGATGCTTTTATTGGAAAATACTATCCTCCTACTAAGATTATATCCATGAGAAGTGAAATAATGAAGTTTAAACAACTTGATAATGAGCATGTTGCTCAAGCTTGGGAAAGAATGAAATCTTTGGTAAAGAATTGTCCCACTCATGGACTGACTGCTTGGATGATCATCCAAACTTTTTATGCAGGATTGAACTATTCTTCAAGGAACCTATTGGATTCAGCTGCTGGAGGTACCTTTATGACCATCACTTTGGGTGCTGCAACAAAACTATTGGATAATATGATGGTTAATTATTCTGAATGGCATACTGAGAGAGCTCCACAAGGTAAGAAGGTAAATTCTGTTGAAGAAACCTCCTCCTTGAGTGATAAGATTGATATTATTATGTCTATGCTTGTTAATGGGAAAGCCCATATTGATCCAAATAATGTTCGTTTAGCCTCTTTGGTTGCTCAAGAAGAGCAAGTTGATGTGAACTTCATAAGAAATAACAACTTTGACAACAATGCTTATGGTAATAATGCTTATAGGAACAATTTTGGTAACAACAATTATAAGCCATACCCTTCCAACAATGGTAAATCTGAATTACCTAGTGAAGGTAGAATTTTGGAAGTTGAAAGAGCCACTAAAAACTTTATGCAAATGCAATATGAGCAAAATAGACTATTTACTAAAACAATGGAGGAGCAATCTGTCATTTTGAAGAACATTAGCCATCAACTTGAGAGTCTAAATAGAGAAATTCCTAGTTTACAATTGAAACTCTCTAATGCTGAAAGAAATATATCATCTTTGTCTGAAGCTCAATCTTCATTGATTAATAAAATGGCTGCTAAACCTGAAACTAATGAGAATCCCTTTGCAGCTACTAATGCCATACAAGTAAGAATTGATGAAAATGTTAGACTATTAGCTGAATTACATGCTAAGTGGAAAAGAGAAGATGAAATTGCTAGAAACATTAGTGTTTCTACTATCACCACCACTAGTGTCGAGGCCACTAATAGTTCTACAACTTTAGATGATAAAGTTGATTTTGATCTTGATGGTTGTAACATCTCTGAAGTTATTAAGTTCCTACAAAATCTTGCTAAAAGTCCTAATGCTAGTGCTATGAACATGGCTTTTACAAAACACATTACTGATGCTCTCATAAAGATTAAAGAAGAAAAGATGAAACATAAAGCTTCTATTCCTATAAAACAAGAAGATGGTTGGGAACCCATCATTAATATGAAAGTGAACGACTTTGATTTCAAAGCTTTTGTGATCTTGATAGTAGTGTTTCTATTATGCCTAGAAGGATTTATGATATGCTTGATTTGCCTCCTCTTGAAGATTATTATTTGAATGTCCCACTTGATGCTAATGCTAAAAAGAAACTCATGGGGAGTCTTAATGATGTTCTTATTATGGTTAATGATTCCTATGTCCCCGTTGATTTCTATGTTTTGGATGTTGAATACAATGCTTCTTGTCCTATTACTTTGGGAAGACCTTTTCTTAGAACTGTTGGTGCCATCATTGATATGAAAGAAGGCGCCATTAAATATCAACTCCCACTCAAGAAAGGTATAGAACACTTCCCTAAAAAGACAGAAAAGATTTCTTTTTCTTCTCCTATGAAAACAAAATTTGGTCTTATTGCTTCTTCGTTTGAGAAAACTTGATTCTTTCTTTGCTTCTTATGCCTAACTTAAAGGCGTTAAAGAAAAGTACTTGTTGGGAGATAACCCAAGAGTTTTAGTTGAGTCTTGGAAGTTATTACCTCTGTAATAAACTCTCCTTATCCTTTTTATTTGCTTTTTGTGCCAAGAGTAACCTCTAATGAGAGACAAGTAATGATTGGGAAAGTTGCTGTCGTGAAACAGATTTGTGTGTTTCACCATAAAAATTCGTGTAAAATCTCTGAACGTCTTTTTGTGGCGTGAATATTTGCGCTTCTGCCCCAGGTTGTTATCTAACTTTCGTTAGTTCAACACTTTTTAATTTGAGCAACAGAAGGTCTTCGAAAAAAATCGTCTTTACCTGCTGGTCTGTTTTGACAGATTTCTGCCATTTTCTGTATTTGCTTCTTGTTGGTTCCTTTTTGAGCTCTTTTGGGGAATTGAGATTTTTGAGGGAAGTGCTACAGTAGCTAGTGTTCTAATGAAAGTTTATTTGGTGTTAGAACTGAACCTTAAGACTTATTTATCTTGAGTGCACTAATGTTGCTAATAAAGATTGTGTGAAGTTTTGTATGAAGGAAAAATTTCAGGTGTATGGAAGGAATGAGTAATGAGATGAAGGATGGACTAAAGCAAAAGCTTGGGGATGCCACGCGTGTCACCCCAAGAAATATCCAAGAAGTACAAGCATCAAAGCTTGGGGATTCCCAAGGCATCCCCTTCTTCATTAATAAAAATCTCAGGTTTCTTCCAAACGCTTCATTTTTATTGTTTTATGCACAATTGTGTTGTTCTTGGAGCGTCTTCTTTTTCATTTTCATTTTGGTTTTTCGTTTTCTTTGGTTTCCTTAGTTTGCTGAATAAATTGGTTGGACCCCCTCTTTCATACATTGGTTTGCAAATAGTTTGGTTTGGTTTGGAAAAGAGTAGGAAAGTTCATGCTTATGTGGTAAAAAGAGCTCGTTTTTGACTATGGCCTATGCTTTGTCATGCCATGCTTGATATTGTTTTAGATTTATGCTTAGTATTCTTTGCTGTAGCATGACTTGTTATAAACAATTGAGATTGCTTAATGTGCCTTGGATGAATCATGCGTTGTTTTAGCATATTAAAGCATAGTATAGTGGTATTCTCCTTTGATGCTTTATTTGGGTTGACTTGGCGCATGCTCACACCATGTTATGACTATCCCAAGTCACCATAGCCTTGATGAACCTTTAGTATTCAACTTGTTGTATCACTTTATGCTTTGAACAATGATGTTTTGTCGCTCTGCATGATTATGGCTATTATTGCTCTCTTAATTTGTCGCTCCCAGTCTTTTGCTAGCCTCCACAACCAAGTATGAGTTCCACTCATGCATCCAACTCCCTAAACCAAGTTATTCCAAAGAGTCCACGATACCTACCTACTAGCTTATGCTATTCCAAGTATATTCATGCTTTTGTTTACCTTCCACTTGTTATGAGAAAACTAGTGATTGAAGCTCTCACGAACTTGATGACACACTTTACTTTATTGCCTCTAATACACTTGAACCATTGGGTCCTTATTTGTTGCGTATATGCTTGCGCTTTATAAGTTGAAATTAGCAGAACCATGTACCATGGGGAACGCTTTCAACATTGCACCTGTACTTTGTACCCCGTTGATATTATGTTCTTTTGCTTACGGATCCCGGCGGTGTGAAATAAAAGTGGAACTTGTAAGAGCATGGAGTTTGTATATGTGTTATAGAAACGCCTGGGCCGCTAGCCTAAGCCATGCCTAATCATGGTGGAAACTTGCAGCATCACCATAATGAGCACTCTATGAAGCATCCTCAATAAAAACCTATGCAAATAGCAAATAGAAAGATCGCTGAGATGCTCATTGTCTGCTTGCCTTGTCATTTTGATTATGGGAAAGCTCCCGTATCATGTGCAAGGGGTACCCCGTTGGCGGTTCTTAATGATACACATATACTTACAATGACAAGAGCTTACTCGTGACTGAAGTTGAGTAGCATGAGGATCGGTCTTCGTAAGTAAGGGGCATGAGATTTCGGTTTATAACTTGTCAAGCATATCCTCTTAGTTGTGTCACTTTAACCTTAATTACCTTAAAGATGCTTATGATAGGGGCAATGAGAGCTGAAAGCTATATGTACCATAATTTTTGGAAGCTCTTTATGAGACTTGAATCCCTACTTCCTTTTACAAAGGCCTTTCTTCCACCATTATATTGAGTCTCCACCTTCTATCTTTATGCACCTACTTTGAGAGCATAATGGCCATTCTTAGTTCTATGTGCACTGTCCCAAGACTAGTTGATTGATGCATACTTTGATATTGCTTGTTTTAAACTTTTGTATCTAGTCACTCTTATGAACTTTGAAGGTGTCCTATGCATTTATATTTGCTACTCTATTGAGGGACAAGCTGAATACTATTATGCAATGTTTTCTTTATGTGAAACAAACAAATGTCTTGCAAAGCATTGTTATTCATGAATCTTTTGTTTGTGCCTTTTCATGTTGCATCATAGTTTCTTTGCTTATTGCTAGAACTTTGTCTTTCATGTTATGATTGAAGTACTATGATCCCAGCTTTGAATCTTTTGCAAATACTTTGATCAAGTCTTTGATGGTGCATGTCACCTCAAAAATTATTCTTTCTTTTTATCACTTACCTACTCGAGGACGAGCAGGAGTTAAGCTTGGGGATGTTGATACATTGCAAATGTATCTATAATTTTTGATGTTCCATGCTTGGTTTTATCCACTTTCTTGTGTTTTGTTCCAACTTTGGAGTACTTTTATTATGATTTCTTGGACTAACCTATTAACAAGAGCCACAAATTACTGCCTTTTCTGTTGTTTTTGGTTCCAGAAAAGTCATAAAATGAATATTCTCGGAATTGGACGGGACAAAAGCCAAAGTGCCTATTTTTCCGGAAGGGATCAAGTGCCAGAATACGAGACGGAGAGGGCCTAGGGGCCGGCCACACCACCTGGCCGCGCGGCCAGTCCTGGCCCGCGCCAGGGGGTGGTGTGGTGGCTCCTGGCACCCCCTCGGCCTCTCCTTCCGCCTATATATTACCCTCGGGACGAAAACCCTAAGTACCCGATCAAAAATCCACGAAAGAGTCTGTAGCCGCCGTCGTCTCTGTCCCTAGATCGGGGGAATCTGAAGCTCTTCCTGGCACCTGTCAGGAGAGAATTCACCGAGGCCTTCTTCATCACCATGCAAGCCTCCGGTGTGATGCGTGAGTAGTTCATCCTTGGACTACGGATCCATGTAGTAGCTAGATGGATGGTTTCTCCTCCTTTGTGCTTTCATGTTTAGATCTTGTGAGCTCCATTCATGATCAAGTTCTCTATTTGTAATTCATACATGTTGTGTTTGCGGGGATCCGATGGATATTGAGATGCTATTTCAGATTGATTATTGATTCTATCATGTCTTTGTTATTTGAGATCTTGCATGCTTTCCGTTGTTAGTAGCTATCTTGGCCAAGTAGATGCTAGCAACTCCAAGAGTTAGTATTTATGCTCGATAGTGGGTTCATGCCTCTGGTAATCTGGGGAAGTGACAGAAATCTCTAAGGTACTAGATGTGTTGTTGCTACTAGGGAGAAAACAACGATCCTTTGTTCATAGAACAATTGTATTGTTTACTTTACACGCAATTCATAAAGGAATAATCTGTTGCTTGCAACTTATTACTGGAGGGGGTTCGGATGATAACCTGAAGGTGGATTATTAGTCATAGATGCAGTTGGATGGCGGTCCATGTATTATGTTGTAATGCCCAATCAAGTCTCAAAGGAGTCAAGATGATTAGTATATGCATGTATTGCTTTCTCGGTGTTTGTCAATTGCCCCGCTGTAATTTGTTCACCCAGCATGTTATCTATCTAAGGAGAGCCACCTCTAGTGAACTATGAAACCCGGTCCTTTACTTTACATACAATCTATAAACTGTTTCTGCTTTGGGTTTACTTTCTGCAAACTTTTACTTCTTTCCATTCGATACGTTTAATCCTTTGTTTTCCGCAAAACACGGCGAGATTGACAACCTCATCACAAGTTGGGGACAAAGTTCTGAGGTTGTGTTGTGCAGGTCTCCACGTTGCTACTAGCTTGGTAGTGCATCGCCAAAGCTCAGCTAGTAACAACTTTGAGGTGTTTCCTTGCTCCTACTGGTTCGATTAAACCTTGGTTTCCTAACTGAGGGAAACTTGCTGTTGTGCTCATCATACCTTCCTCTTGGGGTCCCAACGAGCTCTACATCAACACCACGCACCAAGCACTTTTCTGGGCGCCGTGTATTGAGCCATCACGGGCCACCCTAGGTCGCGCCACTAGGTGGTGTGGCCACCCTGGCCCACCTCTGGCTCTCCCCTCTGGCGTATATATTCCTCCCGAAACCCTAAGACTCGGGGAGCAACCACAGAAAGATTCTGCCGCCTCTACGGGGCGGAAAACACCGAGAGAGAAAGATCTCTCCGACAGATAGATTTCTGCCGGGGGAATTCCTTCCCGGAGAGGGGAGATCGTCGCCGTCAACACCACCATCAAGTTGGACTTCATCGGGATCATCATCATCATCACCACCATCATCACCATCAGCACCCTCATCATCATCTCCATATTGCTGTAACAATTGGGTTGAATCTTGCATAGTTCTTAGGGGAAACTTTCCCGGTGTTGATTACTCTTTGTAGTTGATGCTATTGAGTGGAACCATTGAATTATTGTTTATGTTCAGATTGTTATACATCATTATTCCATCTCTGATCATGATCCATATGATGTCTTGTGAGTAGTTCGTTTTGTTCTTGAGGACATGGGAGAAGTCATGTTGTTAGTAGTGGAATTGTGTTGAGAAAGATTCAATAATTTGATATTTAAGTTGTGCTGTACTTCTTCTAGTGGTGTCATGTGAACTTCGACTACATGACACTTCACCTATATGGGCCTAGGGGAATGCATTGTGTATTTGGCTACTAATCGTAGGGGTGGCTGGAGTGACAGAAACCTGAACCCCTGTTAGGAAACCATTGCACAAGGGACGTTAGGGTCTTAGAGTTTAAAGCTGTGGTTAGGTTTCTACCTTAATTACTTTCTTGTACTTACGGATGTTTGCAAGGGGTATAATCACAAGTATGTATTAGTCCTAGGAAGGTCACATTACATTAGCACAGGTTCACCCACACAACACTTAGCAAGCTAAAGAAGATTAATCAACTATATGAAGTGAAAGCACTTGACAGTCTTCCCATGTGTCCTTGAGAACGTTTGGTCATCTTAAGTAATACAACCGGCTTGTCCTTTGCTGCATAAAGGATTGGGCCACTTGCTGCATTTATTCCTATTGTCTTTTATTTACTCGTACTTTATTTATTTTCTTTATCAAAAAACCCTAAAAATCAGTTTGCTAAGTATTTGCAGAGAATTCGTGATCCATACCACTAGCCAGCAACTTCTGCTCCTCGTTGGGTTCGACAGTCTTACTTATCGAAAATACTGCGATACACCCCGTATACTTGTGGGTCATCAAGACTATTTTATGGCACCGTTGTCGAGGAGTGAAGCGCTATTGGAGAGTGGAACTGGTAAAGGAAACTTCTACTGTGAGTATTGTTTACTTCTGTTAGTTGCTTTATTTTCATTATGGATAATTCGCTGAGTTTCTTATTTGGTAATGCTACTACCACTGCTAAGGTAGTAGACGAACCACCACCTGCTGAGAATGATGCTTTTAAAATACCTACAAGAATTATTAATCGTGTTATGGATAACTACTATGTTGGGGATGGAACTGTCCATCCTGTGATCCTTTACTCTTTATACACGAATTATGCGGGTTGTTCAAGTGTGCAGGTATTACTACAGATCAAGTTAAGAAGAAGTTATTCTCATTGTCACTGAAAGGAAGAGCTGAGGAATGGTATAAGCTGCTGAAGAATGGTCAAGCTCTTGAATGGGGGGAAATAGTACCTCTCTTTTATTCAAAGTTTTATCCTCCTAGTGAGATTTATAAAGATCATAATAAAATATACAACTTTTGGCCTCTTGATGGAGAGAGTACAGCTCAAGCTTGGGGGAGATTGAAGTTACAGATGCTCAAATGTCCCATTCATGAGCTCCCCAACAATATTATTATCAATAACTTTTATACAAGGCTTTCTCTTCATGATAAAGATTTATTGGATGCTTCTTGTGCTGGATCATTCACTCGCATGGAACAAGAAGCTAAATGGGATCTTCTAGACCGTATTCAAGATAATGCTGAAGCCTGGGAGAATGACAAAGGTAGAAATTCAGGTATAAATTATGATTATGAATGCATTGAATCTTTTATGGGAACTAATGACTTTCAAAATATTAAAAATTCTTATGGTCTAGACTCTCAAGCTATTGCTTCTTATTTTAAGGCTTTTGCTTCCTATATTGAAGTTCCTAAAAAGAAGTGGAATAAGTATCATGAACCTTATAAAGATGTTGCTAAGAGTGTTCCCGCAAGAAATACTGAAGTTTATACTGCTAATCATGTTTTACCTGAACCTTACATTGAGAAAATGCCTTTCCCAGTTAAGATAAAGGAACATTCTATGATAGCTAGTATGGTTAATGAAAGTACACATAAAGCTGTTGAACCTGATAAACAAATGGTTGATGAACCTATTATAGCAAATGTGAAAGACTTTGTTACTAAATATGAAGAAAAGGGACACTATCCTTTGTAAGGATACCTCTAATGTTGTTTCACAAAGTAGTGTTATGAGAGCTAGTATTCTTGTGTTTTCTGTTAGAATAAGTGATCAGTGTTACGATGGTCCTTGTGATAGTTATATTGTTAAGTCTATGCATGATACTAAAAGTTACTATGAGAGAGGGAAAAGTGTTCTTATGCATCTCAATAATATCAAGTTTCCTCGTTTTATGCTGAAAGTTTTTATGTTGCACTTGTTTTGCCTTCCTATGCTAGTAGCCTCTAGTTTCAACAACTTGTTTGTTTACAAAATTCCCTTGCATAGGAAGTGGGTTAGACTTAAACGTGTGTATTTTTGCTTCTTAATGCTCCCTTTCACCTCAATTCATATTCTTATGTGAGCATCTTTGAAATTATCATGCCCATCTTAATGGCTATAAAGAAAGAGCTTTTTGGGAGACAACCCAGTTTATTTTTGCTTTCAGTTTGTTTGTGTTTCTTTGAGTCTTGGAAGTTATTACTTCGGTAATAACCTCTCCTTATCCATTTTGTTTGGTTTTTGTGTCAAGATCAATCTCTAATGAGAGAGAAGTAATATTTGGGGAAGTTGTTGTCCTGAAACAGATTCTTGTGCTTCACCGTAAAAATTCTTGAGAGATCTCTGTCTGTCGGATTGAGCTGTAATTTTTTGTGCTTCTGCCTCAGGTTGTTATTTAACTTTCGTTAGTTTTGCACTTTTTGATTTAAGCAACAGAAGATTTTCGAAAAAAAATGATCTTTACCTGCTGATTTGTTTTGACAGATTTTGCCACTCTTGCATTTGCTTCTTTATTCGATTTCCTTTTTGAATTATTTTTGGGTCTTCGGAAGGAGTTGCTACAGTAGCTTGTGTTTTGATGGTTTTCAGTTGAATTTGGACTCAAGAGGTTTTATCACTTCACTTATACTAATGTTGCTAATGAGAACAGTGTGAAGTTTTGTGTGAAAGAAATTTCCAGGTAGTGGAGATAATGGTGTAATAAGGAAGTGAAAGGTTTTATGACTCACAATAAGTGTATGAAGATGAAGATATTGATGTTATTCAAGTGGTGACTCCGAAAGAATCTATCAAAGACCAAATTTAGAGACCTGCAAAGTCCGTTTTCAAATAGGTAACAGTTCTAGTAAGAAAAGTTCCGCGAAAATACTATCCAACTATATTTTTGCTGTTTTTAGCCAATACGGAAAGTTATGAAGCGAAAAAGGGACGGAAACGGAGCCAGGGTGGCTCACACCACCCTGTGGCGCGGGCCCACCCCGGGTCGCGCCACCAGGTGTTGTGGCCACCTCAGCCTCCGTCTCCGACTCGTTTTCTCCCAGTACCTTCCTTTTGTTGTGAAACTTCGTAATATATAATCCCCCGGATCCCCCGAGGTTCGTATATCGTGTTTTCATCATGGTTTTGTTTCGATCTATTTCTACCAGGAACTATTCTTGAAAGCTTAGAAGCACAATGGTGTCCGCCAAGGATAAAGGGAAGGAGCCTATGGAGGAAGATCTCCAAGACCCTGGGAAGGAGAAGGAGATCAAGTGTGAAGATGAACAGGAGGCAAAGCACACCGGTGCTACCATTGCAAGCATTGGAGTGGTGGCAAACCCTGCCAGGACTATGTCAATTGGAGGGAAGCCTCCTCATCACCGTTCAGATCCCTGGTCACTTCCCCCACGCGCCAAGAATCCTTTCCATACCCTTATCCATGAGTATTAATACTAGAATATGCCCAAGGAGAAATTACCCTCTAATTGGGATTTGCCTAGTTCTAGCCATGCGGGAAAAGAAGACTTCAAGGAGGAAGAGTGGGGAAAGAATCATAAGAGCTGGAATTCGCAACCCGAGATGATCATTAGCCGCATTGAGCAAAACTCGCAGCTTATTCGCAATGCGGGAAAGAATCATAAGGGACATGAGATTCTCAATTTACAACTTGTCAAGCATATCCTCATATTTGATCACTTTAACCTTAATCACCTAAAGATGCCTATGATAGGGGCAATGAGAGCTGAAAGCTAATAAGTATCATAATTTTTGGGAGCTCTTTATGAAACTTGCAATCCACCTTCCCTGCAAGGGCCTTTCTTTTAGTTTTTAGTTGAGTCAGTAAACCTATTCCCTTCCATCTCAGCAAGTATTTTGAGTTGTTGTGTTTCATTCATTCATATGATGATTTATTCAATCATGTTTCTTATGTTCCTTGTTTTGCATATTGCTCTTATCTAGGTGATTACTACTTTGAAAGCTATCATTGAAAACCAGTTATTTGTGAACTCTAGCCAATTATCAATTATTCTTCGACCAAGAGCTAAGTTTGCCATTACCAATTATGATTTACTTTATGTATCTTTATTGTGTTTCCTTTACTTATTGCAAGTTAAGTTATATGATAGTGAGTTGTCTTCTATTATGATCTATGTATTGATGAATGTGATGCTTCTTGTCCGTATTCTTTTATTGACTCTTCACTCCATAAACCTGAGGTCATGTTTATTGAGCTTAGTTTCGCTTGGGGACAAGCGAAGTCTAAGCTTGGGGGGAGTTGATACGCCCATTTTGCATCCCTATTCTATATCATAATTTACTGTTATTCATTGATATATTTCATATTAAGAGATGATACTTATGTTATTTTATCTGTTTTTGCATGGTTGATAACTTTTGGAGCATGGACCGCTGCAGTCAGGATTCTGATGGAAAAGGTGTTGTTTGGAGGCAAAATTCGCGAAGATCAGAAAATCCGGGAAAATATACGGAAAATCCTATTTTTACAGAAGACGAAGGAAGCAAGAAGGAGGAGTGGAGATGGGCCACATGGGCCCACACCACCCCCTGGCACGGGCCACCCTAGGCCGCACCACCAGGTGGTGTGGCCGCCCTGGCCCACCTGTGGCTCTCCCCTCTGGCGTATATATTCCTCCCAAAACCCTAAGACTCGGGTAGCGACCACAGAAAGATTCTGCCGCCTCTGCGGGGCGGAAAACACCAAGAGAGAAAGATCTCTCCGTGAGAGATCTGGGGAATTCCTTCCCGAAGAGGGGAGATCATCGCCATCAACACCACCATCAAGATGGACTTCATCGGGATCATCATCATCGTCATCACCACCATCATCACCATCAGCAACCTCATCATCATCTCCATATTGCTGTAACAATTGGGTTGAATCTTGCATAGTTCTTAGGGGAAACTTTCCCGGCGTTGATTACTCTTTGTAGTTGATGCTATTGAGTGGAACCATTGAATTATTGTTTATATTCAGATTGTTATACATCATTATTCCATCTCTGATCATGATTCATATGATGTCTTGTGAGTAGTTCGTTTTGTTCTTGAGGACATGGAAGAAGTCATGTTGTTAGTAGTGGAATTGTGTTGAGAAAGATTCAATAGTTTGATATTTAAGTTGTGGTGTACTTCTTCTAGTGGTGTCATGTGAACGTCGACTACATGACACTTCACCTATATGGGCCTAGGGGAATGCATTGTGTATTTGGCTACTAATCGTAGGGGTTGCCGGAGTGACAGAAACCTGAACTCCCGTTAGGAAACCATTGCACAAGGGACATTAGGGTCTTAGAGTTTAAAGATGTGGTTAGGTTTCTACCTTAATTACTTTCTTGTACTTACGGATGTTTGCAAGGGGTATAATCATAAGTATGTATTAGTCCTAGGAAGGTCGGTACATTAGCACAGGTTCACCCACACAACACTTAGCAAGCTAAAGAAGATTAATCAACTATATGAAGCGAAAGCACTTGACAGTCTTCCCATGTGTCCTCGAGAACGTTTGGTCATCTTAAGTAATACAACCGGCTTGTCCTTTGCTGGATAAAGGATTGGGCCACTTGCTTCATTTATTCCTACTGTCTTTTATTTACTCGTACTTTATTTACTTGCTTTATCAAAAACCCCTAAAAATCCGTTTGCTAAGTATTTGCAGAAAATTCTTGATCCATACCACTAGCCAGCACCTTCTGCTCCTCGTTGGGTTCGACACTCTTACTTATCGAAAATACTGCGATACATCCCCTATACTTGTGGGTCATCAGTGTAGTTGACCGTCCTACCAACCGGAGGCTCAATCAAACCTTCACTGTGCTCGTCCACCACATACTCTTCTTTTTCATCGCTATTTCCATGCTCAGCGGCAAAAGATGAGCCAACATCCATGTGTGCCATGAATGTCTCATCGTCAACACTACAATGTAAAATGACCACGTATGAATATAGCAACGCTAGAATTCATGGAGAATGCATCTACCATACCGAAAATATGAGTTTTTACCTTGTTGCCATTGTGTCGAGCAGTTGGCGTGCGCTCATCTGCGGAGCCGGCGCCGGTGGCTGTGGTGGCAGTGGTTGCTGGCGGGGAGCTGGCGCAGGCGCCTGTGCACGTGCGGCTGCGGGAGGACGTCCGTGAGTTGACCCATTTCGCCGACTTGCCGGTGTTAGCCTTTCCTTTCGACGGTGGAGGCACAGTGGTGCTTGTGGCGGCGGTAGTCGTGGTCGCGCGCGGCGGAACGAAGTTGAAGAGCTGGCGAGCGCTGGAGCTCGCGGAGGCGCCCGCGGTAGGGTTATGGTTCGCCGCCGCTGGAACTTCCACGCTGACAGCGCCTCCGCCAGGGACCAAGTACTACGCCGAGTTGGATGGATCCATCACCGGAAAGTCGCCGGCGTGCGCGCAGGCAAGGAAGAAATCGCGGCGCGGGGGGGGGGGGATTTCAGCATCGGTTGGTTCTTCGCGCACGAGCGGAAGAGATAGAGCGCGCTGGCGGCCGGGCACCAAATTTGGGCGCGCGGGTGGGCAAATTGACATGCGCCTAATTTTTTTACAGCGCGCCCGATTTTCGCGCGCCTACTGTTGGACAAAAAGGTGCCGCACGCGCTATATTGACGGTTATTTTTACAGCGCCAGGTTTTAGCGCGTTTATTGGAGTTGCTCTTAGCCCATTGACGAAGTAAGGCACCGCTTTCTTATCTGAAAGTCCCTTGACGAGTCTTTCAACCTGATCCATTTGGCTAGGAACTTCTCTGAGGTTTCTTCCAGCTTCTTCATGCAGTGTGCCAGGTCTACTACATCGACGAGCCAACAAAGTGAGATCCGAAGGATCGGGTCTCAACTGGGAGATTCTCCTCGGATCCGGCAACCACCTTGATCTCTGCCTCTAGGGTACGTTGGTTGGGTTTCCTAGAGATCTAGAAATCTACCGACTCCACTGTCAGATGAGATCCATATTTTATCTCCACCTTGATCTCTTCCTCAAGGGCATGTTTGGTGGGATGAGATTTGTCAGAGAGCCATAATTCTGCCACCTCCGCGGATAGAGTAGTTCCGGATCTTGCTTCCGTCAATATCATCACCGAGGGCGTGGGTTGGTGTGCATCATTGCTGGTCCGAATCTAGAAGGATCGGTGGATGTCTCCGAACGGCACGATGGTGAAGCTAGTGACATAGCTATTGACCGAAATTCAGTTCTCGTCACTGGGGACAATAGGAAGACCGTCAACATTAGAACACAACCGATGATGATATTTTTGCCGATTCCCACGAAGACAGATCCCGCCTGGACCCGAAGTCTCGAGGTTTCTTGCCCACGGTGGACGCCAAATGTCGTCGTGTTGACAAAAAGTACGCCCTCGAGGCGTGGAAACAAAGGGGTGCGAGGCTAGGACGTCCGGGAAGGGAAACACGCAAGCTTACCCAGGTTCAGATCCGGCTGCAATGGTCGGATCCTACTCCTTCTATCAATCCATATAATCGGCAAAGCCGGAAGTTACAAAGGGTTGAAGAAGAGGTTAGCATGTGCGAGTTGTGAGATTGCTTGTGTCCTAAAGCCCGCCTGTGTGCTGGCTTATATAGTTATACTGTCTAGGATGTACAGTGCGAAATCTATCTAGCTACGGTAAAGATTACAATCTAGTCGGTAGCTACTACATCTTGTACTCCAGTTTTTTTGGCGTCAGGCTAAATCGGTAACTCTTATATGCCTTCCCGTAGCCGCATGGGATCCGTCTGTATCGTTGACTAGTTCTCTCAGGATAAACGGTGATCATTAGTATACCCGGAAAGGATAATCCAACAAGTTTTTTCAGTAGCCATGTTTTCGAACAAGTGGGCCAGAGGGCCAATCAGTACAGAGAGCTCTGTCTACATGCATGTGCCTACGAGGTGTCGAATGTTAACCGAGTTGAAAGCTATAAGCAAAATAAGCCAGATTGTACATAAATTCGTACTCTGGCGAAGCGTGGCATGCGGTTCTCTTTTCCTTACAAGTGATCAAGCCGCGAGCGCACATGCAGATCACGGCACCCCCCTAGCTAGCGCCACGCAGCACGTATGCAAAGAGGAGGTGTCACGATGCGTACCCTGCCCGCGTGACACCGTCGCCCCGGCCGCTCCCCCGCACGGCACGATCGCGGTTCCGCGATGCCTCGATCGGCCGCGTGTGCTCTGCGTGCGTGCATACGTCCACTGGTGCGTGTCTAGGCGAGCGAGTCCCGACGCGATTGGGGTAGGAAACCGGTGGCCTGGCCGTCGGCCCCGTAGCTTGTCCTCATCGTGCATACTCCCACTAGTACATTCAACATGCATGGGCGGTGCGCATTATGGTACCGTTGGCTGGCTGGCGGCAACTTGGCACCAGTAGCATTCCCTCTTCCTTTCGTTACGGGACCCCCTCCGGTCGCCGCTCTATGATGAATAAAGCGGCACTAGCTTACCTGTAAACCTGTGGTCTTGGGCTCTTGGCCCTTGTAGATCCAGGTCAAAGCTAGTTTTTAATCACCTCGTATCCATGTGCGAAGCGTACGTTGCAACTAAAAATTAAGACCCTGCCCTGGTCCAGGACCCAAAGCAGGGAGAAGACAGAAGATGGATAAGCTGCCGTTGCAAGTAGTACTACTATACTCCCCCTGTTTCCAGTTTAGCGTGCGGTGCTACAGTGCACGCGAAACGGGTGACCGATTTCTCTCTTATTTTTCACTTTTTTTGCTCCTCGGTTTTTTGGTATGTGTAGCACCGTGTTTATATTCTACCTATTTCAAAAATTATAGAATTTTTTTAGATAAAAAATAAAAGAGAAATAGACCGCCTTGTTTTGCGTGACGAACAGTACCGCGCGGAGTAATATAAAACAGAGGGAGTATGGTATGGACACCATTGGGAGAATTTGCGAGTGTACCAGTGCGTGGGTACGCCCACCCGGTGACTTGCTGCGTCCTGTTCAAACACACCGGCCGGCGCGGCGAGGCGTGGCCTTGAATTGAAGGCTTGAAGCGACGTTCCTTCACATGTTGACGTGGTCAAATCTACGGGAGTACTACCACCAAGAGTAGTTACAAAATGTAGGTATGGATGCTTCGCTGAGTGCATGGACAGTCCCAAATCAATGCTCCCACCCACCCACGCCCTGAGCTAGGTTAACAGAAATTCCATATACGACGCGCAAGTCCTGTCGTGATATTATCATGACTGCTCAGTGAACAATATCCAGTCCAACATTAGAGATGCTCCCACCCACCCACCCCCTGAGCTAGGTTAACAGAAATTCCATATACGACGCGCAAGTCCTGTCGTGATATTATCATGACTGCTCAGTGAACAACATCCAGTCCAACATGAGAGCATCTCTAGATACTGCATAACTACGTACCGCAAAAGTGGTTTGCAGCATCTCTAGATACTGCATATGCATAACCGCGTACCGCAAAGTGGTTTGCAGCGAACTGCAAACCAAATTTGCATTGCGCGGAACAAATACACTAACCAGAACTGCATATTTGAAAATAAACATGTTGGCGCCAGATTCATACATAGGGGAAGGTTTGATCATCATGGATCCACAGAAATTTACATCAAAAAACTGGATGCCGCGCCCTACATCCAGAACCCTAGCTACCGCCGGCCGGTACCTACTCACCGGAGATTCTACGGCAACGTCGATGCTCACCTACTCGTCGTCCGAGTCAGTGGTGTCGTCCGAGTAGTCGACGACGAAGAAGCCCAGCCGAGCCTGGTGCTCGCGTGCGGACGCGGCGGAACTCGCGCTGCTCGCGTGCGCGCTCGTCGTGGCGGCTTCGCGCGCTCCCACATGTCGGAGACGAGGCTCCCAAGGGAGTTGAACTTTGCCTCGCGGACTGCCTCGTCCTCCTCCGAGCCGGAGTCCCCCTCATCCCTCGAGCTGTCGATGTCGGGGATGTGGCCCCAACGAGCAGGAGCCGGAGCGGGAGCAGGCGCCCGAGCGGGAGGCATCGCGCGCACCACCGGCAAAGGCGCCCGGAGGCGCGGGCCAGAGCTCGCGGCCACGTGGGAGCTTCCCGCCTTCGCATCGTGTGCGTCGATCCCAAACCTCACGGGTGCGCGCCGCGCGCGCGCCTGTTCGGATCGGGGCCGACGCAGCTCCTCCTCGCTAGGCGGTGGCACGAGAGCTTGGTCCGCTCCGCGGTGAACCGCCGCCTCGGCCGGCCAAAATTCCGACACGATTGGCCGGCCATGGCTAGGAAATGTGGGTGGGAGGTGGTGGGCAGAGGCGATTTGATGGCCATTGCCGGAGGTGGCCGGAATCTATGGCGGTGGCTAGCGGTGGGGGGTTTCTGCGCGTGCGTCGGTGGGGGGAAATGGATGTGTTTTCCCGCATCTAGGGCCATCGACACTGAATATATGCGGGATGGATGGGCCTTGATGCGGGAAATCGCAAAAACATTTGCGATATTTGCGCTTTTATGGTATCTGGAAAGGCCAGTTTTTGGCCATGATACCGCATATCGGGACAAAATTTTGCGGGCCGAAGGATGTGTGGTATCTGCTAGAGATGCTCTGACTGCATGAGCAGTTTAGCCATGGCGAAACACGCTTAATTTAGTACTATCACATAGCAAGAGAGCATACCGAACTAACATTATTATAAAAGATGGATTTCAGTTATCTCCGATGGTACTTGTTGAGTTGCATGAATTAAGAGTAGGATTCGTCACTCCAAGTGATGGAGAAATATGTTTGGCCCTCTCGGTAGTGTAGCATCCTAAACTGTGCAAACATGTGAATAATGTGTTTAGTCACAGGCATCCTATACCATATGGAACGAGTAAAGAGAACTTGCTGGTAATGAGATTGAACTAGGTATACCGATACCAATGATCGAATCTCGGGCAAGTAATATATCGTGAGACAAAGAGAACCAGAAGCCGGATTAATTGATTCCTCGACATCGTAGTTCAACCAATAAAAGAACTTTCTTTGAATATATAAGAACCACTACGGACATCCTTGGTCCTGCTATTGGTTATTGACCAGAGAGGTGTCTTGGTCAAGTCTACATGTCTCGAACCCATAGGGTCACACACTTAACACTTCGGTGTCGCTAGGTTTCGTCGAGATAATAGATAGTGTAAACGAATGGTGATCCGGAGTCTCGGATGTGATCCTAGATATCACGAGGAGTTCCTCAATGGTCTAGAGGTTAATAAAAAGTATATCCAAAGTATTTTTGGGTTACAAAAAATGTTCGGAATTTCTCGGTATTGTATCGTAAGTTCTAGAAGGTTCCAGATGGAACCATAGTGGGGCCCACATGTTTCGGATGTCCCACATGGGCCAACACACCAGCCCTCCTGAGGCCCATGTGCATGGGGCTAAGGGATAAGGTCAAATCCCTTAAAATTAGGGAGTTAACTTTGGAGGAAAGTCTCTCCCCTTTTTTGGACAACCCTAGGGCTTGGAGGAGGGTCCAAGGCAGCCCCCCACACCTATATAAGAGGGACGTGTCGAGGGGTGACCTCGAGAATGTCCATTGTTATGGTCTTGAGTTTTAGAGAAATAGAGCACTAGTGATTCTGTTGGCCTATCAGACAAACAAGGGAGTCAATGTCCTCTTTGATTATCAAAATAAAGGGTTAAAGAGTCACCGATTTGCTAGATGCAATCTAACTCATGGCAGATTATGATTCTCTCAAAGCTATGGTGCCCTCTCTGTCGGCTCCTCCTAGCCTTTATATGAGAGGCTGGGTCCTGGAGTCGAATATGGATAGGTTACAAGTTTTATTTACAATACTACAATTTATGTCGGTCTGCACTTCTATCTTGACCGCCAAGTCAAGGTTCTGATCGTCAGATGCCTTCTGGTTCTTCGTTGACCTCATGGGACGTAGCCTAGGTACATACTAGGTATACCAATTATAGAAACCCAATAAGTCATACCCATGTCAAGAGTGGAGGGCTTGGTCGTGGCACTTGACCCCCTCACTGCCTCCCTTTTCCACTCCCTCTCTCTCCCGTGTTGATGCTAAGCAAAGCGCTGCCGTACTTCTCCACCATACATCCAAGCAACACCGTTATGCTGTCAGGATATCGCAAAGCTCTTCTCCCTCGCTTAGGAGATCAAGGAAGAGGACATGACACCAAGACGGATAATGTGGATACCACGGAGGTGTTGTCAGATTGCATGACTTCATCAATTTAAACCGACATACGTGTACGACTACATCATCCACGATCTCTCAATCGTCAACTGATCTGGATCTTCGAGGGTAAGTAGATCTAATCTAGAACTTGTTACTTGCATATCGTAGATCTGATTTTGCCGGTTTACATCTGCTATTCCATAGGAAAAACTTTTGTTTTCCATGTTGCGAACCCATAAAATATATGTCCTAGGAAAACATTGACGGTCCCACATAGTAGCGGTGTTCCTCCTATATTGAACACCACGAGTGGAGAAACCCCCGCTGACGAGGGTTTAACTCGTCAATGCCCATTGTTATGGACTTGGGTTTTGGAGAAGGAGGGAGAGCTGGAGGCATCAATCGGCTAGCAAACAAGAACACATGGACGTAAGGTTTACCTAGGTTCAGGCCTCGTAGAGGTCCCTACTCCTGCTTGTCTTCTCTTGGAATTATTGAGGGAGTCGAAAGTTACAGGGGTGCACAGATGCAATCTGGCGATGGTTGTGGAAACTAGGGTTGTAAATTGTCCTCCTCGCCGCGCCTCCTAGCCTTTATATAGATATGCTAGGTCTCAGGTAGCAGGTCGAGTCGGTTACAGATTAGGGTTCATCCCTTTGAACTTTCTATCTTAAGCTTCATCTTGCGCTGTAAGCAATCGGAGTCTCCGTGAGTCACCCGAATCCTGTATTGGGCCTTGGCAACGCCGTGGGCTTCTGCCGTATCTGGACCGTATATGCCAAACTCGAGTACTGTAGGGTATGCCCACATCAGTAGCCCCCGAGTGTCCAGTGGAATCGCAGATTCGACTGGAGACTTTATGAAGTCTTTCGAGTGCATGACTAAGCATATTTTCGAGTGTTCTGTCTGTATCATAGGGATTGTTGATATACGTGCCTGATTTATCCGATGTATTGGGATCAGTTAAGTGCCTTAGGGCAAAACAACGCAATCTACTCAAACTCGAGTCCTCGGACTCGAATTCGGAAAAGTGCTGGCGTAATTCGACTCAGGCCGTGGAGGTCTTACAGGAGTCGAATTCCAATGTATAAATGTGAGCACTCGATGCGTCTGCCGAGGCATGTTCATCGTACCTGTAGGTACGGATTTATTTATGGTAGTGCGCAGTAGATGCGTTGCCAGGCCTTATTCAGGTCTTATCTTCACGCTGTAAGCACGACATCTGATTTTTTGTCATCACGGAGATGATTCGGGTGGCCCAGGAGACATAATCTCTTTGTAGAGAAAAATGTGAGGCAGAGTCGTGATGACCCACAAGTATAGGGGGTGTATCGCAGTATTTTCGAGGGAAGTGAAACCCAATTTATTGATTTGACACAAGGGGAGCCAAAGGATATTTATAAGCCTTAACAACTGAGTTGTCAATTCAGCTGCACCTGGAAACAATCTTGCTCACAGCAGTTTATCAGTAGCAACAGTTTTGTAGTAGGAATAGTAAAATAACAGCAGTAGTAAAAGCAAAGATGAGTAACAACAACAAGAATAGTAGGATTCGAAAAGCGGTAGGCATAGGGATGGATGGACGGGCGTTGCATGGACAAGACAATTCACATAGCGATCAGAACATAGGGCAATTGCAGATAAATAAGATAAAGCATCCAAGTACTAGATAATCCTAGGCATGTGTTCCATATATAGTCGTACGTGCTCGCAATAAGAACTTGCACAACATCTTTTGTCCTGTCAACCCGTTTGCAGCGGGGCCTCTAGGGAACTACTGGCAATTAAGGTGCTCCTTTTAATAGAGCACCGGAGCAAACATTAACACTCTGTGAACACATGTGATCCTCACATCAAAGCCATTCCCTCCGGTTATCCCGATTTCTGTCACTTCGGGGCCATTGGTTCCGGACAACAACGTATGTATACAACTTGCAGATAAGACCATAAACAATACTATCATAATGAATCAATAACATGTTCAGATCTGAAATCATGGCACTCGGGCCCTAGTGACAAGCATTAAGCATAACAAGTCGAAACAAAGTCATAAAGCACTAATATAAGATACTAGGCACCATGCCCTAACAATCTGATGCCATTACATGAACAATCTCATCCAATCCCTACCATCCCCATAGCCTACTGATGACCCACAAGTATAGGGGGTGTATCGCAGTATTTTCGAGGGAAGTGAAACCCAATTTATTGATTCGACATAAGGGGAGCTAAAGAATATTTATAAGCCTTAACAACTGAGTTGTCAATTCAGTGCACTGAAACAATCTTGCTCACAGCAGTTTATCAGTAGCAACAGTTTTGTAGTAGGAATAGTAAAGTAACAGCAGTAGCAAAACAAAGACAGTAGTAACAAAAGCAGTAAACAGTGGGATTCGAGTGCGGTAGGCATAGGGATGGATGGGCGGGCGTTGCATGGATAAGACAATTCACATAGCAATCAGAACATAGGGTAATTGCAGATAAATAAGATAAAGCACCCCAGTACTAGACAATCCCAGGCATGCGTTCCATATATAGTCATACGTGCTCGCAATGAGAACTTGCACAACATCTTTTGTCCTGCCAGCCTGTTTGCAGCGGGGCCTCTAGGGAACTACTGGCAATTAAGGTGCTCCTTTTAATAGAGCACCGGAGCAAAGCATTAACAATCCGTGAACACATGTGATCCTCACATCAAAGCCTTTCCCTCCGGTTATCCTGATTTCTGTCACTTCGGGGCCATTGGTTCCGGACAACAACATGTGTATACAACTTGCAGATAAGACCAAGAACAATACTATCATAATGAATCAATAATAAGTTCAGACAATACTAGTGATAAGCATTAAGCACAACAAGTCGCAACAAAGTCATAAAGCACTAATAAAAGATACTAGGCACCATGTCCTAACAATCGGATGCCATTACATGAACGATCTCATCCAATCGCTACCATCCCCATAGCCTACAGCGGGGGATTACTCACTCATAGATGGGGGAAACGTGGATGGTCGATGGAGAAGCGATGGTGATGGTGATGGCGATGATCTCCTCCAATTCCCCGTCCCGGCAGGGTGCTAGAACGGAGTTTCTGGTGCTGTTTCGTGGAATCTGGTGGTGGCGGCGGAGCAGAACTCCTTCTAGAAAAACATCGAACCCCCTCAAGTTTTTAGGTCTGAAGGATCCTTATAGGCGAAGAGAGAGGCCGAGGGGGTGCCTGGGGGGCCCACACCACCCCCGGCGTGGCCTGGCCTGGCCCGTGCCACCAGGTGGTGTGGCCACCCCAAGGCTCTTCTCCGTCTCGTATTCTGGCTCCTAGAGTCTTCGGGTGAATTAGGATTTTTGGCATATTTTCCGGGATTTTTCCTAATAGTTGATTTTCTGCACAAAAAGTAGACACCAAGGCAATTCTGCTGAAAACAGCATCAGTTCGCATTAGTTGCATCCAAATAACACAAGTATAGAGGAGAAACAATAGCAAAAGTGTTCGGGAAAGTAGATACGTTTTGGACGTATCACCTACATCGGGGGATTACTCACTCATAGATGGGGGAAACATGAATGGTCGATGGAGAAGCAATGGTGATGATGATGGCGATGATATCCTCCAATTCCCCTTCCCGGCAGGGTGCCAGAACGGAGTTTCTGGTGCCGTTTCGTGGAATCTGGTGGTGGCGGCAGAGCGGAACTCCTTCTGGAAAAACGTCGAACCCCTCAGAGTTTTTAGGTCAGAAGGCTTCTTATAGGCAAAGAGGGAGACCGAGGGCGTGGGCGCTGCCACCACCTCGGTGCACTGGCTAGCTGCCAGCCAGGTGGTGTGGCCTAGGCCCAGCCCTCCTCCGTCTCGTATTCTGGCTCTGGGAGTCTTCTGGTGAAATAGGGATTTTGGCATATTTTCCGGGATTTTTCCTGATAGTTGATTTTCTGCACAAAAAGTAGACACCAAGGCAATTCTGCTGAAAACAGCGTCAGTCCATGTTAGTTGTATCCAAATCACACAAGTTTAGACGAGAAACAATAGCAAAAGTGTTCGGGAAAGTAGATACGTTTTGGACGTATCAACTCCCCCCAAGCTTAGCTTATTGCTTGTCCTCAAGCAATTCAGTTGAAAACTGAGTGCGATAAAAGAACTTTCACGAACACATTTGCTTCATATGATGTAAATATTCCCAGCAATGTGATCAACTACCTAGACAATTCATAATAAAGAGTATGCAACTGAGTCTACTTAATAGTCATTGCAAGCTATGAAGAGATTCCAACTCAAGAATAATAAGTAGCATGAAGCACAAACATAAGCAACATTACAATGCTCATAGAAAGGTATGATAGAGTGGTATCTCGCTTGGCTTTGATTATGAATGTCAAGGCACCTCTAAAGTTCAAGTGATGACTAGAAGTAAAGATATCAAAGATACAAGCATCAAAGTCATAACACAAATAATCAAGTATTGGAACAAACACAAAGAATGACAACTATGCTCTCAAGAAGGTGCTCAAAGAATATGTGGAGACTCAACAAGTAGAAGAAAAAGGTTTTGAATAATTTTCAAAGGCTTCCAAATGCTGAAAGTATGGTACTCGTTAGCTTTGAGCTCTCATTGCCCCTATCATAAGCATCTTTAATGTGGTTAAGGTGAAAGTGACACAACTAAGAGGATATGCTTGACAAGTTATAAATCAAAGTCTCATGCCCCTTACTTACGAAGACCGGTCCTCATGCTACTCAACTTCAGTCACAAGTAAGCTCTTGTCATTGTAAGTATATACGTATCATAGAGAACCGCCAACGGGGTACCCCTTGCGCATGACACGGGTGCTATCCCATGATCAAAACGACAAGGCAAGCAGACAATGAGCATCTCAGCGATCTTTTTATTTACTATGTGCATAGATTTTTATTGAGGATGCTTCATAGAATGCTCATTACGGTTATGCTGCAAGTTTCCACCATGATTAGGCATGGCTTAGGCTAGCGGCCCAGGCGTTTCTCTAACATACATACAAACTCCATGATCTTACAAGTTCCACTTTTATTTCACAATGGGATCCATAAGCAAAAGAACATGATATCAACTAGGTACAAAGTACCTATGAAGTGTTGAAAGCGGTCCCCATGATACATGGTTCTGCTAACTTCAACTCATAAAGCGCAAGCATATGCACAACAAAGAAGGACGCAATGGTTCAGGTTTATTAAGTGCAAGAAAATAAAGTGTGCCATCAAGTTCGTGAGAGCTTTACTAACTAACTTTCTCATAACAAGCAAACATTTTATTCGGAAGAAAACAAGGTATATTGAATATGCACGGAAGTAGCAAATGATGCTAATGGGTAGGTATGGTGGACACTATGGAAATATTTGGTTTAGGGAGTTGGAAACATGAGTAAAACACTCAGTGGAAGTGAAGGCTAGCAATAGTAAGGGAGCGACAAACGAGCGAGGAATAGCTTTTATTATCATGCTTGCAACAAAACATGACTACTCATGGCATGAAAGTGATTCAAGATCCTCAAGGCAAAATAATTCATCGAGGCTTAACTGATTATTACAGTCATGTGCATGCGTGAGCATGTGCCAAGTCAATCAAATGAAACATTCAGAGGAGGATACCACTATGTCATACCAATTTATGAATAGAGTAATGCAAGCAAACATTCATGAAACATGCTACAAACTATTAGCAAGCTGGAACTAATCACAAGAAAGCAAGAACTACTAAGCATCCAAAGAAAACATACACTCTACATGAACGGACTAAGCAAGCTCACAATGATGAGTATATGTACAAAAATGAAGACAAATAGAGTTCGTTACCAGCCTCTTACCACGCCTCAAGTAGTCATTGAGCCTCATTATTGCTCTTTTTTTTTGAGGTGAAACAGTAGGGAAAATCCCCACTGCATTTTTTTTATTATATATGTGTATGTTACAATGAGAAAATGATCTAAGGTAGATCATAAGCAGTTATTTAAATTGAAACAATCTATTCTATCCCTGATCTAATTGCTGACTGAGCCAGGCTTTGAATTTCTCCTTGTATCTTCCTTTGATTCTGAATTGTATCCATCTCATTTCCTGGTAGAAAATTGCTTTCCATCTATCAAAAGTGGGTCTTTTGTCATTAAAAATCTTTTGTCATTAAAAATCTTCTCATTTCTCATTATTGCTCTTCACTTGTGTGGCTTGAATAATAATATGAAACCAATAATCCACTGAGAACTATCGAACCCTATAGCAAACTCGCAAAAACCAAAGACGAATGACAAATATTTTTGGTGTTTTCGATTTTTAAACAAGAACCAAAAGAGAAAAACAAGCAAAGCAAAATCTTTTTGGGTTTTTGAATGGCTCAAACAAAGCAAAAAGGGAAAAGCAAACCAAGGCAAAAAGAAGAAGCAAACCAAAGAGAAACAACAAAAATATTTTTGGTCTTTTTGTATTTTTAGAAAGCAAAAGCAAAGAAAAACGAAAACTAAAAAGAGAACGAAAACATGAATATACAAAGTACCGACGCAACATGATATGGAGATGAGTGCGGTGTCGGCATACCTCCCCCAAGCTTAGGCTTTTGGCCTAAGTGGGAATCAGCCCCAGGCTGGCCAAGATGAAGTGTCATCGGGGTACGACGAGGAAGTACCCTCATCCTGGTGCGATCCCGAGCACGTCCCACCGTAATGTGCGGAGTAATCATAGGAGGGCACATCCTCCTGGTGCTGCTCATGGAAACCCAACAAGTGAAGCTGCTCATCCACCTCCTCCTTGGAGTGCGACCACGGTCTCCTGTCAACGCTGAACAAAGCAGGTTGTGGCAAAAGGATCTCCCTTTCATCCCCGTCAGTGAAAAGCATCCTATATACTAGATTGTTCAAATCAGAGGTGGTAGTGACAAAGTGATGAGTTTTCATGGCAACAAGGTCGAGCCTCTGTGGTGCTAGCATAACATCATCAGGAGCCACTGAAAGATCTAATGCATTGACTACACGCGAGGCAATGATGCCCCCATAGATAGGCCCCCTAGCAGCTAGGCGGCGAGCAATAAGAGAGCCAAGATTGTACCGAGTATCATTGTTGAGTGCAGCTGCAAGGAAAGCTAAGTGATAGTTGGAGATATTACTAGTGTTCTCCCTACCAAATACACTAGTGGCAAGATAGTATGCAAAGTATCTAAGAGCAGGGAGTTGGATATTTCTTATCTTTCCGCGCTGCGCCACACGGTCATCATCATTGGTCACCCCTCGGTAAAGCTCCAACAAATCAGCGGGCCGCCCTTGAATTTTCTTCAAGGTCCCTGTCATACGCACACCTACAACACTGCAAAATCTCTCCAAATTTCAGCAAGAAAGATGGGTTGAGCAAGGAGATCGAAGAAATCGAGAGCAAGCACAGAAAGAACGCGATTTTAAACTTGGCAGGTGAGAGGAGTGGTGGAGGGCCAGGGGTGGCCCACACCAGGGCATGGCGCCACCCAGGTCTGGCCGCGCCACCATGTGGTGTGCCTGCCTGGTGGGGCCCCCTGGTACCTACCAGGTACTCCTTTGCCCCTTTTTTCACGTAAAATTTTAATATGAATTTTCTGGAATTTTTCGAGACACTTTATTTTTGGGCATTTTTCAGAAATAGAAGAATGATTTTTCTGACAGACAGATTTTTTTGTTTTTGGAAACAAGATGCAAAGACAAAAACAAGGCTAGAACTACAGAAGTTCTAGCATGCAAGCAAACTAACAATACAAAGAAAACTAAACGAAAGCAAAAACTAAAATGCAAAGGATAGAAATAAAGGGGGATAATCATAATGAAAACATTGTTTTGTTCAATGGAATCCTTTTGTTAGCAAGGTTGATCAAGTCTTGCTACCAAAACAATTGCATATGAGACAAAACTTTGTACTCCACTAATGATTATGTTACCTTAACCTTTATAGCAATGGTCCCAATCATAATAGTTTCAAATTTTTCTCTTGGTATGGGACAATATATTTCTCCAACTTGAATGCCTTCAATATGTTCAATTGAATTCAAGCCATAAGTCCTTTCAATCTTCTTGGGGAAATAAACAGTATGTTCCTTGTCATTAACATTGAAGGTCACCTTTCCTTGATTACAATTAATAACAGCTCCTGCAGTATTAAGAAAAGGTCTCCCAAGAATAATAGACATATTATCATCTTCAGGCATTTCAAGCACAACAAAATCAGTTAATATCAAGCAATTGTGAGCCACCTGAACAGGTACATCCTCGCATATACCCACAGGAATAGTGGTATATTTATCAGCCATTTGCAAAGATATATCAGTTGGTATCAATTTTTCAAGCTGAAGCCTTTTATAGAGAGAGAAAGGCATAACACTAACTCCAGCTCCCAAACCACACAAAGCAGTTCTAACATAACTATTCTTAATAGAGCAAGGGATAGTTGGAATCTCTGGGTCTCCAAGTTTCTTAGGAACCTTACCATTGAAAGAATAATTAGCAAGCAAAGTAGAGATTTCTTCATTAGGGATCTTCCTTTTATTCGAGACAATGTCCTTCATATACTTTGAGTAAGGAGGCAATTTAATAGCATCAGTCAAAGGAATTTGCAAGAATAAAGGCTTCATCCACTCACAAAACTTATTATAGTGTTCATCTTCCTTTGACTTGTGTTTCTTATCAGGGAAAGGCATAGGTTTTTGGACCCAAGGTTCTCTTTCACTACCATGTTTCTTAGCAATAAAATCCTCTTTAGTGTATTTAGTAGTCTTAGTGTGATTTTCAGGTTCTTCTTCAACTTTTTCTTCATTAGGCACTTCATTTTCTTCATTACCACTTTCAGTTTCAGCATCAGAAATAGATATACTATTAGGATCTATAGCAGGTTCAGAGGGTTCTACAACAGTTTTATGTTTCTTTTTCCTTTTCTTACGAGTAGAACCACTATTTACAGCTTGTTGAGAATCCTGCTCAATTCTTTTGGGATGTCCCTCAGGATATAGAGTATCCTAGGTAGCAGCACCACTTCTAGTTCTAATTTCATAAGCATGTTTTTCTTTAGCAGCATTAACTAGCAAGTCATTTTGCACTTTAACGAGTTGATCTATTTGAGTATGAACCATTTGAAAGTGTTTAACAATCATTTTAACATCATTGGAGGTTCTTTCCACAATATCTTTCAACTTAACAATAGCTCTAGTGTTTTCCATTAGATGATTTTGCACCCTTTTATTAAAGTTATCTTGCTAAACAATAAAGATATCAAATTCTTCTAAGCATTGATCAGGAGGTTTCAAGTAAGGGATATCACCTTCATCAAAGTGTTGGAGAGAGTGTACCTCAATAGTGGGTGAATAGGGAATAGGCTTACATAATTCTTCTATAGGAGGTAAATTCTTGACATCTGGAGCTTTAATTCCCTTCTCCTTAAGACATTTCTTAGCTTCCTTCATCACTTCATCATTTAATTCAATAACTCCCCTCTTCTTTGATGCTGGAATAGGCACAGGAATAGATGGTTCAGGTATAATTACTTCAGGTATAGCTTGTTTAGGAGGAGTCCAATCTTCATAATTCTTGCTTATTTTAGCCATTAATTCCTCAGCTTCCTTGGGAGTCCTATTCCTGAAAACACAATCGGCACAACTATCTAGGTATGTCCTAGATTCTTCGATTAGTCCATTATAAAATATATGAAGTAGTTCATTCTTAGGTAAAGAACTTCGAGCCTGTGCATGAATCAAAGCACAGAACCTTGCCCAAGATTCGGGCAAAACCTCCTTTTCTCCCTGTTTGAAATCAAAAAGTTCCTACAAAATAGCATGTCTAGCACTAGGAGGAAAATATTTCTGCAGGAAAGTATTAATCAAGCACTCAGGGCTATCAATAGATCCAGGAGGTAAATTACCAAACCAAGTTTTAGCTTCTCCTTTTAGTGAAAAAGGGAAAATCTTAGCAACAAAGTAAGTACACATCTTAATATCATCAGAAAACAAGCCACTCATGGTAGAAAGTTCATTCATATGTGCTACCGCACTTTCATTCTTAGTCCCACAAAAAGGTTCTTTCTCGACAATAGCTATGTAATATAGATCGAGAGAGAAATCATAATCTTCATCTATAATGTTTATGGGAGAAGCAACAAACTTAGCATCAAGAGATAATTTGGGTCTAATAGTACGCCTCTCAAGGAGACTCTTAGCAGCGCTCCTATCATTGGTGTTCCTACATTCTTCAATAAACTCATCAGTCATCTCAACATAATCTTATTCAGCATCATAACTCTAACTAGACTCAGGTGAGCTAACAGGTGTGGTAGTGTTTTCATTAGGAGTTTCAGTATTTCCAGCTATAGTTCCATTAATCGTAGCATCTAGGAAAGGACCTAATGAACCACTCTTATCAAGCACAGTAGAAGCAGCATCATAAGCATCAGAAGTTTCAGATTCAGCAGTTGTAGCAGTGTGTGTAGCATATGTATGTGGTGGTGTAAGGAACTTACTCAAAACAGACGATGAATCAAGAGCGGTAGAGGTGTTCAGAACCATACCTCTTCTTGTAGTGGATGGTAAAATAGGAACCTTGCCATCACGAGACTTACCCATGATGGATGGATAGCAGCGAACGATAGAGAATCCAAGTGAACTTGATAAATAAAGCTATGCTCCCCGGCAACGGTGCCAGAAAATAGTTTTGATGACCCACAAGTATAGGGGGTGTATCGCAGTATTTTCGAGTGAAGTGAAACCCAATTTATTGATTCGACACAAGGGGAGCCAAAGAATATTTATAAGCCTTAACAACTGAGTTGTCAATTCAGCTGTACCTGGAAACAATCTTGCTCACAGCAGTTTATCACTAGCAACAGTTTTGTAGTAGGAATAGTAAAGTAACAGCAGTAGCAAAACAAAGACAGTAGTAACAAAAGCAGTAAATAGTGGGATTCGAGTGCGGTAGGCATAGGGATGGATGGACGGGCGTTGCATGGATAAGACAATTCACATAGCAATCAGAACATAGGGCAATTGTAGATAAATAAGATAAAGCACCCTAGTACTAGACAATCCTAGGCATGTGTTCCATATATAGTCATACGTGCTCGCAATGAGAACTTGCACAACATCTTTTGTCCTGCCAGCCCGTTTGCAGCGGGGCCTCTAGGGAACTACTGGCAATTAAGGTGCTCCTTTTAAAAGAGCACCAGAGCAAAGAATTAACACTCCGTGAACACATGTGATCCTCACATCAAAGCCTTTCCCTCTGGTTATCCCGATTTCTGTCACTTCGGGGCCATTGGTTCCGGACAACAACATGTGTATACAACTTGCAAATAAGACCAAGAACAATACTATCATAATGAATCAATAATAAGTTCAGATCGGAAATCATGGCACTCGGGCCCTAGTGACAAGCATTAAGCACAACAAGTCGCAACAAAGTCATAAAGCACTAATAAAAGATACTAGGCACCATGCCCTAACAATCTGATGCCATTACATGAACGATCTCATCCAATCCCTACCATCCCCATAGCCTACATCAAGGGATTACTCACTCATAGATGGGGGAAACTTGGATGGTCGATGGAGAAGCGATGGTGATGGTGATGGCGATGATCTCCTCCAATTCCCCGTCCTGGCAGGGTGCCAGAACAGAGTTTCTGGTGCTATTTTGGAATCTGGTGGTGGTGGTGGAGCGGAACTCCTTCTGGAAAAACGTCGAACCCCCTCAAGTTTTTAGGTCTGAAGGCTCCTTATAGGCGAAGAGAGAGGCCGAGGGGGTGCCTGGGGGGCCCACACCACCCCCGGCGCGGCCTGGCTTGGCCCGTGCCACCAGGTGGTGTGGCCACCCCAAGGCTCTTCTCCGTCTCGTATTCTGGCTCCTAGAGTCTTCGGGTGAATTAGGATTTTTGGCATATTTTCCAGGATTTTTCCTAATAGTTGATTTTCTACACAAAAAGTAGACACCAAGGCAATTCTGCTGAAAACAGCGTCAGTTCGCATTAGTTGCATCCAAATCACACAAGTATAGAGGAGAAACAATAGCAAAAGTGTTCGGGAAAGTAGATACGTTTTGGACGTATCACCTACAGCGGGGGATTACTCACTCATAGATGGGGGAAACATGAATGGTCGATGGAGAAGCAATGGTGATGATGATGGCGATGATCTCCTCCAATTCCCCTTCCCGGCAGGGTGCCAGAACGGAGTTTCTGGTGCCGTTTCGTGGAATCTGGTGGTGGCGGCAGAGCGGAACTCTTTCTGGAAAAACGTCGAACCCCTCAGAGTTTTTAGGTCAGAAGGCTTCTTATAGGCAAAGAGGGAGACCGAGGGGGCGCGTGGGGCGGCCAGACCACCCCCTGGTGCAGCCTGGGCTAGCCCGCGCGGCCAGGTGGTGTGGCCTGGGCCCAGCCCTCCTCCGTCTCGTATTCTGGCTCCGGGAGTCTTCTGGTGAAATAGGGATTTTGGCATATTTTCCGGGATTTTTCCTGATAGTTGATTTTCTGCACAAAAAGTAGACACCACGGCAATTCTGCTGAAAACAACGTCAGTCCATGTTAGTTGTATCCAAATCACACAAGTTTAGACGAGAAACAATAGCAAAAGTGTTCGGGAAAGTAGATACGTTTTGGACATATCAACTCCCCCCAAGCTTAGCTTATTGCTTGTCCTCAAGCAATTCAGTTGAAAACTGAGTGCGATAAAAGAACTTTAACAAACACATTTGCTTCATATGATGTATATATTCTCAGCATGTGATCAACTACTTAGACAGTTCATAATAAAGAGTATGCAACTAAGTTTACTTAATAGGCATTGCAAGCTATGAAAAAGATTCCAACTCAGAAAATAATAAGAAGCATGAAGTATAAATATAAGCAACATTACAATGCTCATAACAAGGTATGATAGAGTGGTATCTCGCTTGCCTTTGATTATGAATGCCAAGGCACCTCTGAAGTTCATGTGAAGACTAGAAGTAAAGATATCAAAGATACAAGCATCAAACTCATAACACAAATAATCAAGTAATGGGACAGGCACAAAAGATGACAACTATGCTCTCAAGGAAGTGCTCATAGAATAAGTGGAGACTCAACAAGGAAATAAAAAGGTTTTGAATAGTTTGAAAGGCTTCCAAATGCTGAAAGTATGGTACTCATTAGCTTTGAGCTCTCATTGCCCCTATCATAAGCATCTTTAATATGGTTAAGGTGAAAGTGAGGTCCAATCTGAGTTATATGCTTGACAGACTATAAACTGAAAATCCCATGTCCCTTGAGTACGAGGGTCGCTCCTCATGCTACTCAAATTTAGTTACCTGTAAGTTCTTGTCATCGTAAATACGTGCGTATCATAGAGAACCGCCAATCGGGTACCCCTTGCCCGATGATACGGAAGAATCCCCATATCAAAATGACAAGGCAAGCAGACAATGAGTATCTCAGCAATCTTCTTATTTACCATGGGAAAATGGTGTTTTTTTCTCTCTTTCCTCTTTTCTCAAATCTCTTTTTTTCTTTTTCTCAATGGCTATCTCTCTCTTTTTTTATAAGAAGAATGCTTCATAGATATCATTATGGTTACGCTACAGGTTTCCACCATGACGGCATGGATTAGACCAGCGGCCCAGGCGTTTCTCTAACACACATACATAACTCCATGGACTTATAGGATCCCCTTTTATTTCACACCGACGACATCCGCAAACAAAAGAGCATGGTATCAACTGAGTATATATTTATAGGTGTTGAAAGCGTTCCCCGTGACAGCACGGTTCTGCTAATCCCAAGCCTATAATTTGCAAGCATATAACTTTCATGGACAGTCACAATGGTTCAGGTTTAGTAAGTGCAAAAAATAAAGTGTGTCATCAAGTTCGTGAGAGCTTTACTAACTAACTTTCTCATAACAAGCAAACATTTTATTCGGAAGAAAACAAGGCATATTGAATATGTACGGAAATAGCAAATGATGCTAATAGGTAGGTATGGTGGACACTTTGGCAATATTTGGTTTTAAGGAGTTGGAAACATGAGTAAAACATACTCAGTGAAAGTGAAGGCTAGCAATAGTAAGGGAGCGACAAACGAGAGAGCAATAGCTGTCATAATCATGCTTGCAACAAAACAGGACTAATCATGGCATGAAAGTGATTCAAGACCCTCAAGGCAAAATAATTCATTGAGGCTTAAATGATTATTTCAGTCATATGCATGCGTGAGCACGTGCCAAGTCAATTCAAATGAAACATTCAGAGGAGGATACCAAGGTGTCATACCAAGTTATGAATATAGTAATGCAGGCAAACATTCATAGGACATGCTACAAACTATTAGCAAGCTGGAACTAATCATATGAAAGCAAGAACTACTAAGCATCCATAAATAATATACACCCTACACAAACAGGCTAAGCGTGCCCACAATGATGAGTATATGTACAAAAAATGAAAACAAATAGAGTTCGTTACCAGCCTCTTACCACTCCTCAAGTTGTCATTAATCCTCATTATTGCCCTTCACTTGTGTGGCTTGAATAATAACATGAAACCAAATCCCACTGAGGACTGCTGAACCCTGCAACAAACTCACAAAACCAAAGAAGAACAAAAAAATATTTTTGGTGTTTTCAATTTTTTAAAGCAAGAACCAAAAAGGAAAAACAAGCAAAGCAAAATCTTTTTGGGTTTTTCGAATAGTTCAAACAAATAAAAAAGGGAAAAGCAAACCAAGGCAAAATGAAGAAGAAGCAAACCAAAGAGAAACAACAGAAATATTTTTGGTCTTTTTGTGTTTTAAGAAAGCAAAAGCAAAGAAAGAACAAAAACTAAAAAGAGAAGAAACATGAATATACAAAGTACCGATGCAAAATGATATGGAGATGAGTGCGATGTCGGCGTACCTTCCCCCAAGCTTAGGATTTTGGCCTAAGTGGGTGTCAATCCCAAGCTGGCCAGTATGAAGTGTCACCGTGGTACGACGAGGAGGTACCCTCGTCCTGGTGTGAGCTCAAGTACGTCCCTCCGTAGTGCGCGGAGTAATCGTAGGAGGGCACATCCTCCTGGTGCTGCCCGTGAAAACCCAGCAAACGGAGCTGCTCATCCACCTCCTCCTTGGAGCACGACCACGGTCTCCTGTGAACACTAAACAAAGTAGACTGCGGCAAAGGGATCTCTCTCTCATCCCCGTCAGTAAACAACATCCTATATACTAGATCGTCCAAATCAGAATCAACAGTGACAAAGTGATGAGTTTTCTTAGCAACAAGGTCAAGCCTTTGAGGTGCCAATATAGTATCATTGGGGTCCACTGCAAGTCCTAATGCATTAACCATACGTGAGGCAATGATTCCCCCATAGATAGGTCCCCTAGCAGCTAGGCAGCGAGCAATAAGCGAGCCAAGGTTGTACCGAGTATCATTATTAAGCGCAGCAGCAAGGAAGGCTAAATGATAGTTGGAGATATTACTCGTATTCTCCCTACTAATAATGCTAGTAGCAAGATAATATGCAAAGTATCTAAGAGCAGGGAGTTAGATGTTTCTTATCTTTCCGCGTTGCGCCACGCGGTCATCATCATTGGTCACCCCTCGGTAAAGCTCTAGCAAATCAGCGGGTCGCCCTTGAATTTTCTTCACGGTCCCTGTCATGCTTACACCTACAACACTGCAAAATCTTTCCAATGACATGGTAAAGGGCAAATTATAAATTTTGAAAGAGACAGTTGACTCATAGGGCGTGTTAGTAAACACGAAGCTCTCAACAAAGGTTTTGGTGAGCATAGCGTATTGCTCACTCTCATCTTGCATATATGAGGTCAAATCAACCCTCTGAATCAGTAGCAAGAAATCATCAAGAATCCCCGCAGCTTGTAAGAAAGTAAAACAAGGAAAAGTAGATGGGTGAGCATCCCTATCATCCCCTTCATTACCAATACGAGTTGTAATGAGATCTTCATTGTATGATGGCCTAAACTGAGAGGCTGATCTTGAGGGCCTCGACCTCCTAGGTGCATCCCTCTCAAATATCTCTCCAAAGGTATGGTTGTTCAAGCTTGGTATTCTGAAATTTAAACACCTATTAAACAAGTGATTACAAAGTGAATATAATGAAGGGTACTACTCATAGGGACTTGTAAGAGGCCTAAACATGCATAAAAACTATATCTCTAAGCATCAAACAAGCTTACAAGCTCTCATAACCTGTCACCTACAGCAGCAAAATAGTCAAGATATAATCCACTAAACACAAATCTACTTGGACAAGCGGAGGAGTCACATACCGGAGAACAAATGCTCCAAATTTCAGCAACAAAGATGGGCTGAGCAAGGAGATCGAAAAATCAAGGGCAAACACAGCAAGAACGTGATTTTGAGCAATGAACTGGAGTTTCCTTGGGAGAGAGAAGAAGGTGGCAAGTGAGAGAGTGAGTGGAGGGACAGGGTGGCCCACACCATGGCATGGCGCCACCCAGGGCAGGGCGCGCCACCAGTTGGTGAGCCTGCCTGGTGGGTCCCCCTGGTACTTTTCCAGGCACTCCTCTGCCCCTTTTTTCACGTAAAAATTTAATATGAATTTTCTGGAATTTTTCGAGACACTTTATTTTTGGGCATTTTTCAGGTATAGAAGAATGATTTTCTGACAGAAAAAGATTTTTTTGGAAATGATGCAATGCAAAACAAAACAAAAGCTACAGAAGTTCTAAGACACTAATGCAAGCAACTAGCACAAGAAAGGTAAACTAAACAAAAGCAAAAACTAAAATGGATAGAATAGAAGTAAGCGGAGATAATCATAGTGAAAACATTGTTTTGTTCAATGAAATCCTTTTGTTAACAAGGTTGATCAGGTCTTGTTACCAAAACAATTTTATATGAAACAAAACTTTGTATTCCACTAATGATTACGTTACCTCAACTTTGATAGCAATGGTCCCAATCATAATAGTTTCAAATTTTTCTCTTGGTATGGGACAATATATCTCTCCAACTTGAATACCCTCAACATGTTCAATTGAATTCAAACCATAAGTCCTTTCAATCTTCTTGGGGAAATAGACAGTATGTTCCTTGTCATTAACATTAAAGGTCACCTTTCCTTGATTACAATTAATAACAGCTCCTGCAGTCTTAAGAAAAGGTCTCCCAAGAATAATAGACATATTATCATCTTCGGGCATTTCAAGCACAACAAAATCAGTTAATATCAAGCAATTATGAGCCACTTGAACAGGTACATCCTCACATATAGCAACGGGAATAGTGGTAGATTTATCAGGCATTTGCAAATATATATCAGTTGGTATCAGTTTTTTAAGTTGAAGTCTCTTATAGAGAGAGAAAGGCATAACACTAACTCCAGCTCCCAAATCACACAAAGTAGTTCTAACATAACTATTCTTAATAGAGCAAGGGATAGTTGGAATCCCTGGGTCTCCAAGTTTCTTAGGAACCTTACCATTAAAGGGGTAATTGGCAAGCAAAGTAGAAATTTCTTCATTAGGGATCTTCCTTTTATTCGAGACAATATCCTTCATATACTTTGAATAAGGAGGCAATTTAATAGCATCAGTCAAAGGAATTTGCAAGAATAAAGGTTTCATCCACTCACAAAACTTATTATAGTGTTCATCTTCCTTTGACTTGTGTTTCTTATCAGGGAAATGCATAGGTTTTTGGACCCAAGGCTCCCTTTCACTACCATGTTTCTTAGCAATAAAATCTTCTTTAGTGTATTTAATATTATTAGTGTGGTTTTCAGGTTCTTCTTCAACTTTTTCTTTATCAGGAACATCATTTTCTTCATTACCACTTTTAGTTTCAGCATCCGAAATAGATATACTATTAGGATCTATAGCAGGTTTAGAGGGTTCTACAACAGTTTTATGTTTCTTTTTCCTTTTCTTACGAGTAGAGCCACTATTTTCAGCTTGTTGAAAATCCTGCTCAATTCTTTTGGGATGCCCCTTAGGATATAGAGGATCCTGGGTAGCAGCACCACTTCTAGTTCTAATTTCATAAGCATGTTTTTCTTTAGCAGCGTTGACTAGCAAGTCTTTTTGCACTTTAATGAGTTGATCTATTTGAGTTTGAACCATTTGAAAGTGTTTGACAATCATTTTAACATCATTAGAGGTTCTTTCCACAATATATTTTAACTCAACAATAGCTCTAGTGTTTTCCATTAGATGATTTTGCACCCTTTTATTAAAATTATCTTGCTTAACAATAAAGATATCGAATTCTTCTAAGCATTGATCAGGAGGTTTAGAGTAAGGGATATCACCTTCATCAAAGTGTTGGAGAGAGTGTACCTCAATAGTGGATGAGTGGGGAATTGGCTTGCATAATCCTTCTATAGGAGGTAAATTCTTGACATCTACAGCTTTAATTCCCTTCTCCTTAAGACATTTCTTAGCTTCCTTCATCACTTCATCATTTAATTCAATAACTCCCCTCTTATTTGATGTTGGAATAGGCACCGATATAGCTGGTTCAGGTATAATTACTTCAGGTATAGCTGGTTCAGGAGGAGTCCAATCTTCATAGTTCTTGTTTATTTTAGCCATTAATTCCTCAGCTTTCTTGGGAGTCCTATTCCTGAAAACACAATCAGCACAACTGTCTAGGTATGTCCTAGATTCTTCAGTTAGTCCATTATAAAATATATCAAGAAGCTCATTGTTAGGTAATGGACTTCCAGCCTGTGCATGAATCAAAGAACAGAACCTTGCCCATGATTCAGGCAATATCTCCTTTTCTCCCTATTTAAAATAAAAAAGTTCCTGCAAAATAGCATGTCTAGCACTAGGAGGAAAATATTTTTGCAGGAAAGTACTAATCAAGCAATCAGGGCTATCAATAGATCCAGGAGTGTCGTGGTGGTGTCACGGCAGATGCCATGGATAGGCTAAAGGTGGGGACTAATACACGCTAGGGGAATCCAGGGAGGGATAGTGAAGTGATTCTCCACACAGAAGGTTGTATTGCTGTTCCTTCAAGATTACAAGTGCTCCTTGAGCTCTATTGGCGAGAGGAGGAAGAAGGGGCTCTCTTACTCTCATCCACAGTTCACCCCTAGAACCTTGACCAAAACACTATGGCTCCAAAGAACTCAACCCCCTCTACTGAAACCCTAGCCCCCCTTATATAGAGGAGGCTCGGTCCCTGCCTAGGGCATACGTGGAGGCATATTCCTAAGAATATGCCTCCTCCCAAGTGGTAACCCGACCGGGGTGCTTTTCCCCCCTTCATACATGCTTTAGCTACGTAAGCCTCTACGGCGCCCGCGTCAGCCGACATGGGCGTCGTCACCCTTGTCGGCCATGACCCGGTGGTCTGCCTTGCACGCTTCACTCATGCAAGGTCGGACCTTCTTGACCTTCTTTTTGACCAGAGAGATTCCTTCCTTCTCCCAGAAGCTAAGCAGGGACCCGGATCATAGTAGATCCGGCCACACCTGTTCCTGCATATAAGTTAGACAAGCACTTCCGACTTACTCCTTAAGTCGGATGAGACAATGTTAGGCGACCCCCCTGGTCCGGGTTATTTCGTGATCCGGCCTGCCTTGAGGTGACCTGTCCAGCATCCGCTTTGAACTTGCCGAATCTCGGCTAACTCGGCCCTTATACCCCGGAGTGACCCAACCGGGGGTATCCCCCCAACAAGGAGGTAAATTACTAAACTAAGTTTTAGCTTCTCCTTTTAGTGAAAAGGGGAAAACCTTTGTAACAAAGTAAGTACGCATCTTAATATCATCTGAAAACAAGCCACTCATGGTAGAAAGTTCATTCATATGTGCTACCGCACTTTCATTCTTAGTCCCACAAAAAGGTTCTTTCTCAACAATAGCTATGTAAGATAGATCAAGAGAGAAATCATAATCTTTATCTTTAATGTTTATGGGAGAAGCAGCAAACTTAGCAATAGGAGACAATTTGGGTCTAATAGTACGCCTCTCAAGGAGACTCTTAGCAGCGCTCCTATCATGGGTGTTTTTACATTCTTTAATAAATTCATCGGTCATCTCAACATAACCATCTTCAATATCATAACTCTCACTAGACTCAGGTGAACTAACAGGTGTAGTAGTGTCTTCATTAGGAGTTTCAGTATTTCCAGCTATAGTTCTAGCAATCGTAGAATCTAGGAAAGGACCTAATGAACCACTCTTATCAAGCACAGTAGAAGCAGCATCATAAGTATCAGAAGTTTCAGATTCAGAAGTAGTAGCAATGTGTGTAGCATGTGTGTGTGGTAGTGTAACGAGCTTACTCATAACAGATGGTGAATCAAGAGCAACAGAGGTGTTTAGAACCGTACCTCTTCTTGTAGTGGATGGTAAAATAGGAACCTTTCCATCGCGAGACTTTCCCATGATGGATGGATAGCAGTGAACAATAGAGAATCCAAGTGAACTTGACAAATAAAGCTATGCTCCCTGGCAACGGCGCCAGAAAATAGTCTTGATGACCCACAAGTATAGGGGGTGTATCGCAGTATTTTCGAGGGAAGTGAAACCTAATTTATTGATTCGACACAAGGGGAGCCAAAGGATATTTATAAGCCTTAACAACTGAGTTGTCAATTCAGCTGCACCTGGAAACAATCTTGCTCACAGCAGTTTATCAGTAGCAACAGTTTTGTAGTAGGAATAGTAAAGTAACAACAGTAGTAAAAGCAAAGAAAGTAGTAACAACTTAGCGATGAGTAGGATTCGAAAAGGTAGGCATAGGGATGGATGGACGGGCGTTGCATGGACAAGACAATTCACATATCAATCAGAACATAGGGCAAATGCAGATAAATAAGATAAAACATCCAAGTACTAGATAATCCTAGGCATGTGTTCCATATATAGTCATACGTGCTCGCAATGAGAACTTGCATAACATCTTTTGTCCTGTCAGCCCGTTTGCAGTGGGGCCTCAAGGGAACTACTGGCAATTAAGGTGCTCCTTTTAATAGAGCACCGGAGCAAAGCATTAACACTCCGTGAACACATGTGATCCTCACATTAAAGCCATTCCCTCTGGTTATCCCGATTTCTATCATTTCGGGGCATTGGTTCTGGACAACAACGTGTCTATACAACTTGCAAATAAGACCATAAACAATACTATCATAATGAATCAATAACATGTTCAGATCTGAAATCATGGCACTCGGGCCCTAGTGACAAGCATTAAGCATAAAAAGTCTTAACAAAGTCATAAAGCACTAATAGAAGATACTAGGCACCATGCCCTAACAATCTGATGCCATTACATGAACGATCTCATCCAATCCCTACCATCCCCATAACCTACAGCGGGGGATTACTCACTCATAGATGGGAGAAACATGGATGGTCGATGGAGAAGCTATGGTGATGATGATGGCAATGATCTCCTCTAATTCCCCGTCCCGGCAGGGTGGCAGAACGGAGTTTCTGGTGCTGTTTCATGGAATCTGGTGGTGGCGGCGGAGCGGAACTCCTTCTGGAAAAACGTCGAACCCCCCAAAGTTTTTAGGTCAGAAGGCTTCTTATAGGCGAAGAGGGAGACCGAGGGGGTGCCTGGGGCGGCCAAACCACCCCTGGCGCAGCCTGGGCTAGCCCGCGCGGCCAGGTGGTATGGCCTGGGCCTAGCCTCCCTCCGACTCGTATGCTGGCTCCGGGAGTCTTCTGGTGAAATAGGATTTTTGGCATATTTTCCGGGATTTTTCCTGATAGTTGATTTTCTGCAAAAAAAGTAGACACCAAGGCAATTCTGCTGAAAACAGCGTCAATCCGTGTTAGTTGTATCCAAATCACACAAGTTTAGATGAGAAACAATAGCAAAAGTGTTCGGGAAAGTAGATACGTTTTGGACGTATCAAGTCGCCATAGCATTCGAGTGTGGATGTTATCGACACATAGTACGATGTACCAGGAAAAATAATCATAGGGTGTGTGACCAGCGCTCCCTGTGGGAGTAGCCCCCGAGTGCCTATTTGAGTCGTAAACTCGAGTGGGGACTAAAAACATTTTGCGACTGCTGTCGTCTTTTGTTGCTTGTTTCAGTCGAATGTGCTTCCAGCGCTCCCTATGGGAGTAACCCGTAGTTCACGATCGAATCATTGATTCGAGTGAAGGGTTTTCGTGAAGCTTGTATACCTGCATAAAACTTCTTTCACGTGCGCGGCCAGCGCCCCTGTTAGGAGTAGCCCCCGAGTGCTTGGTTGAGTCGAAGTCTCGAGCATGGGCTAAAGTAGTCAAAATGTTCTTTTGCTGGAATTGATGACGCCAGTGCTGACGACGTGATGACTTCAGTTGCCCGCGTGAGTGGCTTTGACAAGACGTGACGAGCAGTGGGTCCCACTTTCTGACTTTGATTTGACTGGGCGTGCGTAATCTTTTGTTTTAACTGTGTCTCCTCGATTTCCACTAGGGGGTTAAGTAGCATCGCAGATGTGATAATTTTTTCATCATCTCTCTTCTTGCTCGCACTTCCTTCGCCATTGCTGCTCTCTCTCCTCCTTTGCGCACATCCTCTCAGTGGCACTAGACCAGCTTCGTGTCTTTTCCAGTTACTTCCTGCGCTCGCATCGCCACCCCATGATGGGCAAGAAGAAAGGAGGCTCTACCGCTGGATCTGCGACCACCATTGTCGCCGCCAAGAAGAAGGGAGGTGCCGCCACCGTGGGCACTAGCACCGCCAGCGCTGGGAAGAAGAAGGGCGCGGGAACTCGTGTCACCAATGGGTCCTGGCGCCCATCCACCATCAAGCCCGCAGAGCTGTTCAACTTTCGTCAAGATGGAGGACTTCCTCCCACATAAGGAGACTCCCGCGTGCCTGGCGAGGAGGTAATTCATGTTCCTCCTGTAGGTTTCCTGGTGATGTTCCTTGCGTTCATCATTCGCGGTCTCTCTCCCCCTGCATCCTTTCGTTAGGGGTCTTCTCTATTTCTATGGACTCTAGCTGCACCATCTTTCCACAAATTCGATTCTCCACATCACTTGTTTCATCACCCTTTGCGAGTGCTGGCTCAGAATCGAGCCACACTTTGGTCTCTTCAAGAAGCTTTTTAAGCTCAAACGTCAGTCGGCGTCTGGTTCGGTAGTCTACGACATAGGGGCTACGGGATCCACATCGACTCCTCCGCCAAGTATTTTGATATCAAGCTCACCGCGTCTGTCCAAGGGTGGAGAGATAAGTGGTTCTACGTCTGCGACCAGAAGGCCGATGGAGAGCACTATGAACTCGCGCCTTTCGATCCCGTGGAGGCTTGCAAGAGGAGGCGCTACTGGAAGAACGTCGTGATGCCTGGCGAGTACGAGGAGACGGAGATGTTGTATCAGCGTGTCTGCGACCTCGAAGGCCGTATAGGCAAAGAAGAAGGTGGAGCTACGCTCATTCGCACGTGGTTGCGCCGCTGTATCCAGCCTCTGCAGGCCAGAGTCTAGCCGATGTACCGCTGGATCGGTGCTGGCGGTGTCACTCGCATATCTGCGGAGGGCATTTCTGCGGATGAGGTAGACAGGAGGTTGCGACTGGTGACCAAGTACACCACCAAGGAGGATCTCCTAGGCGAATCAGTCGTGCCTCCTTTCAACGCCAATAACCCTCCACCTGAGGTAGTGCTTTCTTGTGAAGTAGTCTGTATTTTTCGATTGGTTGCCAAGTGCTTAATATGTACTGATGTTTCTTCTGATTGTCGGACTAGAAAGTGGCCTCCAGCTTGCCTCCTCAGCCTGAAGGGGTTATCTCGCGTGAAGCGGTGGAAGAGGATGAGTCGGATTCTACCGTCCCGATTGAAGAAGAGGATGAAGCCCCCGAGTCCAGTCTCCACGGCACTCGCAAGTGCTCCTGCGGCGAGGATTCTGATGCTTCTTCGCCGATGAGACCGGAGGGTTCTCCTACTGCTGCTACAGAGGAGCCGATTCCTGCCGTGCTTGTACGCGCCATGGCTGATCCCGCTCAGAAGAAGCTGCGGTTACCGAAGGACTCGTCGGATGACTCCTTTGACCTCGACAAATTTAACTGGTGAGTTTTTGTATCCGCGAATTTGTCTTGTTTTCTTTAGAGTTTCTTTTCTGGAGTGGTGCCAAGCCTGTTTTGCAGTCAAACAGCGTCATCGTCTTCCGATGACGTCCAATTTGTAAAAGAATCTAGAGTTGTAGACTCCAAAAACAAGGAGGTGGCTGTACAGTCGCCTTCTCCTCTGGTGGTGGCCCACTCCGGCGCCAATTCTTCGAGTTCCCCCATGCTGGGGGACAATAGATGGTTGCACGGACGCCTACCTGACAGACATCTTCTCCTCCGTTGGCAGTCGAATTCCGGAGTTTGTGCTTTTGTTGATGTTGAAGCTTTGTTTTCTTTGGATGTAGCCTATTGTGAAGGATTCCGCTTGTTTCGCAAAGCAGGTCCTTGCTATGGGTCGACAGCACGCCTTGCTGGACAACCGCCATCGTGTAGTCGAAGGTTTGTTCTAGACTTTGTCTCTTTACTCTCCTTTGTACTGGGATTTGTAGGCTCATATATTTTGCCGTGCTCGGCCTTTTGCAGGTGAACATAATTAACTTCTATGTCACGTTACTTCCCTCGAGAAGGGGCTTGTGATGGCAGAGAAGAAGCACGACGAGGCACTCGCAGCATTCAATGAGTCACAGAAGCGTGAGGAAGACCTACGCGCTTCTGCTGCTGAGAGAGAGAAGTTGTTCGCGGAACAACTTTTATCGACTGCAAAGGCGCTCTCAGGTACTTGCGCTGCTTTTCCTTGTATTTTCCTTATCTTGGTTTTCTTGTCCTTGTGCTGACACCTTGTACTCTTCAGATGCCGCTAGTGTCAGCTTCAACGCCCAGGCCTTGCAACGCGAGGATGCTCTTGCTGGCGCTGTGGCTGCAGTCGAGGACTGTGGTGTCTGATGACCCACAAGTATACGGGGTGTATCACAGTATTTTCGATAAGTAAGAGTGTCGAACCCAACGAGGAGCAGAAGGTGCTGGCTAGTGGTATGGATCAGGAATTCTCTGCAAATACTTAGCAAACGGATTTTTAGGGTTTTTTGATAAAGCAAGTAAACGAAGTACGAGTAAACAAAAGACAGTACGAATAAATGCAGCAAGTGGCCCAATCCTTTATGCAGCAAAGGACAAGCCGATTGTATTACTTACGATGACCAAACGTTCTCGAGGACACATGGGAAGACTGTCAAGTGCTTTCGCTTCATATAGTTGATTAATCTTCTTTAGCTTGCTAAGTGTTGTGTGGGTGAATCTGTGCTAATGTACCGACCTTCCTAGGACTAATACATACTTGTGATTATACCCCTTGGAAACATCCGTAAGTACAAGAAAGTAATTAAGGTAGAAACCTAACCACAGCTTTAAACTCTAAGACCCTTACGCCCCTTGTGCAATGGTTTCCTAACGGGGGTTCAGGTTTCTGTCACTCCGGCAACACCTACGATTATTAGCCAAATACACAATGCATTCCCCTAGGCCCATATAGGTGAAGTGTCATGTAGTCGACGTTCACATGACACTGATACATTGCAAATGTATCTATAATTTTTGATGTTCCATGCTTGGTTTTATCCACTTTCTTGTGTTTTGTTCCAACTTTAGAGTACTTTTCATATGATTTCTTGGACTAACCTATTAACAAGAGCCACAGTGCTAGCTGCCTGTTTTCTGCTATTTTTGGTTCCAGGAAAGTCAGAAAATGAATATTCTCGTAATTGGACGAGACAAAAGCCAAAGTGCCTATTTTTCCGGAAGACATCAAGTGCCAGAATAGGAGACGGAGAGGGGCCAGGGGGCCACCACACCACCTGACTGCACGGCCAGGCCTGGCCCGTGCCAGGGGGTGGTGTGGCCGCTCCCGGCACCCCCTCGGCCTCTCCTTCCACCTATATATTGCCCTCGGGACGAAAACCCTAAGGGCCCGATCAAAAATCCACGAAAGGGTCTATAGCCGCCGTCATCTCCATCCCTAGATCGGGAGGGATCTGAAGCTCTTCCCGGCACCCTGCCGGAGAGGGGAATTCACCCTGGAGGCCTTCTTCATCACCATGCACGCCTCCGGTGTGATGCGTGAGTAGTTCATCCTTGGACTACAGATCCATGTAGTAGCTAGATGGCTGGTTCTCCTCCTTTGTGCTTTCATGTCTAGATCTTGTGAGCTCCGTTCATGATCAAGATCATCTATTTGTAATTCTTATATGTTGTGTTTGCGAGGATCCTATGGATATTGAGATGCTATTTTAGATTGATTATTGATTCTATCATGTCTTTGTTATTTGTGATCTTGCATGCTTTCCGTTGTTAGTAGCTATCTTGGGCAAGTAGATGCTAGCAACTCCAAGAGTTAGTATTTATGCTCGATAGTGGGTTCATGCCTCTGGTAATCTAGGGAAGTGACAGAAATCTCTAAGGTACTAGATGTGCTGTTGCTACTAGGGAGAAAACAACAATCCTTTGTTCATAGAACAATCGTATAGTTTACTTTACACACAGTTCATAAAGCAATAATCTGTTGCTTGCAACTTAATACTGGAGGGGGTTCAGATGATAACCTGGAGGTGGATTATTAGTCATAGATGCAGTTGGATGGCGGTCTATGTATAATGTTATAACGCCCAATCAAGTCTTAAAGGAGTCAAGATGATTAGTATATGCATGTATTGCTTTCTCGATGTTTGTCAATTGCCCCGCTGTAATTTGTTCACCCAGCATGTTTGTTATCTAAGGAGAGCCACCTCTAGTAAACTATGGATCCCGGTCCTTGTCTTTTACATACAATCTACAATCTTTTACTGCTTTGTGTTTACTTTCTGCAAACTTTTACTTCTTTCCATTCGATACGTTTAATCCTTTGTTTTCAGCGAAACACGGTGAGATTGACAACCTCATCGCAAGTTGGGGACAAAGTTCTGTGGTTGTGTTGTGCAGGTCTCCACGTTGCTACTAGCACCGATAGTGCGCCCTGCCAAAGCTCAGCTAGTAACACCTTTGGGGTGTTTCCTTGCTCCTACTGGTTCGATTAAACCTTGGTTTCATAACTGAGGAAAACTTGTTGCTGTGCTCATCATACCTTCCTCTTGGGGTTCCCAATGAGCTCTACATCAACACCGCCATCAAGCATTTTTCTAGGCGCCGTGCATTGAGCCATCAGACACCACTAGAAGAAGTACATCACAACTTAAATATCAAACTATTGAATCTTTCTCAACACAACTCCACTACTAATAACATGACTTCTCCCATGCCCTCAAGAACAAAACGAACTACTCACAAGACATCATATGGATCATGATCAGAGATGGAATAATGATGTATAACAATCTAAAGAATAATTCAACGGTTCACTCAATAGCATCAACTACAAAGAGTAATCAACACCGGGAAAGTTTCCCCTATGAACTATGCAAGATTCAACCCAATTGTTACAGCAATATGGAGATGGTGATGAGGGTGCTGATGGTGATGCTGGTGGTGGTGATGATGATGATGATCCCGATGAAGTCCAGCTTGATGGTGGTGTTGATGGCGACAATCTCCCCTCTTCGGGATGGAATTTCCCCGGTAGAAATCTGTCTGCTGGAGAGATCTTTCCCTCTCAGTGTTTTCCGCCCTGCAGAGGTGGCGGAATCTTTCTGTGGTCGCCCCTCCCGAGTCTTAGGGTTTTGCGAGGATAATATACGCCAGAGAGGAGGTGGGGTGGACAGGCGGCCACACCACAGTGGAAGCGACCCGGTGGTGGCAGCGCAGGGTGGTGTGCCCCTATGGCCCATCTCTAGCCCCCTTTATTTCCTTCGTCTTCTAGAAAATAGGATTTTCGTATATTTTCTGGATTTTCTGATCTTCAATTTTGCCTCCAAACGGCACCTTTTCCATCGAATCCTTGCGCGGGTCCATGCTCCAAAAGTCATCAACCATGCAAAAACAGATGAAAAAACATAAGTATCACCTCTCAATATGAAATATATCAATGAATAACAGTGAATTATGACATAGAATAGTCATGCCAAATGGACGTATTAGTGTCTCCCTCCAATAGATGCTGGGGAAGGCCAAATGTGTGCTGAGTCGCCTCCGGGAAGACCTGACCCCCAAGGCCAGCCTAATTGATAATCTTGATGATCTGGTGGAATCCTTTGCTGAAGGTATTCCCATGGATTACAAAAACTCTCAGCGGTCCGTCGGCGCTACCATGGCGCTCATGATGGCGCAAGCCCATGGCGTGGAGTTGGATCCCAGCGCGATATCCAAGGTGATGCCTGTCGACGCGGGTGGCCAATTGGTAGTGTTTGCTCCCTTCGCTTCTAGCTATGGTAAGTATGGGCCTCATCTCATCAATACAGTCGTGAGATATTCGATGGAGCTGCAGCCAGTGAAGGCGGTGAAGACTGTGGTGTCTAGGGCTACCACCGAAAAGTATGTGGCATCGGAGGCTGCCACGGATTCGATGAAGCCCCCGAATTCAAAGTCCATGTCAAAAAAGCAGAAAGCTCCATAGTCGCCATTTGTAATAGCTATAGCTACCTTTTTTCTGAACAATGCTTTTGTGGGGGTGTGCCCCCTTAATACTTTTATTGAATTTGAATGCAATCCTCCTTTTTATCCATGTATGACTGGTCTCATTTGCCTCTTGCTTGATTGTAACTAGGGTCCTTCAAGTGATCCTTCGAGTGAACCTCATGACTCTCCTCCCACCGATGAAACCATGGCGCAGTCGCGTTCCAAGGTGGAGGAACTGTCGTTGTTGTCGCGACTTTGCGACCGTATTAAGCAGTTGGAGCGTGAGTTGCCCATGATCCGTAGTACGACGGATGTGTGGAAGTCGAAAGCTGAGAAGGCCACCGTCCGCGAGAAGTATCTCTTGGATGAAGTGGCGCAGTTGAACGAGTAGTTTAAATGTTAGCTCTCTATCACCTCATCTTGTCTTTTAGCCAGTCATGGTGATGCCTTGTCCTTATAGTTTGCTCCTTCTTGGTGTAGTTGTTAGCGCTCGTCATCCGCAGGATGAGAAGGACCGGGTGGATATTCGAATGAATGACCTGACCCAGGAGCTGCTGTAGGCTAGTGGGTATTTTTGGGTGGATCACGACGGTGCAGTCGCGTTGGCGGCCCTGCAGGATCGTTCTTCGCGAGTACTTCAATGCTTGAAGAAGGCGTAGTCGTGCCTTAGACATATCTTCCAAGCAATGTTTCCTATCGACGCGGTGCCCTCAAGCCTGTTGGCTCTTCTGGGGAAGTTTCAGGATATAAGCACGGTCCGTGAGTGTGTGCGGCAGCAATTGGTCGCTGGTGCCAAGGCTGCGCTGTTGCTGGTGCGACTGCATAGGCCAGATGTGGACATCGCGTCGATTGCTGCTGGACCGCCGCCGCCAGAAGGGATGACTTGGAACATGGTACCGAACTACCAGTCGGTTGATCGGCCAGCGGAGGACATCGTTGACGTCTTTAAAGAGCAGACGAATGTTTATCTTTTGCAGTAGTAGCGTAATTTCTATCCTGCACATAGATGTATAAGTGTTGTAAAGTTCATATGATTGTGTTGGGTGTATTTAATACCCATTGATATGTGAAGAGCTTGCTAGCTTGTATAATTTTCGAGTGTATTGTACTCTGCAGTTCCTTTTCGTTAGCCTGACGTGTATTTATCTCAGCGCCTTGCCAACCTTCCAGGTGCGTTGCAACTGGGTTGGTGTTTATCAAGGGTTCGATTGGTAGTGTGTCAGCTACTCAGGATTCTGCGATTTGTTCGTAGAACGAAGGTGTAAAGGGTGGCGCAGCCCCCGAGTAATAAAATTGCAAGAAAAATAGAAAAGACACAAGGTTTTGGGGCTCTTAGCTTTATTTATTCGCAGAATAGTACGAGGTACAATGTGTGGCTAAGTAGCCTGGCTGAATAGCCTTATTTGTAATGTAAAAATGACTAGGGGTAGAAACAATGCAGCTGCGCGGCGTTCCAGGGGTTGGAGTATGCGACTCTGCTTTCTAGGTCTTTGAGGCGATAGGCACCACCTGGGATTACTCCAGTAATCACATAAGGTCCTTCCCAAGGGGACTCGAGTTTGAGGTGCCCTTGCTGCTTCAGTCACAGAACCAAGTCTCCTTCGACGAAGGATCTGGGGTGTAGCCTTCTGCTGTGGTAGTTGCGGAGGTTCTGCTGATAGATCGTTGATCTTTCCGCGGCGATCTCACGTGCCTCATCTAGGAGGTCGACGGAGTCTTCGAGTGTGAGAGTTGACTCCTGCTCGCTATATGCGACCACCCGCGGGGCTTTGTAGCGTACTTCTGCGGGTAGCACCGCTTCAGCGTCGTGCACCATGAAGAACGGAGTGTAGCCCATGGCACTGTTTGAAGTTGTGCGTAGGCTCCAAAGTACGGACTGTAGCTCGTCTGGCCAGCATCCAGCGGCTTGTTTGAGTGGTCGAAGGAGTCGCTTCTTGATTCCGCCGCAGACGAGGCCATTGGATTTTTCGACTTGACAATTGGTCTGAGGGTGAGCCACCGAGGCATAGCTAATGTTGATTCCCAGGTTTTCGTAGAATTCCTGGAACTACATGGAGGTTAAGTTCGTCCCATTGTCCATGATGATGCTATGTGGCACTCCAAAACGGTAGACGATGGACTCGAAGAGCTTGACGGTGCTGCCTCCTGATTGATTCGTCACCGGCATGGCCTTGATCCACTTGGTGAATTTGTCGACCGCGACTAAGAGGTAGACATAACCTCCTCGCGAGGACTTTGGGAGCTTGCCAACTATGTCGAGTCCCTATTGTGCGAAGGGCCAAGCCAATGGTATTGGCCTGAGTTCCTCGCCAGGTGCGTATGGTTTGTCCGTGAATCACTGGAAAGCATTCAGCTTTGGACGATGTCCTTGGCATCATGCATGGCCGTGGGCCAATAGAATCTATCTTGTAGAGCTTTGGCGATGAGGGCGCGACTGCCAGCATGGTGTCCGCAAGTGCCTTCATGTATGTTGAGGAGGAAGGCCCTTCCGTCTCCGTTCGAGACGCACCGTTGAAGTACTCCTGTGATGCTGCTCTTGTACAGTTTGTCGTTGATGAGGGCGAATGCCTTGGATCATCACGCGATGTGTCGCGCATCAGTCGGGACATCTGGCAGCCTCTTGCTGAGCATATATGTGATGTACGGCTATGTCCAGGATGGCTCGATCATCATGACCTCCATTGGGCCTTCGAGTCCCATACCAAGCTCCATGTCATTGAGTGCCATTGGCTCGTTAGGTGGCGTAGCCCCCGAGTCTGTTGACGTGCTTGCTTTCTTCTCTGGAGCCTTGGGCTTGATGGAGTGCTCGCAGATGTGCTCGAGTAATACCCCAGGTGGTATGGGGGTGTAGGTGGAGCCGATGTTGGCGAGTATATCCGCCTCTTCGTTGCTTTCGTGGCCGACATGTCACAGCTCGCAGCCGTCGAAGTCTCCCTCGAGTGTGTCGTAGAGGTCGTGATAGGCGATCATGTTGTCGCTCAGGGCGTCACACTCGTGCATCGTTTGGTTGACCATCAGTTTGGAGTCGCCGTAGATGATGAGCCTCTTGGCACCGCAGGCTTTCACCATCCGCATTCCGTGGATTAAGGCTTCGTAGTCGGCTTCGTTATTGGAGGCTGTGAACTGCATTCGCAGAACATACTTCATCTTGTCACCTTGGGGTGATGTCAGTATGACACCTGCGCCCGCTCTGTCCTTTCGCTTGGACCCGTCGAAGTGCATTGTCTAGAGATAGGACATGTCTGGTTTGTCGGGGAGCTGGTTCTCCATCCAGTGTACGAGGAAGTCTGGGAGAACTTGCGACTTGATCGTGTCGTGCTTCTCGTATGTGATGTCGCGTGGCGACAACTCTATGCCCTAGAGCACGACTCGTCCGGTGGAGTCAGGATTATTGAGTATATGCCAGAGCGGGGCATCATTTACCACCACGATTGGGTGCTCCTGGAAGTAGTGACGTAGTCGCTTTGGTACATCATGAAGGCGTCGTCGCCAGCTCGGTAGTGCAGTATCGCTGCTTTGTTGGCGTGAGCACCTCGCTGAGGTAGTATACTGGGCGTTGGACCCTTCTTCGGCTCGCTCCACAACAAGCACAGTGCTGACCACCTGGTTGGTGGTGGAGATGTATAGTAGCAGTGGTTCCTTCTCGCGAGGCGTCACCAGTACTGGTGAGGTGGATAATAGACGCTTGAGGTCTTCGAACGCTTCTTGCGCTTCGTCTGTCCACTCGAACTTGTCAGCTTTACGGAGGAGTTGGTACAAGGGCAGTGCCTTTTTGCCCATTCGACTTATGAATCGACTGAGCGCCGCGATTTGCCCGGCCAGCTGTTGGACGCCTTTTACGTTCTTCGGCTTCTCCATGGCCAGTATGGCCTTTATTTTCTTCGGGTTTGCTTTGATCCCTCTCGCAGAGATGAGATACCCAAGTAGTTGCCCAGTTGGTACACCGAAGGCGCATTTTATGGATTGAGCTTGATCCGGTAGCGGTCGAGGTTAGCAAAGGTCTCGCGGAGATCGTCGATTAATGTGTCTTCCTCTTTGGTTTTGATGACGATGTCGTCGATGTAGACTTGGATATTACGACCAAGTTGGTTCTTGAGGCAAGCCTGCATGCACCGCTGATAGGTGGCTCCTGTATTTTTTAGCCCGAAGGGCATTGTGTTGTAGCAGAACACACCGAAGGGTGTCGTAAATGTTGTCTTCTCTTGGTCTTCCTCCTTCATTCGAATCTTATTGTAGCCCGAGTAGGCATCGAGGAAGTAGAGGCGCTCACATCTCATAGTGGAGTCGATTATTTGATCGATCCGTGGCAATGGGAAGTGATCCTTTGGGCAGTGCTTATTTAAGGAGGTGAAGTCCACGCACATCCGCAGGATATCCGTGTCTTTTTTAGGCACGAGCACTGTATTGGCGAGCCAGGTGCTTTCCTTGATCTCGCGTATGAAATTTGCGTCGAGGAGTCTATTGATCTCCATCTCGACTATTTTTGCTCTTGGTTCAGACAGTCATCGTATCATCTGCTTGACTGGCCTTGCGTCTAGATTCACGTTGAGTGAGTGCTCGGCAAATTCCCTGGGAACCCCTGGCATGTCTGCTGGACACTTGGTGAAGATTTCCCAGTGCTCACGGAGGAATTCGACGAGCGCGAGTTCCTATGCGGAACTCAAGTTGTTGGCGATGAGGGTCGTCTTGGTCAGGTCCGTTGGGTGGACCTGGACTTTATTGGTATGCACCAACGAGTCGAAGGATAGGTCGGGCGAGCTTGGCCTGCTCAGGGGAAGCAGACTGTTGTCTGTCGACTCCTTCAATCTTGCGAGTTCCTCTTGCATGCCGAAGGACTGGGAGATTCTGTTGAATTCCCTGTCGCAGCTATCGGACCTCTCGAAGCTTCCATTGATTGTGATGACGCCGTTTGGTCCTGGCATCTTCATCTGCAGATAGGCGTAGTGTGGTACCGCTATGAACCTCGCGAACAGGACATGTCCGAGGATGCAGTGGTACTATGAGGGCCAGTCGACGACTTCAATGTCGATGCACTCTCACCGAAAATTTTGTGGCGTGCCGAAGATGACGTCGAGGTTGATCTTGCCCAGGGGGTACACTCCCTTCCCTGGGACGATGTCATGGAACATCATATCTGAGACTTCCAGACATGTCAGGGGGATCTGCATTGCTCGCAAGGTACTCGCGAACATGAGGTTAATGCCTCTTCCGCCGTCCATGAAGACGCGACTCATCTCTAACCTACCGATCTGCGCCTCGAGTACCAGGGGACAGTGGCCCGGGTGAGGTACTTGACGTGGGTGGTCGCTTTTGTCGAAGGTGATGCATGACTTGCTGCCACTAAGGCACTCAGTGGTGGATGGCGGAGAGTTTATCGCCAAATTGACTTGGCGAGTGATTGCCTTCTGTGATCGATTTGAGGGGCGACCCTTTTCGATCATCCCCATGTTCCCCAGTGGTCGGGGGTACGCCTCGCCTCCATGGTTGTGGGCTGGTGCAACCGCAGGTGGTGGTGGTCCGAGCGGTGGTGGAGGAGCTCCATGTGCCACAGTGCCTGGGGCAGCTCCATAGCCCTGGTTGACCGCGTCGCGATTCATCTGGGCCAGGCCCTCGTGGAGTTTGAGGAACTCGCGGCAATCCTTTAGAAGGTGGCTGGATTTTTCTTGCCGTCGTTCTTGTCGATGTAGAAGTGCGCGTTGCATGGTCCGGACAGTTTGTCCTGGATGGATGTTGCGGGTGCCTCTTCACGAATGCGGCGTTGCCACACTTGCGTTGTTTTCCCAGAGTTGTGGTATCCACTGCTAGGATATCCGCTATTGCAGTTGTCATCGCGTTTGTCGGCATAGCCGGATGCAATCATGTCGACTTCGTGGCGATCCTCGTATCCGCGCATTCGACGTTTCCCTCGGCGGTCATTTCTGCGCCCGAGGTCCTCGTCGTTGTCAGAGTAGGCACGGTTTTTCACCGAGTCCTCTCCATCGGCCCACCGATTCATCAGGTGGTCGATTGTTTTGGGCTTCGAGCGGCCCAGCTATTCCCTGAGCTCTCTACGGCGTACGCCGCCGTTGAACGCGTCAGTTATGCGATCCTCGGAGATGTATTTTGTAGAGTTCTTGATGATAGACCATCTCTGGATATATAAGCGCAGCGACTCGCCAGATCTCTGGTGGCAGCCTCTCAGCTCTTTGATTTATGCGATCCATTTGTAAGTGCCCTTGAAGTTGCGCACGAAGCTGTAGACTAGCTCTTTCCAGCTGCGAATGGATCCGCGCGGGAGATTGTTGGGCCATGCACGAGCGACGCCCTATAGCTGTAGCTGCAGGCATTGCATGGTCGTTCTTCGACTCCCGCCATGTAGCCTGACGGAGGAGATGTGATCCTCCAGCCAAATCTTTGGGTCCTGTAGGCCATCAAATTTCGGGTTCTCTGATGGGAGTTTGAACCCTTTAGGTCGTGGATATCACGCTGGACGAGGGCTAGGAGTAGCGTTTGGCCAGAGACTTGCCTTTCTTCGGCTTCAGTGCTGGCTCTTTGTTGAGGGCAGCTCGCGGATCTCCAGCCGGTGGCTGGTTGTTGAGGAGGTACATGGTGGCCGCTGTCACCGCAGCTTGTGGCATCTTCGGGAGCACATTGCCCCGTGTATCCACCGTCATAGAGCCAAAGTCGAGGACTTTTGCGGCCTCTTCGTGCTCCTTGTCGGTGAGGTGGGCCAGTCGAGATCGTCGCTTGGCGGACACGTATTCGTTGCCTTTAGAGGAGGGCCCTCCATGGGAGGTGAGCTGAGCCCGCCGAAGGCTCAACTCGTCCGTCGCCTTTCTGCGCGCCTCAAGTTGTGCGATTACTTGCTGCTGGCGCATGTACTCCTCCTGGAGTAGCCAATGGTATCTCATCAGCATATCTTGCGATGAGTTCGAGGGCAAAGGATTACCCCACAAAGTTTAACTCGTCAATACCTATTGTTATGGACTTGAGTTTTGGAGAAGGAGGGAACGCTGGAGGCATTAATCGGCTAGCAAACAAGCACACAGGGACGCAAGGTTTACCCAGGTTTAGGCCTCGTAGAGGTCCCTACTCCTGCTTATCTGCTCTTGGAATTATTGAGGGAGTCGAAAGTTACAGGGGTGCGCAGATGCAATCTAGCGATGGTTGTGGAAACTAGGGTTGTGATTGTCCTCCTCGCCGCCCCCTCCTAGCCTTTATATAGATAGGCTAGGTCTCAGGTAGTAGGTCGAGTCGGTTATAGATTAGGGTTTGTCCTTTGACCTTTCTATCTTAAGCTTCATCTTGCGCTGCAAGTAATTGGAGTCTCCGTGAGTCACTCGAATCCTATATTGGGCCTTGGCAACCCCGTGGGCTTTTGCCGTATCTGGACCGTATATGCCAAACTCGAGTACTATGGGTCGACTGGGGGGATCTCGTGCCTTGAAATATTACCCAAGAACTGATCTTCCAAGTTCCTATGTCCTTAACATACACAAATCAAGAGAAAAGTTGGCCGATGAACCCCTGTTCGAACCGATTTGAGGGGTAAATCGATCTGGGGCCCATAGGTTTGGGTTCCGCCGCCTCGGAGCGTCAAAATCTATCTAAACCTTGCATTAGACACTACTATGTGTGCATAGACATGTTGAAAGGTTTAAATAGCCAATACCCAATTCCGGTGTGTGACTTTGTTCGCCGACATACGTTATCACCTAGTTCCGGGTATAATTTTGAGTGCAAACTACCGCTTCCAGTCGAACGGGGGAATCTTGTGCCCTGAATTACCCAAGATCTGGTACTTCATGTTCCTATCTCCTAAACAAATACAAACCCTCCTGGTCATCTTGTGTCTCATCAAATCCTCCTCATAGGTGAGCAACCCTGGTCACCTCCACTCTAGCTATTTGGTTCATTATTGTGGCCATATGTGACATTGTTGTGATATTTGGCATTGTGCTCGGATGTGAAATCATTGTGAAATATTTAAATGTAATCAATTGGTTCAATTGCGTGTGAAATGTACATGAGTTTTGGTCAAAATAATATGCCTTGTGTGCCATACATCGTGTCGAGGCAACCTTTGTGTTGTTCACGGATCATTTTGAGTAGCCCTATGTTTCCTTTTTACCGAAAGTAAATAAGAGTTGCCATTTTTGATAAAATATTGAATAATTTCCGTTTTCATCAAACTTTTGCACTCATATGTTCTATTTTTAGCAAAGGGCTTGCTAAAATTTTGTTTGAAATTTGTACATAGTTTTTAGGGATTTCTATTTTCGTACCCTCAGTTCGTTAGTTGTACTCAGTTTTCCCTAGCCGCTTAGTTTTTCCTCATTTTTGCCCATCTCCTTGTACGAAACTCTCACATGGTCTGAAACTCGCTATCCGTGAGGCTTGCCGTTACGTGCTGACAAGTGGGGCCATGTTCAGTCGGGTCCCGTAGTGGACCCTCGCCGTTACGTTCTGACAAGTAGGGCCACGTTCTGTCGGATCCCGTAGTGTATCCTTGACGTTACATGCTGACAAGTGGGGCCACGTTCAGTCGGTTCCCGTAGTGGACACCTCTCTCAACTTATCCAGATCAGCATCGAACCCATAGCTTATCCACGTGAGCACCGGACCCACAACTCATCCACGTGAGCACTGGACCCATAGCTTACCTAGGTTGGCATTGCAACATGGGACGCCGAGCCATCCCCGCGTACGCGCCCTTTGTCTAGCTTCATTTTTATATAGTGAAATGTAATACATATATGAAAATTATACGAAAATTATACACCTTTGAATTCTTTTAAATCTCACTTAGGACATGATAATGTTGTGCTAATAAAATCATGATCATTTATCATTTCCATGGAGTGAAATATAATGCATAAACTTGCGTATACGAAAATTATACACCTTTGAACTCTTTGAAATCGCACTTAATACGTGATAATGTCTTGCTAAGAAAATCTTAAGAGATTATCAATTTCATAGAGTGGAATGTAATGCACAAACTTGCATATGCGAAAATTATAAACCTTTGAACACTTTTAAATCGCACTTAATACGTGATAATGATGTGCTAACAAAATTTTGAGAGATTATTATTTTCTCCTTCATTTACATAGAGTGGAATGTAATGCATAAAATTACATATACGAAGTTTATACACCTTTGAACTCTTTGAAATCGCACTTAATACGTGATAATGTGTGCTAAGAAAATCTTGAGAGATTATTATTTTCATAGAGTGAAATGTAAGGCATAAATTTGCATATACAAAAATTATACACCTTTGAACTCTTTAAAATCACACATAATACGTGATAATGTCGTGCTAAGAAAATCTTGAGAGATTATCATTTTCATATAGTGGAATATAATGCATACGAAAATTATACACCTTTAGACTCTTTGAAATCGCACTTAGGTCATGATAATGTTGTGCTAATAAAATCTTGATCATTTATCATTTCCATTGAGTGTAATATAATGCATAAACTTGCGTATACGAAAATTTTAAACCTTTGAACACTGTGAAATCGCACTTAATAAAGAGATAATGATGTGCTAGCAAAATTTTGAGAGATTGTCATTTTCTCCCCCGTTTTCATAGAGTGGAATATAATGTATAAACTTGCATATACGAAAATTATACATATTTGAACTCTTTGACATCGCACTTAATACGTGATAATATTGTGCTAAGAAAATCTTGAGAAATTATCATTTTATAGAGTGGAATGTAATGCACAAATTATACACCTTTGATCACGTTCCCTTCAAATTATATTCAAATTCATTTGCTTATCGAGTTAAAATACCGGTGGCAAACTCGTTATTTTGCATGGATAGAGGGGTGCCCCCCGACAGATATAGGGGTTATCCCGTCCGCTGGATCATAGAGGATCAACGGTTGGTGTGCACGGTCCGCTTGACAATTGTCTCAACCAATCAGATCGTAGCAGTGAAGATGAGCACAGGTGCAAGAGATTGATACTAAGAGAGGGGAAAACTTAGTAGAACTTAAGAACCAAGGGTAAACTGAGTAGAACTTAAAAACCAAAGGCAAGACTGTCAAAGGGATTCAAATATAAAATAGAAAAAGATTTAGAAATGGAAAATGCGTCTTATATATAATAAAATACATCTTGGCATACATCAAACTATTTGTAATTCAAATATACACCAGTTTGACAATTATGGTCTCATTCAGACAAACTATGTTTTGGGGAGGGATGTTTAGGGAAGAGGCTTGAGTACGAAGCCATGAACCTTCATACATAGTAGGTGATTTGAGAAGTGGTGATTTAGGTTAAAGCTTGATTTATATACATTTCTTATGGTGGCAGGTCACATAATAAGACTCCCTGGGTAGATGCCACTATGTTTTGATCTTTTTGAATTTGTTGTGCTTAAAATAACTAAATTTGCTAGCTAAAACCTATTCGTTGACTCTCTGTTGACCAGCCACCGGAGGGTAAGACTGAGTACAACCAAACTGCCAGTGTTACACTCGAGGGCAAAACTGAGCATAACTAAGTTGCCAGGGTTAAACATGAAGGAAAAAACGTGACACACGATGCATGCGGTGCCTGATGTAGCGGATAGGTGTGGCCGTGCATGCAGTGCGATGGCATTACAGTTCTGTGACGCTGCAGTGTGCAAACAAGCGTCCCTTTCCTTCTCCTTTAATAGAGGCCTCCTCACTCTCACTCATCACTCACTCGCTCACTCAACCGTCTCCACTGTCCCATTACCTTCTGCAAACCCCAAGAAAACCCTAACCATGCCGACGATAGAGAAGAACAGTGTGCTCTCCATAGGCGCCTCCAGGACCGCCAGCAAGGAGGCCCCCGTCCCCGTACAGGCCCCATCGAGGCATCAAAGGCAGCCGCCATCCCCATCCCTGCATCCGCCGTAGCCGCTGGCGAGGAGGCCCCCACCGGTCTCGGGCAGATCCCGCTGGGCTAGGACCCCTACGAGGAGGTTGTTTACATAAGGCCAGAGAACCCCTACGACACATGGTCGGAGGTAACCAGTGTTTTCTCCACTTCCCTTGTTCTTCCCCCGTTCCCATCGTTGGATGCTAGACTGTATTTTATTAGGGTTCGGCTTTTCGTATTTTTACAGTAGCTAATCCTCTTGTGTTAGATCTCGTATTTCGATGAATCGCCTTGTTCGTATTTGACCCTCCTGTTCGCAATTGGATCAGTATTCAATTTGGTTTGAGATTTGGGGAATAATCAGGGGATCTCAATCGGTTAATTTATGCTAATAATCAATCCCGATAATCAAAGTATCTCAATCATGTCCTTATTGCACTCTACTATTTTTTCCAACAGGAGGATAGCAGCAACGACGAGTCCAAGGACACCAAGACTCCTCATGTGCTAAGGAGGCTGAAGTCCGGCCAGTACAACAACTTCTTCGCCGGCGACATCTAGAGGTGCCCCTTCTGCCCCACCAGGAGGCTTCGCACCGCGGACTTCAACTCCCTTATGAAGCATGCCGAGGATGTGAGGACCTATGGCGAGTCCGTGAATGTCCACAGCTTCAGAGCCAAGCACCAGGCGCTCGGCCTTCACCTCCGCAACCTCCAGAAGGTGGCTATCGAGGAGGGTCACATGCCCCTAATCAAGCCCAAGACTCCCAAGGTCAAGGACTGTGCTGTAAGAAGTGGAGGAGGCACGAGAGGGAGGAGGCGGAGGCCATGAGGGGCCACTGATCTTGTGTTGTTGTTGTTGTTGTTGCTGTAAAGCAGCTTCTTTTGTCTTATCTGTGTTGAAATTGTCCGCTGCTGTTGCTGAGCAGCCTAATTGTCAAACCTCGTTAAGTATCATACTATATAACCTATTAGCTGCTTTATCTATATCTGCTCTGTTTACTGAATTTATTCATAGTGCTGGTTAGATTTGCTGCTCTAGATTTGCTACCAGATTAAGGTAAAACAAGGGCCAAAAAGAACAATGTAATGAAGGGATAAGCTGCTCTAGATTCGCTACCTTTTTAGGCAAAAACACAATCGTTAGCGAGAGATGGAAAAAGACGCTCTTAAAAAGATTGATCATAAAAATAACAAAAAAGAAAACTTTCAATTTAGGCGACATGACGCACGTAGCCACCAAACGCACCTCACATGGTCCCACACCACGTCCCACATAATCAGCGAGAGATGCATGGCTGGTCCGCTGTGTATCCTGGCTCCACCTGTCAGCATATAACGGTACAGGCGATGTAACGTAACGCTCAACACACGATCCGCCCCAACGCGGTCCCACCGGTCAGCATGTAACGGTCAAGCCTTTGACCTGACGGCATCCCCCCGTCCGAGCGCCTGTGAGGGTTTTGGAATAGAGGGAGGGAAAAGTGAGAAAAAACTAAGCGGCTGAAGAAAACTGAGTACAACTAACAAACCGAGGGCACAAAAATAGAAAACTCTAGTTTCTATAGCTATATTGTATTATCTAACAACATGATATTTAATCATGTAGTGTGAAGATATCCGGAAAAGATCCCGCCATGCCCATGATACCGAGAAGGACGGAAAAAGATAGAATCACGGATATACGCAAGACATCTACACAAATAGGCAGGCTAAGGATTATCCGAAGACAAAGGGTTACTATCTAGGTGATACTTTGGATGAGACCGGAGACAATGAGACAAATGAAGAAACCGATTATCCTGGAGAACTCATGGGTTATATAGCCCGGTCGGTTAGAATAAGAAGTCTATGACCAAAAACAAGGTTTGCACCAAAAAACTTGTGGTCTCCAGAGTGGACTATAATGATGCAGATGCAAATCCGAATGAAACTAGAGCCACCTATGGGAATGGCATAGGTTGCATAGCCCGAGATACCGTCGTCATGAACTCATGCAACCTAAGGGCGAAGGTGAATTGACATGCCCATGATCTTCTTCTAGCCAAGGTGCATGCAAGATTCTCGTTCCTTGAGAATCCCGGTAAAAAGCAGGTCAATCTAATAAACATCAGGGCCATCCACAAGGTCTCCAAGTCCTTAAGTAATTCGAGATCCATATTAAAAGAGAAAGTTGAGAAATTCATATTTCTCGGAAATAGTTTTGGAATGGTCACAAATTAAGGAAGAAGATTTGGAGCTTTTCAAGGATTACTACGATACAACTTCATCCAAGGCATCCGCAGAACGGGGAAAGGATAATCATAGACTTGGAAGCGGTGGTTATGAAGGGAAGGATGTCGTGTGGAAACACGAGGACTAATAACTCCTAAACGAGGGCGATGGCACTAACCCTTAGATGTTTTTTTTGACACCTTAACCTAACCCTTAGATGTGTTCTCTCGACCTACGCAAACGTATCATCGCTAGGGCTCCGTACAAATATCAAAAACTGGCGAAGAGGTTTATCACGGATGATAAGATTAAGGAACTCATTGCTAAGCTGGTAATTAATTTAACAGATTCTCAATTTATTTCTCCTAATAGAGTCGATGTAATCGTTGGCATGTTCCCTTATGAAGAAAAATCAGCACGCTATTGCAGCTATTGAAAGCTCCCAGGGGCCAGCCTCGTCGCACGCGTGGTACATCCCTCTTAACCGGGCGATCAACATAGCCCTCAATAAGGACCCACACACGATACCAGAAGCTGGCCGTGTGGTCGGCGCCGGCTTAGGTGCAAAATGAAAGGTACATTATCCCGACATGTTAGACAGAGAGGAGAGGAGAGAACGTAGGAAAGGCAAGAAGTCGACTATAGATTCTGTGAATTTAAAATAGATGAAAGCCGAATTTAAAACAAAATTTGAGACTGGCATCACCACCCAAGCAAAAGCTGCAGTAAAACTAGTAGTCGATACCCTCATGAAACATGCAACTGATGCCTATATGGTAGCAGTCCAGGCTTGGGTACAACGAGGTTGTGTAGTACCAATGCCACAATTTGGCGTAATATTCATGCGCCAAATGCTTCTAGTGGCCACAGAGAGAATTCGCCCGTCTTACAATCTCATCATAGTAGCCAATCCGTCTCTTGTAGCACCACGACATAGCCAAGGGCTGAGCTAAATGCCCTAACGGTACACGTCACACATGCTCAACAAATTAATTGTGCCCTTCTTTAATTGCTTGGATCTCTCTATCTAACTAGCTACTATATCGATGGTGGCATACATGTTTCGAAGGAGGACACTATATGCACTCTCCTAACAGTGGTGAATGACGAGTTGAAGGACGTTGTGATAAGCAAAGTTATTCAACCTAATCAGAACTAGGTGATGCACACTCAGAAGATTCAGAGCGACGCGTTTTGGATTAATGTGCTTGTGGTCCATGAGTGTTATCAAGAGATCGAACCTCCAAATCAACCTGCCCATGCGTACACCACATGAATCTCTTAGAGTGTAGGGGTAGTTGGATGCTGGAGTGGCCGAAGGCGTACATTCATTTGAGTGTCAGCATCAACCCACATACACCACCACTAGTGACGAGGAAAACTCCAGTGTTGCCATATTCTTCGGGTCAGAAAAACCCCGTTGGACCTAGCTCTACCCTTCCCATAGCGCATGATCAAGAGTTGTTGTTTGACACCAGTCGGTACTTGGAGAACGATGAAGCCAATATATGCTAACTTGGGTCCCATCGATTTACTTGGCATGCATTTATCTCCCCATCTTCCACGAGAAGGACCACTACAACCAGAAGTACTAGGAGATGAACGGGTACCTTTGTGTCAGACGAGTCTATTTGATGATCATACACCGAAGAACACCCATCAAGACACCCAACGGGAACCATTTTTTAGGCCAAACACATTTTAGAACTTAGCCATGGAAGAGATGCACAATCCGGATCAAGTGGAACCAAGAAAAAGCATTGAAAGCGGTCAAAAGATGGCAAGGGAAAGGCCATCGGTAACAGCCAACCACCCCCTAAGCGTCTGTATGCTTGCCATGTTGGATCAGGAAAATCAGAGGGTCATGAAGGTAAGCCGATCATGCATGTGGGTCATGAAGATAAGCCGATCATGCATGTCGCTGGACAGATCATCCTTTCGAATAAAAGATACGACGAGATCGACGTGGAACTCAGAATTCTGAATGACGAGGTTCTGAAAAAGAAGAGAGCAACGCTAAAGGCAGTAAATCTTCTCCGGGTATTTGTTGTGAAGATGCCACCGGGTATTCATTGGAACAATACACCCTCACGGATAAATTCTACATAAGTTTCGATTAAATCTTCAAGATGATGCACCTGCAGCCCTTGGATATGAACTTTGTCCGCCCTATGGATGCTCCATATGGACCGCACCGTCGTCACCATCGACCAGCAAAAAGACGTCGCGGTTGCTGACCCCTGCGGATTCACCGAGAACAACTTCAAGACCCTTGAGGGTCGTAAAAAAGCGAAAAATTACATGTCAGAATTACTCATTGCCTATAAAGATAAGGCCACGGTTCTCCTTCCTTACTGTCCCCATAAGTCAATATATTAGTTGGCTTGCTAAGATATGCTTTTCTCGTATATATTTTCCATTATATGATTGGTTTGTTAAAATGTTTGTATAACAATCACATCATTCTCATCGTTATGCACCCACATGCTTGCCTAACTTTGATCACGGATGAAGCTGGATCTTGAAGAAAGACTACACGTTAATATGCGGCGTTATGGATGAATCTCTGTTCTACTTCGAAACCCATTGAGGATGTATAACTAAAAAATAGAAGGAAAGGTAGTGTCTTGCCAGGCTTCCACATGAACGAACATTTTCCTTGCCTACAGCAGCCTGTGCAGAGTGTTATGTACACCTACTACATCATCCATCACATCAGTGACTACGTACGTGCGATTGATACCTTGACTTGGGGAAAGATGTGATAAAATGGGGCTAACAACTGGAGAAGAAGAAAGGTGGAGATCACAGAGATGAGCTCTCACATATCCAAGTGAAGCTTGTGGTATTCTCAAAAAAAGACATCATCGATGTACAAGGTGTGTTCCACAGCGGTGTAGATACTCCGTCCGAGGTGACGGATCGTGTGTGTCAACGGGGTGACGACATGTCGTTCAACACGTAAATGGGCATTCGCCCATTTCTTCCGAGGTAGTTCTTTGGCGTTGTTAAGGCTCGCTTGCATCAAAACTTTGTTGAGCAGATTGTGTCCTCGTGTGTGTCTCATGAGATTGTTGAGTGTACACTAGCTATGTGAGTTAATTTGTAATTCGTGTTAACGTTCTTACGGACCTTGCTTAATTAGCTACCGAGTTTTCTTCATCTATTGTTGTGTTTTAAAATTAATTATTTCACTATATATTATTTTTACGTACATTTGCTTGAAACCTGTCACGGATACACCAGTGACGTTCATGTGTCTGTGGAAAATATTAAATCCCTAGAATATTGTGTTGTATTGATTTGACCCTCATAGGGTTTATACAGAGTTACACGGATAGGTGGAGACTTGGAGTACAAGATGTACACGGGTAGGTGGAGACTATACGTGTATACGTACTCTAACACCTCCCCCTTCCCCCCCCCCAGTCGGAGCGGGAGTGAAGCAGACGCTTGCGACTGGATTTAAAGTCTTGCGCTTTCGTCGTCTTCACCTCCTTGTCATCATCACCTGCGTAGACATGATCATGGTTGGCACCTAAGGGCGGTGACTACGCCCTCTTCTGGTGCCTCTCTTCCCTCTCGCAGTCACAGCAGGAGTGGTGTGGGCGCAAGTGACGACGCGAACACTGTTGACTGGAGTTCTTGAATTGTTGTAGACGTTGTTCTTAATGTCGATGTCGAGGTAGCCGATCGTGATGTAGCCGTGGTTGAGGTTGTCGTGGTCCTTGTAGCCACGCCGGAGGCTCAAAAAATTGTGTGGTTTGTGTCGTAGGGTTTTGTGCGGCGGCGGCAGTAATCTGCGACGACGGCGGGTTTTTGTGCGGCGGCGCAGAGATCTGCGGCGATAGCAGGTTTTTGGTTGTACAGTTTTTCAGGCGACGGCCGGGGCACAAGGCAATCGGCGGCGGCAAGGTTATAATGGCGACGGCGGCAGATCTCTTAGGATCGGCGACGACGGGTTTTTTGACCAGACGAACGAGGCGATTGTGTGATCGCCCTAGCAGAGCGCCGGGTTGTGGCGGCGGCGGCAGTTTTAGACAACGTGATGTAGACCTTGGCGATGATTTTTGTTGGCGATGTAGAACTCGAGGAAGATCTTGGTGTAGTCGTACAGCTTGACGTAGATGTTCGGGTCGATGTAGTCCGGCTTGGTGCAGTGCAGATCGCTGCGGCTCGATGCAGATGACCTTTTCCGAAGTGTCGTGTAGTCGATGTATTCGGCTTGGTGTAGATCGTGAGCACGTTCGCCCGAGCGTGCCGTGGTCGTTTAATTGTCCTTGCACGCAGAGTTGATGCAGGTTGTAGATCGCATGGACGTTCGGTGATGGTGCATAACTTGGTGCTGACGAGAAGCCATGCCTCCGAAATTTGGTTTGCATGTGTCATATAAACAAATCGTGGTTGATCAGGAACCCAACGTGCGTGCATGACTTCGGCTGTAGGCTTGCATGAGCCTGTACGAGGCGTGGGTCTGCTCGATCGGCAAACGCGCGTGCAGCCTACCGGCTCGCGGCGGCGGCTACACGGACCTAGATCGTTGATGTAGAGGCCATGCGGCGTAGCGGGATCGGCTTAGGGATCTGAACTTGCGCATGTTACCGGATCCTTATGAAGATATTCTCGAGGAAGAAGACAAGGAGCAGCGCGAGGTTGATGACCAGGTCACCATCAGCGACGAGCAGCGCATGGTGGATCACCTCAGCGACGAGCAGCGCGTGGTGGATCTCCATGCCGTCGTCAAGAAGGTTGAAATCGAGTGCAGCGCGGCCTCGCCCAGCGAGTCCTAGACGCTAGCGCCCACGTCCAGCCGGGTTCCGCCCACGCCCAGCGAGGTCTAGGTTGATCGGTTTTTCCAAGTCCATGGTGGAAAAGCATAGGAAGAGAGAGAGAGATCAGTGTCCATGACTGAATACTCCTTACATGATTTATAGAGGGGATTTGGGAGCAAAGTTCAAACTAAAAAATGGCGCTGGTATTTGGCGCTGGAAAATGGCCCTCCAAGTTTACAGATTTAAGAACTGACCAGTTTCTTTTGGCGGGTGATTTAAACAGAAAACAGCTTCCGTTTGGCGTTGGAGAGGCGACGAGTTAATTACCGATAGAGACGAGGAGACGAGCAAAAGTGAGCCACTGCATGCGGCGGCTGCTAATCAATGCATGCATGGAATATCTGGCAAGTGGGGACATCACATGAGATTACAACAAGGGCGTTTTAGACCATCTAGTACTCAAATTAGCCCATCTAAGTCTTTGTTTGGTATATGTGTTACACCGAAAACGCACACTAAAAAGAGACAGAGGGAGTACTTTGCCTCTTTTTTCCCTTTTTGCCCTCCCGCACCAATGTTCGTCTCCCGCACCAAGGTAGGAGTAATTACTCCAACCCCTCCCGCACCAACCGTTCTGGAGTAGTAGTATTTATTTTCTCTCTCACCTCGTGAACCCAGAACCCCACTCGTCTTCCTCCCTCTTCATTTTCTGTTGGCTGCATGGACGACCAAAGCGATTCCCATCCATGGGGAGAGAGAGCGAGTTGGAGTATTTGGTAGGGGAGAGCCAGGATCCTTATGAAGATATTCTCGAGGAAGAAGACAAGGAGCAGCGCGAGGTTGATGATCAGGTCACCGTCAGCGTCGAGCAGCGCATGGTGGATCACCTCAGCGACGAGCAGCGCGTGGTGGATCTCCATGCCATCGTCAAGAAGGTTGAAATCGAGTGCAGCGCGGCCTCGCCCAGCGAGCCCTAGACGCCAGCGCCCACGTCCAGCCGGGTTCCGCCCACGCCCAGCGAGGTCTAGGTTGATCGGTTCTTCCAAGTCCATGGTGGAAAAGCATAGGAAGAGAGAGAGATCAGTGTCCATGACTGAATACTCCTTACATGATTTATAGAGGGGATTTGAGAGCAAAGTTCAAACTAAAAAATGGCGCTGGTATTTGGCGCTGGAAAATGGCCCTCCAAGTTTACAGATTTAAGAACTGACCAGTTTCTTTTGGCGGGTGATTTAAACAGAAAACAACTTCCGTTTGACGCGGGAGAGGCGACGAGTTAATTACCGATAGAGACGAGGAGACGAGCAAAAGTGAGCCACTGCATGCGGCGGCTGCTAATCAATGCATGCATGGAATATCTGGCAAGTGGGGACATCACGTGAGATTACAACAGGGACGTTTTAGACCATCTAGTACTCAAATTAGTCCATCTAAGTCTTTGCTTGGTATCTGTGTTACACCTAAAACGCACACTAAAAAGAGACAGAGGGAGTACTTTGCCTCTTTTTTCCCTTTTTGCCCTCCCGTACCAATGTTTGTCTCCCGCACCAAGGTAGGAGTAATTACTCCAACCCCTCCCGCACCAACTGTTCTGGAGTAGTAGTATTTATTTTCTCTCTCAGCTCGTGAACCCAGAACCCCACTCGTCTTCCTCCCTCTTCATTTTCTGTTGGCTGCATGGAAGACCAAAGCGATTCCCATCCATGAGGAGAGAGCGAGCTGGAGTATTTGGCAGGGGAGAGCCAGGATCCTTATGAAGATATTCTCGAGGAAGAAGACAAGGAGCAGCGCGAGGTTGATGACCAGGTCACCATCAGCGACGAGCAGCGCATGGTGGATCACCTCAGCGACGAGCAGCGCGTGGTGGATCTCCATGCCGTCGTCAAGAAGGTTGAAATCGAGTGCAGCGCGGCCTCGCCCAGCGAGCCCTAGACGCCAGCGCCCACGTCCAGCCGGGTTCCGCCCACGCCCAGCGAGGTCTAGATTGATCGGTTCTTCCAAGTCCATGGTGGAAAAGCATAGGAAGAGAGAGAGATCAGTGTCCATGACTGAATACTCCTTACATGATTTATAGAGGAGATTTGAGAGCAAAGTTCAAACTAAAAAATGGCGCTGGTATTTGGCGCTGGAAAATGGCCCTCCAAGTTTACAGATTTAAGAACTGACCAGTTTCTTTTGGCGGGTGATTTAAACAGAAAACAACTTCCGTTTGGCGCGGGAGAGGCGACGAGTTAATTACCGATAGAGACGAGGGGACGAGCAAAAGTGAGCCACTGCATGCGGCGGCTGCTAATCAATGCATGCATGGAATATCTGGCAAGTGGGGACATCACGTGAAATTACAACAGGGGTGTTTTACACCATCTAGTACTCAAATTAGCCCATCTAAGTCTTTGCTTGGTATCTGTGTTACACCTAAAACGCACACTAAAAAGAGACAGAGGGAGTATTATTGAAAGAAAGTTATCGAGTGTCTTTTTATTAACAACTTGGCCCTTATTAAAATGTGGTCCATATTTCACTCTCACAAAGCACCTAGGAGGACGTGCTAGAGCTGGCTCTTAACTTACAGCCGGCGCCTCTTCTCTCTCCTCTTCTCTCTCTTCCAACTCAGCACAAATAATATATTTTACTTCTTATAACCAGCTGACATAGATCTATTGTACTTGCTCTAATAATACTAAACAGATAGAGTACTCGTACTACATCACCTGCTGTTTTGGTTGTGCTTCCTGTAAGTAAGAGACAATTTAACCTGGGTGCAATAAATGCGTGACTGTCATGCATTTCTAACACAACCCGTGCAATAAATGTGTGACTGTCATGCATTTCTAGCACAAAGTCTTATTGCGCTACTCCATCCTCATCTCTCTTCATTAACTCATTGCCATGTAAGCAATTTTGCTGAGTTGGATAATTAGTTACTCCTGAAATTACTTGCACTATGACTAGTCTTACAGTGGAAGTGGTTATTTAAATGTATTCCTGCGAGGACGAATCGTAATGCAAATCCAATGAATTAGGGCATTCCCCGGCCCGGCCCATTTCAGACATAGGAGGTGTCCGAATCTGTCCTTTGGGCTGGTCCGCGGTCACGAAATCAGGTCATTTGGCCTCTGCTGGTTTGGGTCGGGTGGTGTCCCTGAGCGGGCATGACCCATTCTAACTAAGCACAGCCCGACTCGCTAGTTTTTTTTACAGATTTTAAAACGAATAGACCACAATTACATGAATTTAAATAGTTCATAACCAAATACATAACGTAGTTTCGAAACAAATATAGTTCATGGTCAAACATAGCAAACAACAACAGAAAATATGTGGCCGTGTCTAGCAGTTTCTATGTGCGCCCACATGTGCTTGATCAAATCCTTTTGTAGTCGCGAATGCGTATGGACGAACAGGTTGTTAGCGCTGCGGGCCAGGTAAGATTCGGAGCCAATGGCAGGCGAGGGAAGCCGTGGCCGGCTCCCTGGTACGAAGTGGGTGCAACACAATAAATCGGCGACATCCTGGTCTGTGGTGCCCCAGAGACTCGGCTGGTGGTCGGGGATGCCGAGCTACTCCGGTGATGCCGACACATACCAACGCCGGCCACGAGGATGTATGTGGAGGTGGAGAATTACGACGAGCTCAACAGGTGCTAGGCGGATGGCAAGACAGCGGCGAAGCCCAGCTACGGCGTTGCGGCGGAGTCGCGGCGCGAGCTAGGGTGAAGGTCGATTTCGCGGGAGAATGGGGGTTCACCCACTAGCTGGCGGGCCAGGGAAGAACATGGAGAAGACGCTCCGTTGATCAAATGGGTCGCCCCGCTGGGCCGAAACCCCTGTCCACGTGAATAGGTTCAAGCAGCCAATGGTCGAATGGATCGTCCGGTGGAGATGCCCTTATGATCTCGATGAGCTCTAACATTTATCTCAGTTGATCAAGAATTAGCAAAAACGTTAATTTGCATGCAAACAAACCTAATGAATCTATTTCTAAACAGATCAAGCAAAGCAAAGCAAAAAAGTGAGACGTTGAATTTGGTTTGCATTATTGTGATCTAAGTCAGCACGTAGCCGACTTAGCACCACACCCGTTTAATCGTCAAATGACATTATCATGACCAAAGTACTTACTACTCCACTGGTGAATACTACATGACATCTTGGAAATGTACAAAGGCTGCGGATGGTTAATTTACCAACACACACATACACTTTGATGATTCTTTCCATAGTTTAGTTATGGGGGGCTGGTCTTGAATGGCTCCACGCGAAACATACTTTACGCTAAAGATGTCGATCTAAACATATCATATAAGAATGATGACAAGCTAGGGAGGGGGAGGATGCCTGTGACAAGACTTGAGGAGAAGAGAACAAAAGAGAAGTCCTGCGAGTGAGATTTATATCGGGTGGAACCCGACGGATGCTAATAGTTTACTTGCTACGAGGAAGGAGACACCGAGATGCCGAACACACACAACTAATCTCCACCCTTTGCATGGATTAGATCAACCCAGCTTCCATCACATACACACAGCTGTTGGAGAAAGTAAAAAAGAAATCCCAAAGCTATCTTTCGCATCAAGGTAAAAATCTGGGCTTTCCGGATCGGAATCGTTTTCCACCCGACCGAAGGGAGATTTGCACTGCCCGAGCTTCACGTGAGCCTCAAAACGCGCAGTGCGTAACTTCAACGGCGGTGAATATTTCCTGCTGCTGACGGTAAATCGGTAACACTGCTGTAGTGGTGCCGTCTTACTGCATACTAAAAGTAAAAAAAGTATTTCCTTCTGCTGACGGTAATTTATACTGTATTTTTTTTGCGAAAAGTAAAAAAAGTATGTATACTGCATGCTTCTCTGTTTCTTTGGACAAGAGCTTTCCTGTCTTCGGTTAGTTCTTGGAAGTCGTCAGCAACCGTGAGTGCGGTAAATAAAGCTGTGTTACTCTACTAGAAGTACAATGGCAAATGAAGCTTCATTAGCTGGAGTATTGGGTAGTACTACTACACTGTACTATATGGTACATAGGTGCTCTTTTTAGAGTCAGTTCCACGCAAACCCTAGAACCAAGAAGACATGATTAGCGAGCGTCCTGCGGGACAGAGTTAACTAAACCCTTTTTAACCCTACTTTGGGAGGCCGTTTCTACGTAACCAAGGAATGGTGGGAAACGAGAGGGGGATGGGAATCTTGGTTTTGTATACACGTGCGTGGGGTTCCGTGCTACTCCTCCTCCTCCTCTTAGTACATGGTCCCCACGGCCGGGGTCGGATTTGTGAATTGTGATGGTGGCAAAGTGAAATTGACTACACCGATCTATGATCATGATTCATGAGTGCGTGGCCAGTTATACAATATCCCCAATTGTACTGTTGAGAAGAAAAGGTTTCATATCTAGAGCTCGTACCACTAGTGGTCCTCGTGGCAACAGTGTTTTCTCGGTGTTTCCATGAGACAGCACAGTATCGTGCACCATCCACAGTGTCAGCGTGGATTGCTATTCCTTCTCAACACGAGACCATGCAGTTATCTAATTAGGGACGCTATACTACAAGGTTTTCTACAGTAATACAATTGCATTATTCTCCGCCTTCAAATATGGACGACTATAATATAAGTTAATTTTATGCCGGTAGGAAGAATCCCCTCCCGGGTCCGACCGCCACGGAGGAAATGAACACTATGGACCTGTGGTTGTATGCACGAGGCACTGATTGTGGCTTTTCACATATACAACCTGGAGGGAAGCCCTAGCGTTGGACCTTGAGGGAGGGAGACATCTTCCTAGGTAATGGCATTACGCAAAACATCTCTCAATGTACCCTTCGTGCTTATCCATGCATGCACACAAACACAATATACTACTAGTGGCAGTTTATTTTACCAGTAGCTTGATATAGCTTCCATGGCTTACCTTGAAAACACAATAGTAAAGCGATTTTAGGTAAGCTACTGAAGGAGCCTGGTCCCGTAACCGACTAGCGTGGAACACTCCCAAGTGGCCAAGCTGCGTTGGTTAATTTGACGTGTTCCTGTAGCAACAGGAGCTTGCTGCCCAATGGCCGACGGAAAATTACAAGAGGACAAAACGGAAATCAAATTCGTCTCACGGGTGCAAATGAATCCGTTGTTTGAAAATATATTTTTAATTATAAAAAATTTAGAAAAAAACTTGCATATAGATGCAAACATTTTATGTTCGACCATAAGTTTTTGTCAAAAATGAATATTTTTTTGACATGTGTAAAAAAGACAAATTTTGATGCTCCAGCATGACTATTCACACAACATTTTTTTGTCTGTTTTACACAACCAACATAAAATGTTCCTTTTCCCCGAAAACATGTGTACAAACATAGAATGCTAGATGTGCATGATAATTTTATTTCGTTTTTTTAACATTTTAAACTTTATTTTTATGCATTTTCATAATAGGTTCATTTGCACCCGTGAACCAAAACACCACCTTCCTCCTCTCTAAACCCACTTGGGTTGATCAAGGAGATGTCGTTGTGCGTCAGCCAAGCCATGGCGGAGGCAGGGCGGGGGATCAGGGTAGTTTTGAGCCTGGTCGTGAGGGTAAACCCTACAAGATGGCGGCCAAGATCCCAAAGGGGGGGCTCTTCAGGCTCTAAACCTCTAACTAATCTACAAGAGCTACTGAAGAAGCTAGTGCTAAAGGATGAAGAAATGGATGACGTGGTACTCCGGATGGAAGATTTGGTGAACCTACGAGAAGATGGGTCTCACCTAGGGTTTTGCGAAACAATGGCCTATATGTCCGGTGGAGGAGAATTTGTTTATTCTTCAAGTCACTTTCCCTAGAGACTGGAACTAGGCCATGCATGAGGGTCCATGGATCTTCAGGAGGATGGGAGTGATGCTAGAGCCTTATGATGGTCTCGTTGACCTTAGCTCGTTGGTTCTAAACCGCATTCATACGTGGGTGCAGGTGCATGCTATCTCCCCAATGTTTCTAAGGATGAAATGGTGCACGTATTGGAGAAGTGTGCTAGGGTGGATCTGTATGCCCTTAGGGCTAGTGGCACAAGATTTGTTTGAGTCAGGGTTAACCTGATTTTTTCAAGTCTCTAACTAGATTCGTTGCTCTACATCCAAAGGGATATTAGAATATGTCGTTCCAAGTCCTCTATGAGAAATTACCAAAGTTTTGTGACGTTTGCACACTGTTTGTGCATGGTGATGGTTGTGGAATACAACCATTACTATCCGCTTTTAAACCAGATATAAGAAAGTATTTAACGGAATACCTTTCTATCATTGCCACTAATAACTAATTATTGTATACATTTACACATTCTTTGTTTTATTTTTGTTCTTGCAAAAATGGACATTTTTATGGCGAAATCTGGAGTAACTAATGAAGATTTGTGATTTGCTAATTTTCCCTATTCAAAGAGGCCATGAGGAGGCGATCCGAAGCTTTAACAACCATTTGTACGGGTGGAGCCTCGCTGTATAGCCTGGCCGTACCAAGTGTCACCGCCTTCGCTTTATCAAACTGAGCAAAATTCGTGAAGGCGCCTATATATAATTCGCATTAGAGGCGCCACAAACCCTGACGCATTAGAAGCCATTCACAGAAAGAAAATACATCTGAGAAGAGGAGATCCACCACAGAGCTGCATCCATCGCCATCACCATAGTCATACCTCCATATCCATCTCCATTACCCCTCCATAGCCATAGCCATATACTTGTAATCTTGATCTCATCGTGATTGGCAATATTGTAATACTATTTGGTATTTTTTCTTTAAAAAAATCATACAATGTTTATGATTGTTGATCTTATAATGAGTGAGTAGTCCTCACGGGCTGAGGCCTAGCCAAGCAGCGATTGTGCATGTATTTACATGGAAACATTGTGTTATTTGTATCATTGTCTCTTATCTCGATATAAGGACTTGTCAGGTACCTAATACCCCGAGGATTGATAAATGTAATGTGGTCAGATGAATGGTAATCTACAACTACTTTGTGAAACCCACTGATAGCAAGAGGATTACAGTAGTTGTTTGTGATGTGTTTGGGAATCATGATGATGTCACTGTTAATACGGCTTTGGTATGTTTTACTTAATAACTGAGTAACCCTGCGCGACGGTGGTGTAGTGGTTGGATAAAAGGCTGCAGTATTTTGTGGCTTGAAAAGACTACAATAGTTACGGAGCATCGCCCAAATTATCTATCTAAATTAGTACCATTCATGAATGAGCTTTATAATTATCTTTATGTCATATATGTATGCGTAGCTGCAGGTGAATTCTTAGTCTTTGCCTATCTCCATCCATCGACAGACAAGACACAAAAGTAAACGTGGAAGGTCCGGTAAACAAAGATACAACCAAGTAAATTATTTCCAAGGTTCAATAAACCAAAGCAGTCCCTAGCCAGGCCCACTAGGAATTGCCGATTCGGCAATTTCTGTGTAGCGAGGCTAGGGAGAGCGCAAAAATCCCACATGTCTGCCTCCACCAATGCAAACTTGTAGGTGATAGTTTTTCTCTCTCCTCTCTTAAACGGGTTCGTCCCGACCACTTGCAATTAGCACATATAGGTTCGGAATCAGACTAAGCTCAACATGAAAAAGATGTCCATCGACGATGGGGTTCTATTACGATCATCGGCACCGAGTTTCGTGGTCCGATTCTTTTCAGATTCATGGTCAAAGTTGGAGATGTTCTGGACGAGTTTGTTCATATTCCTCGCACACACAATCAACCATTCGGAATTTCTTTTCAGGAGTAGCTAGATATCGTTGTTTCCCACAACTTTTATGTTGCAAGTTTTTTATTCTGATGGAGGTCTACAGATTCATCTATACAAGCCAACAAGATGATGAGGGTGGAGGTTGAAGATGAAGTTGATTTCTCTCTCCTCTCTCTTCTCATTGATGCAGGAGCTCTTGCAGCGCCGCTCGACTCAGCACCAAGGCCGTAATTTCCATCAAACCTAAGGAGCTCCCCTTTGTCAGGCACCTGTTTCAGGCATTCGAGTCCACCATGTTCCCGCGCCGCCCTCCATCTCCTGTGCAGGTGCTGCGCCACCCTAAGTCGCCGTAGCAGCCGTAGTAGGTGTTGCCCTGCCCTCCAAAGCCGTTGCAGTCGTCACAGCTACAGCAGGTGCCGCGCCAACACCTATATCAGCCTGCACACGAAGAACATAACCATTGTGCGCTGCAGGGCGCTGTGCTTCTAGAAGGACACCCTTAGATGGCCCCTCTCCCACCGGCGTTCTATTTCCCGGCTGCATCCGTGGCTCTATCGCCCATGACCGCTAACCGTGGTGGTATGAAGCAAGTGTTTAGCATCAGTCCTCCCTCTCTTCAGGGTGGTTGTTGATATGCCACTGAACTAGATGCATCAAACCAATCAAAGTGCTCTCGTGTTGCCGACGATGGGCTGCCCCACGGAGACAAGAATACGCACTCCTAGTAGAACAAATGCCTCGCCCGCTGTGGATACTTTGGTCGATCATCGATCATGGCGCTGGTACTGGTAGTAACTAGCTGTGGAGATCGCCGCCCGCGTGTTGAGCCAGTCGATCATAGTATCCCAAAAATATCTTCACCGCTCCTCCCTCCAATTTTTCCACGAGAATGTCACATAAATCCTTGACACCTTTCAGTCTCAACAAACTTATAAAGCGCATTGGTGAGCCGAGCAGGTCCCGGCAATATACTCCAGCTAGCCCCAGTGCCACACCCGTCCCGTAAATGTGAAATCGTGCAAACGTTTGCTGCTGCGTTTTCATTTGCGTAAATGTGTCGACGCAGGGGTCATGAGCGGCATTGACTTGCAACGTACAGTAGTACTACCCCCGAGAGAACAGGGAGCGGCTAGCTGGCTTGGAGCCTTCAATTCAAGGCAAACGAGCCCATCAAAGCCTCTATTGAAGTCGCCTTCAGGATCTCGTCTCCATCGTGTGATGTAGCCATACAGGAAAGGAAATATCATAGGAGGAGGAGCAGTGCGTTACACGGAACGCATGTCTGCTGCCACCTCTCCCTCTCATCTACCCTTCTCCGTGAAAACCACCTTGGAAATGTCGCACACGCGCGAGCACGTACGCTCGTGCGGAGGCCGGGAGACATGCGTGCGCGCCATGCACACGGCTTCGTTCCCGGGACCAAACTCCCACAAGCCACAGCCTATTTTCAGAACCCTGCAGTGCCCATACACAAATTTCAGAAATTACCAAAGAAAATACTACTACTGAGTTCTATAAATTTATAAAAACATTATGCATTTACTCGCTTTTTGAAATATAAGAGAAAAAATAATACTCTCTCCGTCTTGAAATAGATGTCAAAAATTTATCTACATTCACGTATACCTATGTATTAAAATGTTTAGATATATATATGTTAATCTAAACATATTTCCAATATCCATTTCGAGATGAAGAGATTATTACTGAGAGCTCTGGAAACCCTGCAAAGGAATCAAGCCCGCTCAACTGCAACTGAAGGAACCTCGAAGGAAGCCGCCCCCAAGAAAGGCAGGAAGTGCACCACCGCCAGTCAGTACCTCCGTAGGTTCAAGCCCCTCAAGAAGGCGCAGGAAACCTCCACTGACCTGCCAGAAGCTAGCCCCGACACCACAGATGCACCTTCTGAGTAATCCCCACGTCGCGGTACTCGCCCATCTAGCAATAGGGTAGAGTCATGTATCGACCCTGAACGCGTTTTGTAATGCCTAAGTACTATTAGCACCCTCGGGTGCGGATCTGGTTGGTATGTAATGACTTCCTTGATTGCTATGCTTGCTTGAATTGTTCCTTTTTGCGTGTTTTACCCAAGTCGTTGCATCAGACCCAACCCAAAACGTCTGCCACCAACAAGACCTTCCCCAGGATGGCCATAAAGACCGGAAGCTCGAAGAAGGCATGTAGCCGCTGCGGAGATGAAGACACCAAGCCAGCAGATGCTCCGGCCACTGCCCCAACTATGGAGAACCACATTCACCCAAAGTTTGCCCAACTCAGCTTATCACTTGTTTCCTCTGCGAAGGCCAAGACCATGTCCCTATGAAATGCCCATTATATCCCCTCATTGGCAAGGCCCGTCAACCTTCCGACGTCAGCATGGAAAAGTCGTCAACTCAGCCACAAAGGAAGAAGAACCCCTGCTTCACGTGTGGACTACCCAGTCACTTCAGCAGAGAATGCCCCGAGGGTAAGTCCGGCAAAACTTCCGCGAAAGAGAAGCTCGAAGACCTCCAAGGTCCCCTTCCGCCGAAAAGATGGTCACCCTACCGCTCGCTGCCGCGCAGCTCAAGACTGAAGATGTCCCTCGCCTTCCTAGATGACAGCGCCCCTTGGAAGTAAAGATAGAGAGAAGCCCTTTCACCCACTCCAGGACTCCCCGAAAGCCGATGAGTGCAACCTGTAGTACACTAGCCCATGTCCTCCCTGGAGAGACAGCTATGATGCCCCCTCTCTATGTTGACCTATGTTACTGTAAAATCTACCTTTTGCCACCCTCTTAAGTAAAGTCCCCTACTTGTGACTATCCCCTCTACCCAAGTCCAATCCTAAGGGGGAAAGACCACATCTTTCCTGCCAAAATAGATAACCTCCCCGCCCGACCATGTGACCCTAAGACACAGATCTAAGAGCACAGACATGTCACAGACTTGGATACAACAACCCACTTAAGTGAAGCGCCGTAGACCCTTACAGAAGTAAGATTCCTCCCCGCAACCATGGTTGAAGCCAACTCGACGCTCCGAGTTTCAAAAAGATTGAAGTGCAACCTCGCCGTCAAGATGTATCTGTTCGAAGACAAGGTCGACAAGTTAGACCGCAAGAAACACATGGTACTAACTCCGAGACAAATCCCCTAACCTTACTCTCCCGAATCTCGGGACGAGATTATTTTAAGGGGGAAAGGTCTGTAACATCCCAATTTCAGCAACCCTGATTAGTTGCCAAGAATGCAAAAATCAGGGGGAACAAAAACTTTTTCTTGTGCTTTAGTGCAGTACTTGCTTGTTGTTTGTTTGCACTTGTGCTTATGATGTGTATCTTAGGATACTTCTTACCTCAACCTCAGTTGACAAAAGCTATTTATCAAAACTATCGTGGCCTATTTTACATATTCTCAAACGTTCTGGCATTTCAAAACATGAGCCAAGATGCCTATGTAACCAACACTATTTTGATAGCTTCTATTAACAAAACTATGGAGAGATATATAATCCAATCTTCTTATGTTTTCAAGACAGAACACTCAACTAATCTTACCTCTAGTTTTCTCAAAAACTCTTTCCAAAAGCTTTTGAATACTACTCTTGGTAAAGATACCAAGAACCCTCAGCTTATTCAAAACTCAACCTCTTCAAAATGCCCCAACCTTACCTCAAACTGAGCTTGATGGCAACCCTAGTAGTAGTTGGAATAGTTAAGATGAGTTGCCTTGATCTGCTGTCTGATGAGTTGAATTGATATGCTGCTTGACTTGTTTGCTTAGGAAGTAGTATGAGCCACTCTAGGAGCTCATCACTAGGATCAATATGTTTTCCAAATCCTCAATCCCTAAGAAAGAAAGCCAACCTTGTTATGATCCCTAGCCATAAGGTGATCATCTAAAACCTTCAACCAGATCCATTCTGAGGATCCCCTTTCTAGATGTTCCCAAGTCCTTGAAGACCAATATCAAGAAAAGATCTCTTCTACTCACCCTACACTTCAATGTCACCCCTAGTTAAAGCTCTGATACCTTGCAACTCCTCCAAGAACATTCCCTTTCTTACTCTAGCCAAAATCCTCAAAACTGCCAAATTTGGCTAAGTCTGGAAACAGTTTTAGCATCACCTTTTGGAATGCCTCATTTTCTCAAACCTTGTGCATTTTTGGAAATGCACCTAAACCATTTTGTTAACCATCCTAAGGAATACCAAGGCCCACATTTTCCCCTGGTTAGATCATCCCTCAACCCACTCATCCTTGATGGTTTTGCAGACAAGAAAATAACTTTTCCTGCAAAACTAGTCATCATACCTAATTTGGTAGAAGCTCACATCACCATCCAAACTCCTATGAACCAACTCTCTGCATGGTAGTGTTCTACTCTTTGAGGTCTAACAGAACCTACTCCACTTGCCCCAAGTGGATCTCTGAGCTTATTAAACCCACATGGTTTAGAAGGCTTCATGACACTTTCTGCATGGCAGCCTTAATTTCAACAAAGTTTGCCATAATTTCTAGATCGCCTCAAATGCAGATAATTCAAACTCCTTCTGCCATGATCATCTATATGACCTGGTCTACCTATACATCTATCCCTTGCACCAAGGTGAGCTCTAGGCCCCAAGATGCAAGCATGTTTTGGTGGTATAAAAATAACACCACCCTAGATCAACTCCTTGTTTTCCATCCTTTTCAAGTTGGAAATCCATTCCACAAGGTTGAAAATGCTTGCTACACCTACTCTATCCCATATACCTTGATCACAAATATTTATCAATACTTACCCATAATTATTATGGCCCCAAAACTATTTAATTACTTAAATAGTCAAAATCTCCAAAACTCCCTCCATAAAGGAAAGTTTGGTTTCTACCAAAACACTTCCACAAATTTTGGCTCAAGTGAGTTCCTTTTGTCTTACCTCACTTTCCCCTCTCAAAAATAAATATTTTTGAGAAGCTTTATTATTTCTTTTTGTCCATTTTCATAAATGGCTGAATTGGAATAATAATTGTTTTACATACTTTTAATCCCCAATAAATCTTGGGAAAATTCCCCTAAGTGTGTATTCACATTTGGGACCCTTCCACATCAAAAGCCACCCTTGGCCAATGGAAATTTATCAATTGATCACCAAGAAATCACTTCTGCCCTTTTTGAATAAATGGATTTAGGAGGACTAAAACTCCTCTGAAAAATCCCAATTAAATCCTAGGAGTCTACCTTGACCTCATCTATCTACCAGTACCATTTTCTCCTCTGATCCAATGCAAGTTTGTGGACTTCCTTCACAAACATCTACTAGATCAATAATTGTCAAATAAGCCAATCACCACTCCAAGCAATTCCATTGTCCATCAATTCTTGATCAATGCTTATCCTCAACCTCAAGACACACCCCTGGTCGACTAGTACTGTAGCACCCCATTAGCATTACCCAAATTGCCCTTGTACTAGTGGTAAGAGGAGAAATAACCCCATTTCTTACAAGGATCCATCTAATTAAATTAGCACTGATGCCACCCCCTCTCCCTCTGGTCCAACACGACCTAATTACCTTCCTACCCCTCTCCACCTCCCCCTGGACCAACCACTGGCCAGCATTGCTCCCCACCATGTCCAATTTGGTAAAATACCTCATCTAGCACTTCCTCTTGGTATAAAGGCTAGCAACCCTCCCACAGCTCGCCCCTGCCCTCATTTGCCCCCTCACCCTTCCCCTCACACTCCCCCAGCTCCACTCTCCCTCCCCTGCTCTGTGTTGCCCGAGAGAGAAGAAGAGGAAAGCTTCGGCCTCCTCCCCAAAATCGAGCAAGGCATCTTCTCCTCCACTCCATTTCTTCTGCATGTCGGCCCCTGAGTTCCCCTTGCTCTCCTGCATCTAATGGTGCTCTTATTTTGGCCCAAGACCCTTCCCTCCGTCGTCGCCGTCGAGCACCGACGAGTTCATCCTCGGCCGCCGTCGCGCCAGCTACCTCCCGGCGTCAGATCCCCCTGTTCCGCCCCTAGTTCGGCTCATCGTCGACCACCGCGTCGCCCTGCACCATCCCCGACCTTCCCCGAGCCCTCTGGTGAGCTCCTGCCTCCTTCCTCCGCCGCTTCCTAGGGTTTCTTCGCCGGTGTTCAGTTCGCGTAGATGACGATGCTGCGCTGTCCATCGCGACTTGATCCGACGATCGCTGTCGCTCGGTACCAGTTCGGCCTCCCCCTCTCGCTGACTGCCGGGCCCCACGTGGCAGGTTCGAGCGCGAGCTCCCGCGCGTCGTGCTGCCCCGTCGTGGGCCGTTTCCCTCCCGGCCGGCCCAGTTCTCCTCAGATCCGGCCCATTGCACATCTTTTTCTTTTTAGCAGATCCTTTATTCTAGAAAAGTATCTGCTAGGTTTAAATCTAAATAAAATGGTAGATCATTTCCAAATGGCTAGATCTAATTTTAGGGTGGTTCCCTGCTATTTTCTCAAACATGCAGAGGCAACCCCATGTCCAAAATAATTTCCTTTAATTCCTGGTATTTAATTGGCTGCAGAGTATACTTTGCACTAATTAAATTCCTCTGTGAGCTAGCCATCTCCATTTGAGATGAACCAGAGACCTACTGGAAGTTATTTGAAATACCTATCAACCAGCATAGGTCCCATTCCTAGTTGAACAATGTTCTGCCTTTAGTAAAAATAACAAGACTAGCAACTTTCTGACTTAGATAAATACCCCAGGTCTAACCAAGTGAGGTATGGACCTAATTCCAACTCCCAGTACACACCAGAACCCATATCCACCAAACCCCAGCAGCTCATAATTTATTGAGCTCTAGATGAATTTTAGTGAATTAAATACTTATGTGATCACTATTTTCACTAATTAAATCACTCTAGGAGTTTGGCAACTCCAAAAAGGGTGAATCCAATTCCTACAGAAAGGTATTTTCAATACCTATCACATGCCCTTGGAAACAACTCAATTGCTTCTGTAGATTTTAGCTGGTAAATAAAAGAAATATTGTATAGAACTGTTTTTGGGAATTTCCTAAGGGCATTCTGTTAATTCTTTTGAACCAATTCCAACTCTAGGTGGTTCAGTACATCAAGTACTGCCTAACCATCCAAGGAAATAATTTTTGGAGCTCCAGAACCTTTCTAGTGAATTATTTCCTCAAACTAGAGTTAAATCCACTATAAAAAGAATATCTAATTCTAGAAAATAGATAATCAAGTGAAACCACTTGTGATGATTTTGTCTTATCAAAACCTATCTGAGGATATCATGGTTATCTATTGATAACCTACTGACCACATATCCCTAATCCAGGTCCCTTGTATCTAACCTTGACAAGTATCTTCCAAGATAAAACACCCCAGTGGCAATCTTGTAAATCCCACCATTTGACTCCCACTCCTCCACAACCCTCCCAATTCCAGTAGTATTCAGTATGTTTGTTTGCTGTATGATTTGGTGCATGAATGTATTGTATTGATTGTGGTATTGTGTGCTTGCATATGCACTCGATGACGACGATAGTGTGAGTGTCCGACGACAAAAAGAACAGGATTTCTTATTATTATATTATTGGGTATTCTTGGTCATCTGAAGAAGTCCAGAGACTTATTGCTGATCACAGTTAAGACACCATTTCCTGAACTCTGTTATATGTCCTATTCTCTTTAACCTATTTTAAATCTTCTTTAGCAACTGCATACTCTACCTGCATGTTTTGTTTTACTAAAGCTGCGTTAGTAACTTGGCTCCTCCAAGTTACGATATCGTGTCCTTCGAGGCACCACCCCTATGAACCCATCATTTTATCCCCTTTAGACCGAGAGTACGATGGTTAGCATCCTACCTCCTTGGAAACCCCGGTTTTTGAGAAAATACACGATTTTGGGATTTTCCCCACTACAAAGGTTTCAAAAACGACTTTGTAAAACCCTGGGAAGAGGCATCGTTCCCAGTGGAAGTTTTAACAAAAGAAATGGTGATGAGGAGAAACGAGAAGATGATGGGATGTTCTAAACCTTTACTGGAACAATTTTTATCCGCGCAACCACATTACCCCAGGTTGCTGGGGCTTAACCTGTAGTTTGTCCGCATTAGCCGAGGCACTTCTACCATACTTATAGGGAGAAATCCCTGGAAGACCAGGCAGGCGTCCCAGATCACGGATCTGAAGCCTGTCGCTTGCTTCGGCAAGAGTGAGCCTGACCTGGCAGGAGGCCGGTGCAACAATTGGATCTCCCGCGGATGGTATGACTTAGGTAGTACGGATGGAAGTGGAGTCTCCAGATTTAAGGTATACGCCAAGTTGCGGCTTGGGTATGCGCGTGTACGGAAGGAAGGACTATGGCTAGGAGCCACATACTCGTTGCTGGGGAGAACAAACCCAAGAGGAAAAGCATGCCTTTGCTAGTGTAGACAAGCGAAAAGTTAGGTTTGATTATCCGGACCCCCATCTACAGTGGTAGTGGGCCGTGGTTGAATCCCGGCGGATGTATTGATTCTTGTGGGTAAAGTATGCAAACTCTGCAGAGTATAATCTATTCGAATAGCTGTGTCCACGGTCAAGGACGGTTGTAAAGGTGTTGGCTAGGAGTACCCAAACTGTGCTTGTTTGGGAAACAAGTATTCTGAGGACAACGGGTCCGGGGGAACCCGAGTTCGAAAGCTTTGTTTTGACCCGTGGGGTCTAAGATGTTTAAAAAGAGTTTTTACTACAAAAACGGCTTTCAACACTCTTTTTCAACAGAGACATGGAGATGTCTGGATTTATAAAACAGAAGCATGGTTTTCAAAATTCTTTTTCAACAAAGATATGGAGATGCCATAACTTCAATGTAGTTTAGGCTTTTCAAAGCAACCCCAGATAGAGCTATCTCACCACGCCATAATTGCATTTCCTTTGTTCCCTTATCTGGGTGGTTTGCGAGTACATTCAAAAGTACTCACGGCTTTATCCCTGGCTATTTACTTGGCCAGACCTTCAGGATTTTAAGGTGACGTCCAGCGAGCTAGGCCGTCTTCCAAGTCAGCTGCCTGTAGGTCGAGGCACGATTGGGCTCTGCACTTGGAGTTGTTCCGCTGCTAATGATGATGTAGCCATAATGGCAATTATGTAAGTCTTGTTTTTCGTTATGTTTTGGATGTTGTAATGGTACCTGTCGGTTATGTTCCACGGCTCACTGATCATGGGAACGTGGATGTATGCATAACAGGGATTTCTTTGATGAATAATCCGGGGGTCCCATAGACTTGGTATCAGAGCCATCATGACTGTAGGAGACCTTAGTTAGCATGGACGTTAGACAGGAAACGACAAACCTATTTTCTAAAAGACAAGGGAGAAAAGATGACTATTTGCCAAACTGCTTATGACTTTTCCCCCTCTGATTTTGAAAACCACTTAAATCAATATGATTTCATAAGCTTAAAATCCTGCACACCTGTCACTAACGCAACCTGAACCTAAACCCCTCTGTAGACGGAGCCTATTGATGAAGAGTGGCTGAAGATTGGATTTCCCCAAATCCTATGGGACTCGATGCAACTGTGCGGTTACCAGCAGAAACCTACCTACACCCTCCACAAGGGACTGGAATCAGGAGATTATGTGGGACAAATTGTCATACTAGCCAAGCTAGGAACCAATGGAAGCCCTATCTACTCCACAGGACCTCAGATGCCTAGTCCCGTGCTTGCTATTGACTTGGTAGCCTGAGAAGCCTTGATGCGCATCCGTAGTTCCCTCCCAGAGATGAGACAGCCCACAACTTTCTACCTCCCCATGAAGGGAAATTTCGACTGCACCGGAGGAACTCAAGATCCCAGCCTAGCGAATCCTGCCCTCTCCTTTCAGACCCGGTACAGCTACTCTAGCACTGAGGCATTAACAGCAGTCATTGATGAATACCGCCACTCCCAGATGGAACTCCGTCGCTGATGTCTACGCACTTCTATTCTTGTAGACAGTTGTTGGGCCTCCAAGTGTAGAGGTTTGTAGAACAGCAACAAGTTTTCCCTTAAGTGGATCACCCAAGGTTTATCGAACTCAAGGAGGAAGTGGTCAAAGGTATCCCCTCTCAAGCAACCCTGCAATCAAGATACAAGAAGTCTCGTGTCCCCAACACACCCAATACACTTGTCAGGTGTATAGGTGCACTAGTTCGGCGAAGAGATAGTGAAACACAAGTGGGATGGATAATTATAAGTGGTAATGGTGATAGAGAATAGCTTGGTGACGTGGAAAAGACTAATGTAAAACTGAAATAAAGATGGAAGCAAGCAAACATGTAACAGATCTAATAGCAAACGGTGTTTCAATGCTTAGAAACAAGGCCTAGGGATCATACTTTCACTAGTGAACAATCTCATATAAATATCTTCTCTTTATGATACTACTCTTAACTACTCTCCGGTTGAACACTCTAATCAATGGTAGGGCTATAACAGCACACCTCAAAGTAAGCCTTTCCCATCTAGAAAACCCCATACTGTCACCTTGAGTACTAGATGAGTCCAACAAACACCACAATTTCATAAAGACATCCAACTCCAAATATAACTTATAACAAGTATTTGTAATCTCTACCCTAAGTGCCACCATGGTGTGCACGCTGTCACTTTCACACACATGGGGAGAGCAGAGATCTATTAAAGCACTTGAGTAGCAAGGTAGATCTATAGATTACAAGCTCATGATCTCAATAAGATCATTGATAGAGAGAGAGAGATGAACACATAGCTACCGATAGAACCCTTAGCCTCGAGAGAGAACTACTCCCTCCTCATCATGGGAATTAGCAATGGTGATGGAGATGGCGGTGGAGATCGATGGAGATGACTCCGGGGGCACTTCCCCATCCCGGCAGGGTGCCAGAACAGATACTTTCTGTCCCCCCAAATCTCCCCTGCGGTGGCGGCGGCACTGCGGAACTTTTCGTGGATTTCTGATGGATGATCTAGGGTTTTGGTATCGGGAGGCTCTTATAGGCGAAGGAGGCAAGGTCGGTGGCCAGCCAGGGGGCCCACACCATGCCCTGGCGCGGCCTAGGGTTGCCCGCGCCTAGGGGTGGTGTGGCCACCCTGTGGCCCCACTCCGACTCTCCTTCTGGCTCCGTGAGTCTTCCGGGAAAATAGTAACTTTGGCTTTTGTCCCGTCCAATTCCGAGAATATTCATTTTCTGACTTCCTGGAACCAAAAACAGCAGAAAACAGGCAACTGGCACTGTGGCATCTTATTAATAGGTTAGTCCAAGAAACCATATCAAAAGTACTCCAAAGTTGGAACAAAACACAAGAAAGTAGATAAAACCAAGCATGGAACATCAAAAATTATAGATACATTTGCAATGTATCAACATCCCCAAGCTTAACTCCTGCTCATCCTCGAGTAGGTAAGTGATAAAAAGAAAGAATAATTTTTGAGGTGACATGCACCATCAAAGACTTGATCAAAGTATTTGTAAAACATTCAAAGCTAGGATCATAGTACTTCAATCATAACATGAAAGACAAAGTTCTAGCAATAAGACAAAGCAACTATGCTGCAACATGAAAAGGCACAAACAAAATATTAATGAATAACAATGCTTTGCAAGACGTTTGTTTGTTTCACATAAAGAAAACATAGCATAATAGCATCCAGCTTGTCCCTCAATAGAGTAGCAAATATAAATGCATAGGACACCTTCAAAGTTCATAAGAGTGACTAGATACAATAGTTTAAAACAAGCAATAACAAGTTATGCATCAATCAACTAGTCTTGGGACAATGCACATAGAATTAAGAATGGCCACTATGCTCTCAAAGTAGGTGTATAAAGATAGAAGGTGGAGACTCAATATAATGGTGGAAGAAAGGCCTTTGTAAAAGGAAGTAGGGATTCAAGTCTCATAAAGAGCTTCCAAAAATTATGGTACTTATAGCTTTCAGCTCTCATTGCCCCTATCATAAGCATCTTGAAGTGATTAAGGTTAAAGTGAACAAACTATGGTGTACATGCTTGACGAAGTATAAGTCAGAAATCTCATGTCCCTTGTATACGAGGGTTGCTCCTCATGCTACTCAAGTTTAGTCACGGGTAAGTTCTTGTCATTGTAAGTACATGTGTATCATTGAGAACCGCCAACGGGGTACCCCTTGCCCGATGATACGGAAGAATCCCCATATCAAAATGACAAGGCAAGCAGACAGCATCTCAAAGATTCTTCTTATTTACCATGGGAATATGGTGCTTTTTCTCTCTTTCCTCTTTTCATAATCTTTTTCTTTTCTCTTTTTCAATATAGGACTTTTTTATAAGAAGAATGCTTCATAGACAGCTCATTATGGTTACGCTGCAGGTTTCCACCATGTCGATGGATTAGACCAATGCGCCTGTGTGTTTCTCTAACACATATACATAACTCCATGGACTTACAAGCTCCCCTTTCATTTCACACCGACGACATCCATATACAAAAGAGCATGATATCAACTAGGTACAAAGTACCAAGTGCAATGTTGAAAGCGTTCCCCATGACAACATGGTTCTGCTAATCCCCAACAAATAAGTGCAAGCATATACAACATAGACGACACAATGGTTCAAGTTTATTAAGGCCAAGAAAAGTAAAGTGTGCCATCAAGTTCGTGAGAGCTTTAATCACTAGTTTTCTCATAACAAGTTTAATTCGGAAGGTAAACAAAAGCATGAATATACTTGGAATAGCATAAACTAGTAAGTAGGTATGGTAGACTATTTGTAATAACTTGGTTTAGGGAGTTGGATCCATGAGTGGAACTCATACTTGGTTGTGGAGGCTAGCAAAAGACTAGGAGCGACGAACTAAGAGAGCAATAATGGCCATAATCATGCAGAGCGATAAAACATCATTGATCAAAGCATAAAGTGATACTACAAGTTGAAAACTAAAGGATCATAAAGGCTTATAGTGACTTGAGATAGTCATAACATGGTGTGAGCATGCGCCAAGTCAACCCAAATAAAGCATGAAAGGAGAATACCACTATATACTATGCTTTAATATGCTAAAACAACAATGATTCATCCAAGGCACATTAAGCAATCTCAATTGTTTATAACAAGTCATGCTACAGCAAAGAATACTAAGCATAAAGTCAAAACGATATCAATCATGGCATGATAGAGCATAGGCCACAGTAAAAAACGAGCTCTTTTTACCACATAAGCATGAACTTTCCTACTCGTTTCCAAACCAAACCAAACTATTTGCAAACCAATGTATGAAAGAGGAGGGTCCAACCAATTTATTCAGAAAACTAAGCAAACCAAGCAAACGAAAAACCAAAACAAAGACGAAAAAGAAAACGCTCCAAGAACAACACAACTATGTATGAAACAATAAAAATGAAGCGTTTGGAAGAAACCTGTGATTTTTATTGATGAAGAAGGGGATGCCTTGGGCATCCCCAAGCTTTGACACTTGTAATTCTTGGATATTTCTTGGGGTGACACGCATGGACATCTCCAAGCTTGAGCTTTAGTCTATCCTTCATCTCATTACTCATTCCTTCCATACACCTAAAATTTTTCCTTCATACAAAACTTCACACAATCTTTATTAGCAACATTAGTGCACTCAAGATAAATATGTCTTAAGGTTCAGTTCTAACACCAAATAAACTTCCATTAGAACACTAGCTACTGTAGCACTTCGCTCAAAAAGCTCAATTCCCCAAAAGAACTCAAAAAGGAACCAACAAGAAGCAAATGCAGAAAATGGCAGAAATCTGTTAAAACAGACCAGCAGGTAAAGACGAATTTTTTCGAAGACCTTCTGTTGCTCAAATCAAAAAGTGTTGAACTAATGAAAGTTAGATAACAACCTGGGGCAGAAGAACAAAACTTCACGCCTCAAAAATACGTACAGAGATTTTACACGAATTTTTACGGTGGAGCACAGAAATCTGTTTCGGGGCTGCAACTTTCTCAATCATTACTTCTCTCTCATTAGAGGTTACTCTTGGCACAAAAAGCAAATAAAAAGGATAAGGAGAGATTATTACTGAAGTAATAACTTCCAAGACTCATCTAAAACTTTTGGGTTATCTCCCAATAAGTACTTTTATTTAACGCCTTTAAGTTAGGCATGATAGTTCGAGAAGATGCTCACATAAAAAATATGAATTGAAGTAAAAGAGAGCATCAAAAAGCAAATTAAAAACACATTTAAGTCTAACCCACTTCCTATGCTTAGGCATATTGTAAAGAAACAAGTCATGAAAGCACAAAGCAACAAGTATAGAAAAGCAAAACAAGTGCAACTTCAAAATTTTCAACATAAAGAGGGGAAACTTAATAATGTTGAGATACATAAGACCATGTTTCCCTCTCTCATAATAACTTTCAGTAGCATCATGAATAAAATTAACAATATAACAATCACAAGAAACATTCTTATCATGAGCCATATGCATAAAAGAATTAATACTCCCCACACAAACATAGTCATTCTTATTGATTTTAGTGGGAGCAAATTCAACAAAATAGCTATCATTATTATTCTCATCACCATAATCATCAAATATAGGAGGCATATTGTAATCATAATTAATTTTCTCCTCAATAGTAGATGGACTGAAAATATCATATTCATCATTGTAATCATCATATATTGGAGGTATAGTATCATCAAAGTAAATTTTCTCCTCCATGCTTGGGGGACTAAAAATATCATGCTCATCAAAACCAGCTTCCCCAAGCTTAGACTTTTCCATAGAATTAGCAATAATGGTGTTCAAAAGATTCATACTAATAAAATTGCTATTAGCATGCAAAGAAAGTTCCATGGGTTTTTTAATTTTCTTTTCAGACAATTCAAGTTCTAACTTAGGAAAAATACTAAAAAGCTCTCTATTTTTGTTGTTGTTTTCCATTAAGCCTAACTAGTGAAAACAAGAAACAAAAAGACAAAATTGCAGAATCTAAAGGAAATAACTTCGAGCACTCACATCGGAGGATGTGAGTACCTTTTACCTTACCTCCCCGGCAACAGCGCCAGAAAATAGGCATTTGCCGTGGGAGGTTCTTCTTCTTTAATCCTTTGGTGTGAATACCTTTTACCTTACCTCCCCGGCAATGGCACCAGAAAATAGCTTGATGTCTACACACTTCTATTCTTGTAGACAGTTGTTGGGCCTCCAAGTGCAGAGGTTTGTAGAACAGCAGCAATTTTTCCCTTAAGTGGATCACCCAAGGTTTATCGAACTCACGGAGGAAGTGGTCAAAGGTATATCCTCTCAAGCAACCCTGCAATCAAGATACAAGAAGTCTCTTGTGTCCCCAACACACCTAATACACTTGTCAGGTGTATAGGTGCACTAGTTCGGTGAAGAGATAGTGAAACACAAGTGGGATGGATAATTATAAGTGGTAATGGTGATAGAAAATAACTTGATGGCGTGGAAGAGACTAAAGGCAAACTGAAATAAAGATGCAAGCAAGCAAACATGTAACAGATCTAATTGCAAACAGTGTATCAATGCTTAGAAACAAGGCCTAGGGATCATACTTTCACTAGTGAACACTCTTATATTAATATCTTCTCTTTATGATACTACTCTTAACTACTCTCCAGTTGGACACTCTAATCGATGGTAGGGCTATAACAGCACACCTCAAAGTAAGCCTTTCCCATCTAGAAGCCCCACACTGTCACCTTGAGTACTAGATGAGTCCAACAAACACCACAATTTCATAAAGACATCCAACTCCAAATATAACTCCTAACAAGTGTTTGAGAACTCTAGCCTAAGTGCCACCATGGTGAGCACGCTGTCACTTTCACACACATGGGGAGAGCAGAGATCTATTAAAGCACTTGAGTAGCAAGGTAGATCTATAGATTACAAGCTCAAGATCTCAATAAGGTCATGCATAGAGAGAGAGATGAAAACATAGCTATCGGTAGAACCCTTAGCCTCGAGAGAGAACTACTCCCTCCTAATCATGGGAATCAACAATGGTGATGGAGATGGCGGTGGAGATCGATGGAGATGGCTCCGGGGGCACTTCCCCGTCCCGGCAGGATGCCGGAACAGAGACTTTCTGTCCCCCGAATCTCCCCTTCGGTGGCGGCGGTGCTGCGGAACTTTTCGTGGCTGGAGGCTTGATTATTTAGGGTTTTGGTATCGGGAGGCTCTTATAGGCGAAGGAGGCAAGGTCGGTGGAGTGCCAGGGGGCCCACACCACCTGGTGGCGCGGCTAGGGCTAGCCCGCGCCACCATATGGTGTGGCTAGGCCCTGGCCCTCCTCCGTCTCTGCTTCTGGCTCCGTGAGTCTTCCGGTAAAATAGGAATTTTGGCTTTTGTCCCGTCCAATTCCGAGAATATTGATTTTCTGACTTTCCTGGAACCAAAAACAGCAGAAAACAGGCAACTGGCACTATGGCTATTGTTAATAGGTTAGTCCAAGAAATCATATGAAAAGTACTCCAAAGTTGGAACAAAACACAAGAAAGTGGATAAAACCAAGCATGGAACATCAAAAATTATAGATACATTTGCAATGTATCGGTCGCCTGCAAGCTTTTCTCAACCGTAAAGAAGCTCTAGAAACCCTGCAAAGGAATTAAGCCCGCTCAACTGCAACTGAAGGAACCTCGAAGGAAGTCGCCCCAAAGAAAGGCAGGAAGTGCACCACCGCCAGTCAGTACCTTCGTAGGTTCAAGCCCCTCAAGAAGGCACAGGAAACCTCCAATGACCTGCCATAAGCTAGCCCCTCAAGTGGTTTCGCGAGGATCTACACTAAGAGAGAAGATTCAGATCGCCGACCTTCTTCCCGGTACCATGAGGCGGATCTCGAGGGCGAGATCCATTGTTAGTGGTGTCGAATTATGGCGCCCGCTAAAACCACTACTAGAAAATCGCTGTGTTTTTGTGCATTGCATCATCATGACCGCATGCTCATGTCATCATGCCACATTGCATTTGAGCATTGTCATGTCCTCATAAATATTTTTGCCTAAAACTATTTTTGAAAAGCCTATCTTTGTTTTCTAAATATCCCCTGTCTTTATTCAAATCAAAACGCCGGTCTCTTCCGGATATTTTGTTTGTCTAAAAGATATTTACAAAAGGCTTTTAAAAATAAAATAATAATCTAATAAAATAAAAATGTTTTTATTAGGGGAGGAAGCCAGCCAGGCCCAAAGGCCCAGCCAGCCGGCCTACTACCCCGCAAAACCTAACCCTAATCCCCACCTGAACACACACCCTACCACCTGCCCTAATCCCTCCACCCCGCCGCCACCTGGGCGCGCCTCCCCACCCATCTCCATCTACCAGCCGCCTCCCCTTATCCACACCTCACCACTCCCTCTCCCTCCACTCTACCGCCGCCAACCACCAAGGCCACCCGGACCCACCACACACGCCCAGTGCGACCAACCGCGCCACACCCCTGGTTGCCCGCTCTCCCCAACCCGCGCAGCACAGCACGCCAACCACCCCATGCCCGACCCAGTCCTAAGCCACACCTACCCCGCCACACACACACACGCACACACACCACCTCGGGATTCCCCGCTCCCCACCTGCCCCGCTCCTGATCGAGACCCGGCCCCACCCACTCGAACCGCGTCCTCCTCCTCGGTCTCTCTGCCTGGACCCTGCCCTCTTCCTCACCCTCTCGATGCGGTGGCCACCAACCACCGCTCGTGAGATCTTCTCGTTGCCGCCGCCAGATTCCAAGCCGCAGGCCCGTGCCGACCCTGCCTTCCTCCATAGGCAGCGCGACGCCGCCTCAGCCCGACGAAAGCGCCGCCATCGCTGCTCGTCCTCCCGATGCAGAGCCGCCACGGCCGCTCACCGAGATCGGTCGTGCAAGTTCCTTCCCAGCCGCTGTCGCCCTGCCGCCCGACGGCGCCCCGTTCCCTTTGCGGCCAACGTCGAGTCTGCCCCCGCCACCCTCGGCCCCAGTGGCGCCCTTCCTCGACCCCGGTCGTCCGCAAACCTGCCAGGCCCACCACCGACCGGTCGTCAATGGCGTGTCCCCGACCTCTCCTCCAGCGGTCCAGAGTCCGACGAGCTCATGCCATCGCTGCCATGTGCCTCTACAAGCACGCGCCCGACCTCCGTCCGGTCGCCGCCCCGTGCTCGTCCCCGCGAGTTCCCTCCTCGGCCAAGCTCGCCTGCAGCCGAGATTCCTCGCCGCCCCTGCAGCTTCCACGCCGGCGAGCCCCTGCGCGTCCCGACGCTAGTTTTCCTGCGAGGCTCCATCTCCGCACGTCTCCCCTATGGTCACCGCGTGGTCTGTGTGACCCCTTTTCTTCCACCAGTATGGATGCTCCTGTGATGTATGTCTTTGTGATCCTATGTGTCTTTCTTGTGTACATTTTGGTCACGTGGCCCGAAGATGTTAGACTCCGCTCGATGCCTCCAAAAAAATCTCTGTGTGTCTTACCGCAGAAAATCAAAGTCGAGCTAAGAACACCGTCGGCAAGTGAAGTCGGAACCACCAAGATCTCCGCTCGGTATCCGAGGACGCCGAGACCCTAGACGACAAGTTCTCCTTCCTGGAAGCGCTGACGCCGGTGCGACAAGATCGTCCCAACCCGCCAAGTTCGTCTACTCGAACACCGTGCGACAAGATCAATTTCACGGATCCGAAGAGCGCCGGTACCCGATCCATTCAAGTTCGCCATCGACGGCAAGATCGACCGCTTGGAACCCAAGTTCTCCGTCACGGCACGACAAGTTCTCCATCGCGTATTCGAACCTCGCCGTTCCCGTCAACCCGGAGACCGAACCCCGAACCTCCGGAACCCAAGATCTCCCGAACCCAGATGTGTGACCCTTAGCCTCTATTTTTATAATATGACATATACCTGTCGCATCATTAAATCATCATGCATGCATACATATTTTGTGGGTGCGGGTTATTTTGTCGATTCACCTCATAATTAAATATGGAGTCCATATGCGGGCTATTCTAGTCTTATTCCAGACTCCATTTAAATTGGTGTAGCGAACCGATGCCATGTTTCGCCCTGTTAATACAACATTTATTTTGCGGGGTAGATAAATAACTTGAACCATATAATTAATTGTCGGGAACCCGGTTCCGCTTAATATTGCCTAATTGCATCGCATCTTTCCATGCCATGCATCATACCATAATCATGCCGGGTCTTGTGTCGTAGTATTAAATATTGCGTCCGGTGTTTCTTCTAGTGTTTGCTTCTTCGCGGATTAGGCCAATGAGTTGATGCGAGTATCGACAAGTTCTCCGGATATGATCCTTCGGCAGTGTTTCCCAGGCGAGCATTCTCCCCCTTTCTACCTATTTTGCATTTATAGTCTTTATTTCCTCCTGTTGATCTATTGCTATCCGCGTTGCGATGCTTTAGTTTCCGTGTACCATTATATTCCATGTAGCCTCTATATTGCCTTGGACACATCCTATTGCCTGTTGTTTGATAGACAGTCGGCCTTGCGAGTCGTAGTTGCTTGCTCAGGTGCTGCTTTGCGTCGCTGTTGTCCCACCGTTGTTGAAAGGTTGGCAAATGCTTAATGGTGGAGAGGATCATGACTTTAAATACAACTATTAAATTGCTGGGATAACTAATGAAAGAGGCACCGGTGGGCAATATATGCTATTTGGTTTTTCATGTCCACTTGTGTCCCGTAGGCCCCGAGTACCTGATACCTGTTCCTTGACTATTCGCACTATCCACATACGGGAGACTCTATGAATCCCCCTTAGCCAGAGCTTGATTCATTTCTTATTTCTTGGGGCCACAACTAGTTTGGGGTTTTATTACTATCCTGTACTTATGCCATGCTTACTACTTTATTTACGATTGTGCGTGGAGCACCTGTACTGTTTAGGATCGTGACACGTTTTCGCTGTATCGACAAGCCCAGTTACACTTTCGGGTTCCCAGTCGTTTACAGCCGTCCACACAAACCTTGGGTCTTTCTCGGAGCCGGCCAACTTCGTTGCGGGTAGCTTAATGGGGTGGCCCCCTGAAATATTTTATAAATCTTGTGATTGCTTTGTCGTGAAAGCCTCGTTGGGTTTTGAGTTGGTTTTTCCGAGGTTGATCGTGTGTGTGTTGCTATTTGTGCACCCCTGCAGGGTAAATCTTTTTGAAAGCCGTGTCCGCGGTTATGGATGACTTGGAGCACAGTATCTCGATCATAGACAAGCATAACTAAAGTAGTGCTATAAACTTGACTTAATATATGACTAGTAATCAGATTCAACTATCATGGAATGGATATTAAAATGCCAACAACTGGTGGATCTGGGGTTGTTTTGTGACATGCTGTACCTGCCTAGTAAGTATTGCAACTCCAATGGAATGTGATAAAGTGCCAACAACTGCTGGGTTTTAGGGATTCCTCAGGACAATTGTATCTGACTAGTAAATGTTCCAACTACAACGGAATGGTTAACTAAAACTGCCCACTACTTATGCTATCAGGATGACTCATGATATCTATATCTGACTAGTAAGTGCTGCAACTATAATGGAATGGATAAAACTGCCAACTGTGTGAGTTCCTCGGTTTGACTTCCTTGTTTGGTCTCGAGGGGGAATACTAGGATGGGTATGATTGGTGTTAGTATCAGGTTGGATCCGAATAGGTCTTTCTTATCCCTCTCTAATAGCTGCCAGTCTTACTGAGTCTCTATAGGTTGTTCGCTGATGCGCTGCCGCTTCAGCCCACCATACCTATGTAGGCGAGAGCCGCTGAATTCTAGCCTCGCCGTGTACTGGCCTCAGTACTTACGCTCCTCTTTTTCCTTTGCCCTTTGTCGGCACCCCTTTTGTTTTAGCAGGTTTGAGATCGACGTCGTTAGCAGGGTTACCCTTCCGGCTTGGCCTGGGCAGGGTTTTGGATGCCATTGGTTATTCTTCAGGGCTCTTAGTCCAATTTTCTTCTTGTCCGTACTCGGACGTTGTATTGATTTCAAGGTGATTTGGGTCTTTGTATTGTATATCTGTATTCTTGACTCGTTGAGTCGCTGTTGTATATATATATCTATTCTGTGGGTCCCATCGAGGACTATTGTGTAATGGTATTACTTCATTTTCCACCCGCACGAAAGTGCCTGGTGGGCGTCCTTGAATCGTTTCTATGCTGGTTTGGCGAAAACGGCTAAAACTTGCATAGGGCCGATTCGAGGGTGTTACATCGCGGTACTCGCCCATCTAGCAATAGGTTAGAGTCATGTATCGACCCTGAACGCATTTTGTAATGCCTAAGTACTATTAGCACCCTCGGGTGCGGATCTGGTTGGTATGCAATGACTTCCTTGATTGCTATGCTTGCTTGAATTGTTCCTTTTTGCGTGTTTTACCCAAGTCATTGCATCAGACCCAACCCAAATCGTCTGCCACCAACAAGACCTCCCCTAGGATGGCCATGAAGACCGGAAGCTCGAAGAAGGCATGTAGCCGCTGCGGAGATGAAAGACACCAAGCCAGCAGATGCTCCGGCCACTGCCCCAACTATGGAGAACCACATTCACCCAAAGTTTTCCCAACTCAGCTTATCACTTGTTTCCTCTGTGAAGGCCAAGACCATGTCCCTATGAAATGCCCATTATATCCCCTCATTGGCAAGGCCCGTCAACCTTCCGACGTCAGCTTGGAAAATTTGTCAACTCAGCCACAAAGGAAGAAGAACCCCTGCTTCACGTGTGGACTACCCAGTCACTTCAGCAAAGAATGCCCCGAGGGTAAGTCTGGCAAAACTTCCGTGAAAGAGAAGCTCGAACACCTCCAAGGTCCCCTTCCGCCGAAAAGATGGTCACCCTACCGCTCGCTGCCACGCAGCTCAAGACTGAAGATGTCCCTCGCCTTCCTAGATGACAGCGCCCCTTGGAAGTAAAGATAGAGAGAAGCCCTTTCACCCACTCCAGGACTCCCCGAAAGCCGATGAGTGCAACCTGTAGTACACTAGCCTATGTCCTCCCTGGAGAGACAGCTATGATGCCCCATCTCTATGTTGACCTATTCTACTGTAAAATCTACCTTTTGCCACCCTCTTAAGTAAAGTCCCCTGCTTGTGACTATCCCCTCTACCCAAGTCCAATCCTAAGGGGAAAGACCGCATCTTTCCCGCCAAAATAGATAACCTCCCCGCTCGACCATGTGACCCTAAGACACCGATCTAAGAGCACAGACTTGTCACAGACTTGGATACAACAACCCACTTAAGTGAAGCGCCGTAGACCCTTACAGAAGTAAGATTCCTCCCTGCAACCATGGTTGAAGCCAACTTGACGCTCCGAGTTTCAAAAAGATTGAAGTGCAACCTCGCCATCAAGATCTATCTGTTCGAAGACAAGGTCGACAAGTTAGACCGCAAGAAACACATGGTACTAACTCCGAGACAAATCCCCTAACCTTACTCTCCCGAATCTCGGGACGAGATGTTGGAATTATGCCCTAGAGGCAATAATAAAGATGTTATTATTATAATTCTTGTTCATGATAAAGTTTATATTCCATGCTAGAATTGTATTAAGCGGAAACTTTAATACTTGTGTGGTTTGTGAACAACACCGTGTCCCTAGTACGCCTCTATGGACTAGCTCATTGATCAATGATGGTTAAGGTTTCCTAACCATAGACATGAGTTGTCAATTGATAATGAGATCATATCATTGGGAGAATGATATGGTGATGACCCAAACTAAGCGAAGCAATTAGATCGTGTCATTGTGTTCATCTTTGCGAAGCTTTTCCTATGTCAAATATTGTATTCCTTAGACCATGAGATAATGCAACTCCCTGGTATCGGAAGAAAGCTTTGAGGTCATCAAACGTCATCCTATGAGAGGGTGATCATAAAGGTGTCTCTCAGGTGATCGGAAAGTATCTGTTGGGTTGTATGTATCGAGATGGGATTTGTCCCTCCCAAGTCGGAGAGATATACTTCGGGCCCACTTGGTAATCGATATCAACACCGCTTGCAAGCATGTGGTTAAGGAGTTAATCACAAAGTGATATCGGATTAGGAACGAGTAAAGTACTTCGTGAACGAGATTGAACTAGGTATGGCGGTACCGATGATCGAATCTCGGGCAAGTAAAATATCGCGAGCGAAGGAATATATATATGGGATTGATTGAATCCTGGCATCGTGGTTCATCCGATATGATCATCGATGAATGTGTGGGAGTCAATATGGGTGCCTGACCCGCTGTTGATTATTGATAGAAGATCATGTCGCATATTCTCGAACCCGCAGGTCACACACTTAACGTGTCTCGACGCTAGGATAGATTGGATACTTGGTTTATGAATTTTTGTTGGTCTCGGATGGGATCCGGGACATCATGAGAGGTTCGGAATGGTCGGAGAATAAGATTCATATAAGGCGGTGCAGTTTTGGAGTTGAATTGTTCGGGTTAATCGGTATTGTACGAAGCTTCTAGAACCTTCGGAAGGGGCCAACGTGGTCCCACCTTCCGGGGAGGGGCATGGGCCTATGAGGGAGCGTCCTGGCCGCATTGGGCCAGGGGCACAAGGCCCCATAGGGCCCAGCCGATCCTAGATAAGTTTAAATCGTTTAAACTAGAGATAAGATAGGATTTCTAGATAAGGGAGAGTTTAAATTGTTTAAACTAGAGATAGGCTTGGAGGATGGGCAAGGGCTGGCCGCACCCTCCTATATATATAGAGGGCTGGTGCGCCCCCCTCCCCACTTACCAACACACCTTCCTCCAAACCCTAGTTGCCCTGCTGCCCTCCTCTCTCCCTCCCGACTGTTTGTAGGCGAAGCCCTGCTGCAGAAATTCTCCACCATATACACCACTCCGACGTGTTGTAGATCCAATCCATCTCTCCACCAAACTTGCTGGTCAGAGTAAGGAGGAGACGTCGAGGTGCTGCAAGTGTGCATCTCACGGAGGCACCGCCACTTGTGGTGCTAGATCGGATCGGATCGCGAGGAGGAGAAGCGAGTACGACTACATCACCCATGTTCCGACGAACGTTCCGCTGTGCGAATCTTCAAGGGTATGAAGATCTAATCCAATCTCTCTCGTTGTTTGCATCTCCTAGATTAGATCTTGGCTTTCCCTCTGTTCGCTTCCGTAGAAAATTTTGATTTACTATGCTGCGAAACCCTTCAGTGGTATCAGAGCTAGATCTATGCGTAGATGTGATTCATGAGTAGAACGCAACATGGTTGTTGCGGGCGTTGATGTTTTCTGTTGCAAGCCTCTTGTTTGTGTTCTTCTTATGGCGCGGGATAGTGAGATTGAAGCGGTCCAGGCCAACCTTATGCGACGTCGTCACAGACCGCTCCGCACTTGACGTGTGGCTTGTACCATACATGCTGGTGGATGTCAGTTTCTCTCACTATAGTTGTCATGGGATTAACACCGGAGTTTGGCAACCATAATATCACCGTTGTGGCTTTCCGTAGGTAAGAATCGTTCTTAGCATCTACTCCCATAAGCCACGTAAAACATGCAACAACAAAGTAGAGGCGTCTAACTTGTTTTTGCAGGGGTGTTTTCGTGATATGGTATGGCCCAAGATGTGATGTGTATATTGTATGCGATGATCATGTTTTGTAATATTTCATGACTTGCATGTCGATGAGTACACAACCGGCAGGAGCCATATGGTTGTCTTTATAATTGTGTATGACCTGCGAGTCAACTTCTTATACGCCATGTAATAGCTTTACTTTATCGCTAAGTAGTTAGCAATAGTTGTAGTTGCTATTCGTGGTGGAGGCAATCATGGTGGAGTGATGGAGATCATGCGGAGCACAAGATGGAGATCATTCTGGCGAAGATTGGCTATACCATGTCACATAAAGTTATATGCATGTGATGTTTATCCTTTTATGTATCTTATCATGCTTAGATCGACGGTAGCATTATAAGATGATTCCTCACTTAAAGATCAAGATAAAACTGTGTTCTCCCCAAGTATGCACCGTTGCGAAGTTCGTGTCCAAGCATCACGTGATGATCGGGTGCTATAGACTCTCGCTCACATACAACGGGTGCAAGCCGCTTTTACTGCACGCGGAAATACTTGGGTCTAACTTGACGAGCCTAGCATGTACAGACATGGCCTTGGAACACAAGAACCGAAAGGTTAAGCATGAGTCATATGAATGATATGATCGACACTTCGTTGTCCACCATTGAAACCACATCTCTTCTCGTGAAGATCGGATTAGGTGTGGTGAATTTGGATCATGTTCACTAAACAACTTGAGGGATGTTGAATTTAGTGGGAGTTCATCTAGTAATTTGATTAAGTTGAACTATTTATCATGAACATAGTCTAAATTGTACTTGCAAATACTGTAGATCACATGGCCAAGTCCAACTTCAAATTCAACGTTTTTGCTGAGAAACAAAAGCTTAGAAACAATGGGTCTAACTTCACCAACTGGTTCCGCAATCTAAGAATCATTCTGTCTGGCGGACAAAAGGACTATGTCCTTGGGAAAGCGTTAGGTGACCCCCCCTGCTGCAACTGCGCCGGCTGATGAGAAAGCTGTCTATCAGTCGCGCAAAGATGATTATGGTGTGATTAAGAGCACCATGTTGTTTGCTATGGAACCGGAACTTCAAAATCGTTTTGAAAACTATCCCGGGCCCTTTGAGATTCTCGAGGAGCTGAAAACCATGTTTCAGACTCAGGCCCGTTCTGAGAGATATGAGATCTCCGAGAAGTTCTTTAACTGCAAGATGGAGGAAGGGAGTTCCGTTAGTGAGCACGCCATTAAGATGTCGGGCTACACTCAACGCCTTGAGCAACTGGACTGCAAGATTGACAAGGTTCTGCAGTCACTCCCTCCCAGCTACAAAAGTTTTGTAGTGACTCATAATCAGATTGGTTCCATCGATCGATCACCGAGCTCTTCGCAAAGTGAAGGCTGCAGGTGGACATCAAGAAGGATAATCATGTGTTGATGGTCAACAAGCCCTCCTTTAAGAAAGGTAAAGGTGCAAAGAAGCCCTTCAAGAAAGCGGCGTGACAAGCGCGTTGCCCTCGAGAAGAAGCTCAAGTCTGGTCCTAAGCGAAGCCGAGGTGCTTCTATTGCAAGGACAAGGGTCGCTAGAAGCACAACTGTCAAGTACTTAGCGGACAAGAAGTGGCACCATCAAAGGTATATTTGATATACATGTTATTGATGTTTTCCTTACTAGCCCTCGTTGTAGTGCACAGGTATTTGATCTTGGTTCGATTGCTAATATTTGTAACTCAAAGCAGAGCTACGGAATAGACGACGGCTTGCGAGGATGAGGTGACGATGCGCGTTGGCAACGGATCAAGAGTTGATGTGATGGTCGTGCACGCTCTCCTTAGTTTTACCTTCGGATTAGTTTTAAACCTTAATAAATGTTATTATGTGCCTGCGTTGAGCATGAACATTATTTCTGGATCGTGTTTATTGCAAGACGGTTATTCATTTAAATCGAGAAAAATGGGTGTTGTTTTTTTATGTGTAACATAGTTTATGGTAATGCACCTCTTGTGAATGGTTTATTTCTTCTAAATCTCGAAAGGGATGAAACACACATCCATAACATTGAGGCTAAAAGATGCAAAGTAGATAGTGATAATACTACTTATTTGTGGCAATCGTCTAGGTCATATTGGTGTAAAGCGCATGAAGAAACTCCATTCGATGGACTTTTGGAGTCTCTTGATTTTGAATCATTTGACACATGCGAACCATGCCTCATGGGCAAGATGATCAAAACCCGTTCTCGGTATGATGGAGCGAACAGCGGACTTGTTGGAAATCATACATACCGATGTATGCGGACCGATGAGTGTTTCGACGCGCGGTGGATATCGCTATTTTCTCACTTTTACCGATGACTTAAGTAGATATGGGTATATCTATTTAATGAAACATAAATCTGAAACGTTTGAAAAGTTTAAAGAATTTCAGAATGAAGTGGAGAACCATCGTATGAGAAGATTAAGTTTCTACGATCCGATCGTGGGGCGAATATTTGAGTTATGATTTTCTCACGCATCTCAAAGCAAGTGGAATCATTTCACAACTCACGCCACCGGAACACCACAGCGCAATGGTGTGTCTGAGCATGGAATCGAACCCTATTAGAGATGGTCCGATCGATGATGTCTCTTACTGATTTGCCGTTATCATTTTGGGGTTATGCATTAGAAACCGCTGCATTCACTTTAAATAGGGCACCATCTAAATCCGTTGAGACGACACCGTATGAACTGTGGTTTGGTGCTAAACTTAAGTTGTCGTTTCTTAAAGTTTGGGGATGCGAAGCTTACGTCAAGAAGTTGATGCGGACAAGCTCGAACCCAAAGCGGAGAAATGCGTCTTCATAGGATACCCTAAGGAAACTATTGGGTATACCTTCTATCACGTAACCAAGGCAAAGTGTTTGTCGCAAGAACGGTTCCTTTCTTGAGAAGGAGTTTCTCTCGAAAGAAGTGAGTGGGAGGAAAGTAGATCTAGACGAGGTTATTGAACCTTCTCTTGAATTGAGAGTAGCACAGCACCTGAAATTGTTCCGGTGCCTTTGCACTAACGATAGAGGAAGCTAATGACAAGGATCATGAAGCTTGGACGATGTCGCTCTTGAGCGTTGCAGGTCGACAAGGTCGCGTGCCCCTCCCGAGTGGTACGGCAACCTGTCTTATTTGTCTTGTTAGTAGAAGACAGCGAACCTCACGAACTATGAGGAAGCGATGATGAGCCCAGACTCGAGAAATGGCTAGAAGCCATGAAATCCGAATTGGGATCCATGAGCGAAAACCAAGTATGGACTTTGGTGGACCCTCCTAGCGACGAAAGGCCGTTGAGTGCAAATGGATCTTCAAGAAGAAAAGCGGACGCGGATGGTAATGTTACCATTTATAAAGCACGGCTTGTTGCGAAAGGTTTTCGACAAGTTCAAGGTGTTGACTACGATGAGACTTTCTCTCCTGTAGCGATGTTTAAGTCCATTCGGATTTTATTAGCAATTGCTGCATTTCATGATTATGAAATATGGCAAATGGATGTCAAGATTGCTTTCCTCAATGGCAACATTGATGAAGAGTTGTATATGATGCAACCCGAAGGTTTTGTCGATCCTAAGGATCTCGATAAAGTATGCAAACTTCAGCGTTCCATTTATGGATCAAGCAAGCATCTCGGAGTTGGAACCTTCGTTTTGATCAAGTGATCAAGAGCTTTGGATTTGTTCCAAATTGCTATGAAGCTTGCATCTACAAGAAAGTGAGTGGGAGCTCGGTGACGTTTCTGGTACTATATGTGGATGACATATTGATTATTGGAAATGACATCAACATGCTTAACGATGTGAAGAGTTATTTGAACAAGTGTTTTTCAATGAAAGACCTAGGTGAAGCTGCTTATATATTGGGCATCAAAATCTATAGAGATAGACAAAGACGCCTGATAGCTTTAAGCCAGAGTACATACCTAGACAAAGTTCGAAAAGGTTCAGAATGGATAAGGCATTGAAAGGTTCAATTGCCTATGTTGTCGTAAGATATTGAGCAAGGCTCTGTCCTTCTGACGGTAAATGATAGGGAAGCTATGAGCAAAGTGCCTTATGCCTCGGCCATAGGTTCCATCATGTATGACATCTTGTGTACTAGACGGATGTGTCCAATGCTCTTAGTTTGACGCGAGATATCAAAGTGATCCGAGTGGAACATTTGGACAGCCGTGAAGAACATCCTAAGGTACCTAAATAGGACTAAAGAAATGTTCTTAGTCTATGGGGTGATGAAATCGTCGTAAAGGTTACGTCGATGCTAGTTTCGCACCGACAAGGATGATTCTAAATCTCAGTGATACGTGTATATTTTGAATGGAGGAGCTGTGAGCTGGAGAAGCTGCAAGCAAAGCGTGATCGCGGGATCTACAATAGAAGCGGAATACATGGCTGCTGCAGAAGCGTCAAGTGAAGGAGTTTGGATCAGAAACTTCATCACTGAGCTTGGCGTGGTTCCAAGTGCATTGGACCCACTAGAGATATTGTGTGACAACACTGGCGCCATAGCACTCGCTAAGGAACCAAGATATCATCCAAAGACCAAGCATATCAACCGCAAGTTTCATATAATCCGAGATTATATAGCAGATGGAGATCTGAAGATCAGCAAAGTACATACAGATCTGAATGTCGCAGATCCATTGACTAAACCTCTTCCACGTGTAAAACATGATCAGCACCTCAGTGCCATGGGTGTGAGATTGTTGCCAAATGTAAACTAGATTATTGACTCTAGTGCAAGTGGGAGACTATTGGAATTATGCCCTAGAGGCAATAATAAAGATGTTATTATTATAATTCTTGTTCATGATAATGTTTATATTCCATGCTAGAATTGTATTGCGGAAACTTTAATACTTGTGTGGTTTGTGAACAACACCGTGTCCCTAATCGCCTCTATGGACTAGCTCATTGATCAATGATGGTTAAGGTTTCCTAACCATAGACATGAGTTGTCAATTGATAATGAGATCATATCATTGGGAGAATGATATGGTGGACAGACCCAAACTAAGCGAAGCAATTAGATCGTGTCATTGTGTTCATCTTTGCGAAGCTTTTCCTATGTCAAATATTGTATTCCTTAGACCATGAGATAATGCAACTCCCTGGTATCGGAAGAAAGCTTTGAGGTCATCAAACGTCATCCTATGAGAGGGTGATCATAAAGGTGTCTATCGGTGATCGGAAAGTATCTCATTGGGTTGTATGTATCGAGATGGGATTTGTCCCTCCCAAGTCGGAGAGATATACTTCGGGCCCACTTGGTAATCGATATCAACACCGCTTGCAAGCATGTGGTTAAGGAGTTAATCACAAAGTGATATCGGATTACGGAACGAGTAAAGTACTTGCTGTGAACGAGATTGAACTAGGTATGGCCAGTGCATCGATGATCGAATCTCGGGCAAGTAAAATATCGCGAGACGAAGGGAATATATATATGGGATTGATTGAATCCTGGCATCGTGGTTCATCCGATATGATCATCGATGAATGTGGGAGTCAATATGGGTGCCTGCACCCGCTGTTGATTATTGATAGAAGATCATGTCTGCATATTCTCGAACCCGAGGTCACACACTTAACGTGTCTCACGCTAGGATAGATTGGATACTTGGTTTATGAATTTTTGTTGGTCTCGGATGGGATCCGGGACATCATGAGAGGTTCGGAATGGTCCGAGAATAAGATTCATATAAGGCATGCAGTTTTGGAGTTGAATTGTTCGGGTTAATCGGTATTGTGCAGCTTCTAGAACCTTCCGGAAGGGGGCCAACGTGGTCCCACCTTCCGGGAGGGGGCATGGGCCTATGAGGGAGTGTCCTGGCCGCATTGGGCCAGGGGCACAAGGCCCCATAGGGCCCAGCCGATTCTAGATAAGTTTAAATCGTTTAAACTAGAGATAAGATAGGATTTCTAGATAAGGGAGAGTTTAAATTGTTTAAACTAGAGATAGGCTTGGAGGATGGGCAAGGGCTGGCCGCACCCCCCTCTATATATAGAGGGCTGGTGCGCCCCCCTCCCCACTTACCAACACACCTTCCTCCAAACCCTAGTTGCCCTGCTGCCCTCCTCTCTCCCTCCCGACTGTTTGTAGGCGAAGCCCTGCTGCAGAAATTCTCCACCATATACACCACGCCGTCGTGTTGTAGATCCAATCCATCTCTCCACCATACTTGCTGGTCCGAGTAAGGAGGAGACGTCGAGGTGCTGCACGTGTGCATCTCACGGAGGCACCGCCACTTGTGGTGCTAGATCGGATCGGATCGCGAGGAGGAGAAGCGAGTACGACTACATCACCCACGTTCCAACGAACGTTCCGCTGTGCGAATCTTCAAGGGTATGAAGATCTAATCCAATCTCTCTCGTTGTTTGCATCTCCTAGATTAGATCTTGGCTTTCCCTCTGTTCGCTTCCGTAGAAAATTTTGATTTACTATGCTGCGAAACCCTTCACGAGATTCTTTTAAGGGGGAAAGGTCTGTAACATCCCAATTTCAGCAACCCTGATTAGTTGCAAAGAATGCAAAAATCAGGGGGAACAAAAACTTTTTCTTGTGCTTTAGTGCAGTACTTGCTTGTTGTTTGTTTGCACTTGTGCTTATGATGTGTATCTTAGGATACTTCTTACCTCAACCTCAGTTGACAAAAGCTATGTATCAAAACTATCTTGGCCTATTTTACATATTCTCAAACGTTCTGGCATTTCAAAACATGAGCCAAGATGCCTATGTAACCAACACTATTTTGATAGCTTCTATTAACAAAACTATGGAGAGAGATATAGTCCAATCTCCTTATGTTTTCAAGACAGAACACTCAACTAATCTTACCTCTAGTTTTCTCAAAAAACTCTTTCCAAAAGCTTTTGAATACTACTCTTGGTAAAGATACCAAGAACCCTCAGCTTATTCAAAACTCAACCTCTTCAAAATGCCCCAACCTTACCTCAAGCTGAGCTTGATGGCAACCCTAGTAGTAGTTGGAATAGTTAAGATGAGTTGCCTTGATCTGCTGTCTGATGAGTTGTATTGATATGCTGCTTGACTTGTTTGCTTAGGAAGTAGTATGAGCCACTCTAGGAGCTCATCACTAGGATCAAGATGTTTTCCAAATCCTCAATCCCTAAGAAAGAAAGCCAACCTTGTTATGATCCCTAGCCATAAGGTGATCATCTAAAACTTTCAACCAGATCCATTCTGAGGATCCCCTTTCTAGATGTTCCCAAGTCCTTGAAGACAATATCAAGCAAGGATCTCTTCTACTCACCCTACACTTCAATATCACACCCCTGGTTAAAGCTTTGATACCTTGCAACTCCTCCAAGAACATTCCCTTTCCAACTCTAGCCAAAATCCTCAAAACTGCCAAATTAGTCTGGAAACAGTTTCAGCATCACCTTTTTGAATGCCTCCTTTTCTCAAACCTTGTGGATTTTTGGAAATGCACTTAAACCATTTTGTTAACCATCCTAATGACTACCAAGGCCCATATTTTCCCCTGGTTAGATCATCCCTCAACCCACTCATCCTTGATGGTTTTGCAGACAAGAAAATAACTTTTCCTTCAAAACTAGTCATCATACCTACTTTGGTAGAAGCTCACATCACCATCCAAACTCCTATGAACCAACTCTCTGCATGGTAGTGTTCTAATTTTTGAGGTCTAACAGAACCTACTCCACTTGCCCCAAGTGGATCTCTGAGCTTATTAAACCCACATGGTTTAGAAGGCTTCATGACACTTTCTGCATGGCAGCCTTAATTTCAACAAAGTTTGCCATCATTTCTAGATCACCTCAAATGCAGATAATTCAAACTCCTTCTGCCATGATCATCTATATGACCTGGTCTACCTATACATCTATCCCTTGCACCAAGGTGAGCTCTAGGCCCCAAGATGCAAGCATGTTTTGGTGGTATAAAAATAACACCACCCTAGATCATCAACTCCTTGTTTTCCATCCTTTTCAAGTTGGAAATCCATTCCACAAGGTTGAAAATGCTTGCTACACCTACTCTATCCCATCTACCTTGATCACAAATATTTATCAATACTTACCCATAATTATTATGGCCCCAAAACTATTTAATTACTTAAATAGTCAAAATCTCCAAAACTCCCTCCATAAAGGAAAGTTTGGTTTCTACCAAAACACTTCCACAAATTTTGGCTCAAGTGAGTTCCTTTTGTCTTACCTCACTTTCCCCTCTCAAAAATAAATATTTTTGAGAAGCTTTATTATTTCTTTTTGTCCATTTTCATAAATGGCTGAATTGGAATAATAATTGTTTTACATACTTTTAATCCCCAATAAATCTTGGGAAAATTCCCCTAAGTGTGTATTCACATTTGGGACCCTTCCACATCAAAAGCCACCCTTGGCCAATGGAAATTTATCAATTGATCACCAAGAAATCACTTCTGCCCTTTTTGAATAAATGGATTTAGGAGGACTAAAACTCCTCTGAAAAATCCCAATTAAATCCTAGGAGTCTACCTTGACCTCATCTATCTACCAGTACCATTTTATCCTCTGATCCAATGCAAGTTTGTGGACTTCCTTCACAAACATCTACTAGATCAATAATTGTCAATTAAGCCAATCACCACTCCAAGCAATTCCATTGTCCATCAATTTCCGATCAATGCTTATCCTCAACCTCAAGACACACCCCTGGTTGACTAGTACTATAGCACCCCATTAGCATTACCCAAATTGCCCTTGTACTAGTGGTAAGAGGAGAAATAACCCCATTTCTTACAAGGATCCATCTAATTAAATTAGCACTGATGCCACCCCCTCTCCCTCTGGTCCAGCACGACCTAATTACCTTCCTACCCCTCTCCACCTCCCCCTGGACCAACCACTGGCCAGCATTGCTCCCCACCATGTCCAATTTGGTAAAATACCTCATCCAGCACTCCCTCTTGGTATAAAGGCCAGCAGCCCTCCCACAACTCGCCATGCCCTCATTTGCCCCCTCACCCTTCCCCTCACACTCCCCTAGCTCCACTCTCCCTCCCCTGCTCTGTGTTGCCCGAGAAAGAAGAAGAGGAAAGCTTCGGCCTCCTCCCCAAAATCGAGCAAGGCATCTTCTCCTCCACTCCATTTCTTCTGCATGTCGTCCCCTGAGTTCCCCTTGCTCTCCTGCATCTAATGGTGCTCTTATTTTGGCCCAGGACCCTTCCCTCCGCCGTCGTCGTCGAGCACCGATGAGTTCATCATCGGCCGCCGTCGCGTCAGCTACCTCCCGGCGTCAGATCCCCCTGTGCCGCCCCTAGTTCGGCTCGTCGTCGACCACCGCGTCGCCCTGCACCATCCCCGACCTTCCCCGAGCCCTCTGGTGAGCTCCCGCCTCCTCCCTCCGCCGCTACCTAGGGTTTCTTCGCCGGCGTTCAGTTCGCGTAGACGACGACGCTGCGCCGTCCATCACGACTTGATCGGCGGTCATTGTCGCTCAGTCCGCTTGGCCTCCCCTCGGCTGACTGCCGGGCCCGCCTGCAGGTTCGAGCCTCTCCTGGCTCAGCGTCGCGATGCCCCGTCATGGGCCGTTTCCCTCCCAGCCGTCCCAGTTCTCCTCAGATCCGGCCCATTGCACATCTTTTTCTTTTTAGCAGATTCTTTATTCCAAAAAAGTATCTGCTAGGTTTAAATCTAAATAAAATGGTAGATCATTTCCAAATGGCTAGATCTAATTTTAGGGTGGTTCCCTGCTGTTTTCTCAAACATGCAGAGGCAACCTCATGTCCAAAATAATTTCCTTTAATTCCTGGTATTTAATTGGCTGCAGAGTATACTTTGCACTAATTAAATTCCTCTGTGAGCTATCCATATCCATTTGAGATGAACCAGAGACCTATTGGAAGGTATTTGAAATACCTATCAACCAGCATAGGTCCCATGCCCAGTTGAACAGTGTTCTGCCTTTAGTAAAAATAACAAGACTAGCAACTTTCTGACTTAGATAAATTCCCCAGGTCTAACCAAGTGAGGTATGGACCTAATTCCAACTCCCAGTACACACCAGAACCCATATCCACCAAACCCCAGCAGCTCATAATTTATTGAACTCTGGATGAATTTTAGTGAATTAAATACTTCTGTGATGAGTATTTTAACTAATTAAATCACTCCAGGAGTTTTATAACTCCAAAAAGGGTGAATCCAATTCCTAAATAAAGTTATTTTCAATACCTATAACATTCCGTTCGAACCAACTCAATTGCTTCTGTAGATTTTATCTGGTAAATAAAAGAAAAATTGTACATAACTGTCTTCGGGAATTTCCTGAGGGCATTATGATAATTCTTTTGAACCACTTTCAACTCTAGGTGGTTCAGTACATCAAGTACTACCTAACCATCCAAGGCAATAATTTTTGGAGCTCCAGAAACTTTCTGGTGAATTATTTCCTCAAACTAGAGGTAAATCCACTATAAAAAGCATATCTAATTCTAGAAAATGGATAATCAAGTGAAACCACTTGTGATGGTTTTGTTTTATCAAAACCTATCTGAGGATATCATGGTTATCCATTGATAACCTACTGACCACAGATCCCTAATCCAGGTCCCTTGTATCTAACCTTGACAACTATCTTCCAAGATAAAGCACCCCAGTGGCAATCTTGTAAATCCCACCATTTGACTCCCACTCCTCCACAACCCTCCCAATTCCAGTAGTATTCAGTATGTTTGATTGCTGTATGATTTGGTGCATGAATGTCTTGTATTGATTGTGGTATTGTCTACTTGCATATGCACTCGATGACGACGATAGTGTGAGTGTCCGACGACAAGAAGAACGGGATTACTTATTATTATATTATTGGGTATTCTTGGTCATCTGAAGAAGTCTAGGGACTTATTGCTGATCACAGGCAAGCCACCATCTCCTGAACTATGTTATATGTCCTATTCTCTTTAACCTGTTTTATATCTTCTTTAGCAACTGCATACTCTACCTGCATGTTTTGTTTTACTAATACTGCGTTAGTAACTTGGCTCCTCCAAGTTACGATATCGTGTCCTTCGAGGCACCACCCCTATGAACCCATCATTTTATCCCCTTTAGACAGAGAGTATGATGGTTAGCATCCTACCTCCTTAGAAACCCCGTTTTTTTTAGAAAATACACTGTTTTGGGATTTTCCCCACTACAAAGGTTTCAAAAACGACTTTGTAAAACCCTGGGAAGAGGCATCGTTCCCGGTGGATGTTTTAACAAAAGAAATGGTGATGAGGAGAAACAAGAAGATGATGGGATGTTCTACGCCTTTACTGGAACAATTTTTATCCGCGCAACCACATTACCCCAGGTTGCTAGGGCTTAACCCGTAGTTTGTCCGCATTAGCCGAGGCACTTCTACCATCCTTATAGGGAGAAATACCTGGAAGACCGGGCAGGCGTCCCAGATCACAGATCTGAAGCCTGTCGCTTGCTTCGGCAAGAGTGAGCTTGACCTGGCAGGAGGCCGGTGCAACAATTGGGTCTCCCGCGGACGGTATGACTTAGGTAGTACGGAAGGAAGTGGAGTCTCCAGATTTAAGGTATACGCCAAGTTGCGGCTTGGGTATGCGCGTGTACGGAAGGAAGGACTATGGCTGGGAGCCACATACTCGTTGCTGGGGAGAACAAACCCAAGAGGAAAAGCATGCCTTTGCTAGTGTAGACAAGCGAAAAGTTAGGTTTGATTATCTGGACCCCCATCTACAGTGGTAGTGGGTCGTGGTTGAATCCCCGCGGATGTATTGATTCTTGTGGGTAAAGTGTGCAAACTCTGCAGAGTATAATCTATTCGAATAGCCGTGTCCACGGTCAAGGACGGTTGTAAAGGTGTTGGCTAGGAGTACCCAAGCTGTGCTTGTTTAGGAAACAAGTATTCTGAGGACAACGGTTTCGGGGGAACCCGAGTTCGAAAGCTTTGTTTTGACCCGTGGGTCTAAGATGTTTAAAAAGAGTTTTTACTACAAAAACGTCTTTCAACACTCTTTTTCAACAGAGACATGGAGATGTCTGGATTTATAAAACAGAAGCATGATTTTCAAAATTCTTTTTCAACAAAGATATGGAGATGCCATAACTTCAATGTAGTTTAGGCTTTTCAAAGCAACCCCAGATAGAGCTATCTCATCACAGCCATAATTGTATTTCCTTTGTTCCCTTATCTGGGTGGTTTGCGAGTACATTCAAAAGTACTCACAGCTTTATCCCTGGCTATTTACTTGGCCAGACCTTCAGGAGTTTAAGGTGACGTCCAGCGAGCTAGGTCGTCTTCCCAGTCAGCTGCCTGTAGGTCGAGGCACGATTGGGCTCTGCACTTGGAGTTGTTCCGCTGCTAATGATGATGTAGCCATAATGGCAATTATGTAAGTCTTGTTTTTCGTTATGTTTTGGATGTTGTAATGGTACATGTCGGTTATGTTCCTCGGCTCACTGATCATGGGAACGTGGATGTATGCATAACAGGGATTTCTTGGATGAATAATCCGGAGGTCCCACAAAAATATTTAGATATATATATGTTAATCTAAACATATTTCCAATATCCATTTCGAGATGAAGAGATTATTACTGAGATCGTCTTTTGTTTATCCCTAACAGATTGGTATGCTCTATTTTGGTTATTCGTGGTGTCTTTATATGATAGACCGAGTCATGTCATATTTCTCTCTATGAAAAATTAAAAAACATCATGAGAGGTACGTATTTAGTGGAGGCACTCTGGGTCAGGTTTTTGTTCAATTATTTTAAGAAAAATAAGAGCACTGGTGGCCCCATGTGCCAAAGACACTTCCTGCTGTGGCATATGAGAGTTTGGCCTAGGTCGAGATTTGGTGTACATGGGCACCAGTACCTCCTTTATTTTGAAAAGGTAAATATGGTATTTTTTGAGTTTATTTTTAAAAATCTTCAATATACATGTACATGGTCCATATATTTGGGCAATATTTTAGTAAAATAACTATTTTGTTTTGGGCTACAGAAAGAATAAATTTGTGACGGTGAATAAGCCTAGAAATATCTCGGTTGCTTTGTACTCTTGGAATTGTTGGAACTGAAGCCGGGGCCGGTCGTCAGTTTGGCTGCACGCCGGGTGCTGCAAACCGTGCGGAAGGTGGTAGCACCGTAGTTGGAACTGAAGGCGGGCCGGTCGTCAGTTTTGTTGCTGGTACTACATTCATGTGGGTGTTCCCGATCCGGCAGCACGCGCGCATGTTGGTGGTACATTCATGTGGGTCGTAGTACTCCCCAACGACCCACATGTGGGTCGTAGTACTCCCCAACGACCGATAGACCGATCCTAGACCCAGCTTTGCTTTTTTTGTTGTTGTTGCGATGTAGACCCAGCTTTGCTTGCGAGTGAAACTTACTACTCCATCGTTTACGTACACGCCTAACTGCCCCGGGACCAATAATGTAAGATTTCATTCTCTCCCTTTTTTACAAGAGCCACATGTGCGGTCGCGAATTTGGACGGTCTGCATGCATGCAGCGCCGTAGGGACGCGATCGAGTCGGAAGAAGTGTCCGGTTAAATGGCGCGGGTGGGTGAGACGTCCAAGTCGACACAAATAGTCGTGGACACCTTGATGGAGGACAGGGGAGCAGGCCGATCAAGACTGGAGTACGTGCCACCACGTCTACCGTCAAAGCGCCAGCGCGCCTTTGACAATGGTAGTAACTTAGCACGGTATTATAGGCATTTTGTCTATATGACATTATAGTTAATGAAGAAGAAGATTGGTGTTGTATCTTAGCTAAGATATTACCTCTGTTCGGGATTATAGGTCCGGAGAGTTTTTTTATATTGTTTGAGATTATAAGAACTATCTCATTTATTAGTCTCTCACTTCTCTCATGCATGTTCTCTTTTTCTCTCACTTCTCTCATGCATATAAGACTATTTATACATGCATAGATTAATGAGAGAGAGTTATGAGGTGTCTTGGTATTACCAACTTGACCCTTAGGACTAATAATCCCAAACAGAGGTAGTACTACAACCCTTGCACGAGACCATAGGCAAGAATAATAGCTAGCCCCAATCACATGTCTACATGTCACCAAATTCATTAAATGTAGAAACAACTCTTAAGGCTGGTCATAGTGGGAGTATCATATTACTAGTATCATGCATATGATACTAGTGTATGATACTGCCTCTCTAGTGGTTAGTATCATCTCGTAGTATCATAGTACCATTGTATTTTTTTCTACAATCTCAATGCAATTGTGTGTATGAGATGTATTGATCATTAAATTACCTAGTTTCACGAGCTATGATACGGTATCATATTATGATACTACTAACACCTCTCTCTTCATTAATTATGGTGTCACATCAGATTTTTGCCAAGGTGACATGCATGATACTCCTTATGATACTCCCACTAGGACTAGCCTAAGAGACATCCCATTGTAGAGGTTGTCTCTTAATTATTTATTACACCTATGATTACGTGCTAAGATACGATGCATTGTGAAAGGCCTAACCATACCTATTTCTACCGTGGTCCAGGCTCGGTTCATGAGACGGCAACATGCTCTGCGCGTGTGGACGGACGCCACTCCCGCTCGCTAGCTATGTACCACTCTTTCTTTAGCACATCTCCACCGGACCGACCTAACCGGGCGACCAAAACGGTTGATCAAAGCTGTCTGTTTGGGTCGGCTCGCGATTGTTTTGTGATCGTGGTCCGGTCTGTCCGGCAAGCCGCGTCTAGCGGTGCGATCCAAATATCCGCCTAGCGTTTCTGGACGCCATCGCTGGCCAAAGCTTTATCAATGGTCGAACTCTCAAATTCACGGGCAATAGCAGAGAAACTGACTATCAGATAAATTGGTCATCGCCCTTTGTGCAAAAGAGGGCAATATCATACACAATGTCCAAAAGAATATCTTCTCTGCCCAAAAGGCTACAACCACCATCGTCATTGCCGTTCAAGCATCGTGAGCACGGATGGCCTGCGAGTGATTCAAGCCCTGCGGTCAGGGTCGGCGATGGTGTCTAGGACTGTGAGCATGATGGCACTCTCCTCGACCATGATCTTGGCTTCGGCCTCCTTGCCCTTTACCTTCGCCTCGGTCTCTATTAGCGCCATCGTTTCCCAACAATGATTCGTCCGCAATGGTCTAGGTATCTTACTGCGTCTCCTGCTGGGTCTCTGTGTCTTCGCCATAGTCGTCGCCATAGTCGTCACCATGGTCGTCGCCATAGCCGTCGCCACCCACGTTGATCGTGTCGTGCATGGCGCCCTCGGCATAGTTGGCCACGGATTCCTACACCCAATTTGGCCACGATAAACAGACGGGAGTGGCGTCCGCGCAAAGGCAGAGAAATGTCGAGACCATACTGTGGTGTCGTCGGTCGTCGGCGCGTCGGTCATTTCGCCAAATAGGTTGGCTGGCGCCGGCATTTCCGCAGCAGAGATGGACCGTTGTTTTCTTCGACGCTTTCAGGGTGGTGTCCGCGGTCGTTGGATTGCGGTTGAGATCGATGATGGGCTATGGATATCAACCAAACACTCTATGGATCCTTGGCCTTGTCCTCGTTCTTGTTACGATCTTCCCGTGTCCTCACTTTATCCAAACCATACCTTGGCAGTAGTAGTACCTTGAACACGTTTCTTTTTCTTTTATGCCAAGCAGGGACGTGTACACAGATGGCATATATAGGGCGCAATCATTTCGGTACGGTACGATCGATTCCAAGCATGGAGAAAGTGCAAAAGAATTACGAAATCCCTTGGACGGACCGGGCTGGATGGGACGAGATGCGATGCGACGGCGACTTGGACGGACCGGGCCAGTTTCCTCGTGGCCGACACGATTAAAGACGGTCCTCCCAGGTAGTGGCAGGCATCGTCTCTCACCCCGACGTCAGGTCCCGTCCGCGGACACGTCCACACAGGCAACGCGCCCAAAGCGATCGAGGTGACGGATCAGGATCGCAGCTCGATTGGCTGCCATTTTTTTCTATGTTCCAACCTTTTTAACAGGTAGGGCGGAGAACTTGAAATATGTGGACCCAACCACACGCGTCTCTCCCCAACCAACTCCCAGTGGACCCCCGCTTCCCGGGCCGATCCGACGCCTCGGTGATGCCTGCCCGAGGCAGCCTAGGAAAGGCGCCAGCCCAGTAGCTTAGTTTCTAGGTCCTGGTCTTGTAGTTGTGCTGCCCCTGTGGCGTCTTGGAGTCGGTCGCCGGACCCCATCGGCCGGATCTGGCGCGCCCATGGCTTCGCCTCTCTCTCTGTCCCGCTCCTGTGGCAAGAGCGGTGGCATGGGGAGCGGTTGGAGCTTGGCATCTCCATGAATAAGGCCGTCTTCCCCTTTCTTCGAAGGTTGTTCGTCATGGTGCTCTTCCGCGGCACCAGGCGTTCGCCGGTGATCTCCTGCATCGAGCCCTCAAGGTGGTGGCTGGGTGTTAGAAGAGGATCTGGCGAGACCTTCTTCAATAAGCGGTCTATGATTCTCCTCTGGCTCTGGAAATCGACGCGGCTATCCCCCTTCTGCCTAACCATGGTGACATGGAAGAAGCTGGTCTGGTTGCGTTGATCCGCAGCGGTAGAGGAGATTGGGAAGTTCGTGATACTACGTTTTTCTGGAGTATCCCATTGGAAGCACATATTTGCCTTCCGAATCTTGTGGCTGACAGACAGCATCTCCAGACCCTGGCGCCGACGTCGCGTCAGGTGATCTTCAACCTCCAATGGAGGCCCTCTCCTGGTCATGCGGCGATGCTCCTCTTCTCCTCAGCTCCATGTGGCCTCGATGGTGCCGATGGTGGAGCTTGTTGCTTGAAGCCAGACCTTGTCGACGGTGACGGCGGACCTGATTACGTTTTTCGTAAACTTGTGAGGGTCTACTTTGCATTTTGCAAGGACCTGGTTCGAATTGTTTTATTTTCTAAGGTCCTTCCTGTAATTTGTACCGCACCGCTTATTTAATGTAGTATCTAGGCCCTTCGTGGCCTTTCTCTTTAAAAAAAAACCTTTTTAACAAAACCTTTTTCACGAGAATATTTACATTTTCTACCAAATTACCTTGGTAACCAAACCTTTACCTAAAGTAACACAGCTGGTTCACAGACAGGTTGCAAGTACCCTAGCTACACTCCATTATTAACAACACCCTGTTCTTTGACGTTGCCAGCCTTAGCATGTAGATCACTAGATGCACGTACTCTGGGAGTAAGCATGAACTACTAGGTTATGTAACCTCATAAAACTTTGTGGCTCTATCCTATAGCCTTCTACTAGACTCGTAGAACAAAAACGGTTTTGCTAGTTCTCAGTCACCTAAGAACTTCTTCGGTCTCAGTCGTTTCTTTTACCGTTCGATTTACCTCGTAATTCGTTCAAAGTAAAAGTTACACATGAACATGATTTGCAATTAGAGTGTAGTTGAGAATTTAATGAGTTGCAACCTAAAATTAGCACAAATTTAAAATGACATCACTGACTTAGATATAAAAAGTTCTTCGCCCCCTGAGATCTAGACATAAAACGTCTCCACAGTGGGCGGTGGATATCTTGATCGATGCCTCGTGGCTGGCATGACATGTCTGTATGCGGTTGTGAATTTTCTCTTTGATGACGAATGTAAGAGTGTAACAATAGCGCACGCACAGGTACATGCATATAACCCATTTGAAATTCCTACTCTGGCGAACCGAGGCATGCGTTTCTCCTTTCCTTAGAGCATCTCCACTCGGGGCCCATAGCGTTTGGGGGACGCCGGCGCGAAATTTTGAGCCCAGCCGCGTGTCCTATTTTTTTTTGGCACCGGCGCGGCCCAGTTATTTACCTGGCGGCCCCAGGCCAAACCCAATGTACAAGGAGGCGAGCGGGGGCGCCGGATGGACGCGTGGCAGGGCGGATGGCGGGAACATTAGGCGGGAGCGCGCGCCAAACCGCCCCGGTCAAAGTTGGCCCGTGTGGCAGCCGCGTAGAGCCGTTCTTCCTCGTCATCAGCGCCGAGTAATGGCGCTGCTCGCCACAACCTTCCCAGCCAACGGCAGCGGGCGGTGCAGCCGACGCGTCCCGTCAAAGGGGCAGGACGGCGTTAATGCCCACCGCTCGCCTCCCCTCCCCCTAGTATCAAAACCCGCGGCGGTTTTCAGTGCCTCACGCGCATTACCTCGACGGCGAGCTCCACCATCTCCTCCCCCAAACGTCGTCCTCTTCTCCCTCTCTCTCTGCAATGGCGCGCTACGACGGCTACGACGGCGCGACGGCCAACGGGTTTGGCCGCCTCTGGCTCCACGTCGACGAGGCGCGGGAGCTATGGAGCGCCGGCTACCCCGTCCAGCCGGCTTTCCGGCTCCCGACGGGGTGGGCGGTGAGCCGCGGCGGCCTCGCTGTGCCGCCCTTCCCGCGCATCGCCGAAACCGCCATCTACGAGCACTACTGAGGGGTGCTCACCGACGAGGAGCGCAACGACCCCCAGTTGGATCCCGACAACCTCCAGTCGTGGGCGGCGTTCTACGCGCGGCAGCGCGAGGAACGCATTGAGGCCTAAGACGGCGTTGGCCGGCCAACTACAACAACGAAGGCCGGAAGCGGTGGTGTGGCTCGACGACCTTCTCCGGGTCACAGGCACATCGCCAACGGCAACAACCCGCCGTTGGTGATGCCGCCGCGCATCCCGCGCGATCGCCAGTAGGCCGCCAGCAACCGCTGAGCGCCCCACCGCGCGCCGTCACGTCCTCCTCCTCCTCACGCTCGTCGACGTCCCCGGCGTGGTACTCGTTGAACCCCTCGCTGTCGCCGCGCTACCTCGCGCTCCCGCCAGTGAAGGACGAGCAGGCGAGCCCACCACGCAGGCGCTGCGCGCCTCCCTCGTCGCCTCGCCGCCTCCGCTTGGGCAGGCCCAAGCCCGAGCCCAAGGAGTGGACGCCACCACCGGAGTACAAGGCGGCAGCGCTCCAGCTGGCGGACGGCGAGGACCCGAAGAATTTCCGGGTCAGAGGATGCTAGAGCGGGCATCCTTCAACGACGTCCTGCCGGCCACCGACGAGTTCGCCGCCAGTTGGTCCGCGCAGGACCGGCGGTGGGAGCAGGCCGAGCGCGCCAGGCGCCACGTCGTCGTCGTCGACATCGACGACGATGAGGGGGTGGCTGGTCCTTCCACGCGATCGGCGCGCAGGACCAGCGGCAGAGGGGTGCAGCCGCCTGCCACCGGCGAAGGACGAGCCGCCCAGCGACGATGACGACGAGGACGGCATGTTCGAGTACGCCGCGACGATGTACCGCCGCCTCGGGATCGGCCGTGGCCGACATTAGATGGCATTTTTTTGTTTTTTTTTTAAATTTTTGTTAAGTTTAAACTGTTCGTTGAAGTTTGAACTGTTTCTCTAAATTCTCCTAAATTTTAAAAATTTAAATTTTGTTATGAGAGACACGGCTGGAAACCGGTACCCCTCCTCCCATTTGACAATATCAGCCTCTCATACGGACCGAAAACTGGCCGGCGTCGAGAGCCCGTATGAGAGTTACACCAATTTTACACAGAACCATTGCTACGTGTGTTGTAATGCCAACGAAAGTACTAACGTAGTAGCTGGAGAGTGGAGATGGCCTTACAAAAGACCAAACCCGACGGGAGTGGAGTGGAACCGCGAACGCACATGCAGATCTCGGCAAACCCCTCGCTTACCTAGCGCCACGCAGCACGTACTGTACATGCAAAGAGGACGTGTCGTACTGCGTACCCTGCCCGCGTGAGTCGTGACAGCGTCGCCCCGACCGCTCCCCACGATCGCGGCTCCACGGCGCGTCGGCCGCGTGTGCTCTGCGTGCGCGCATACCGCATACGTAACACCGGTGCGTGTCAAGGCGGGCGAGTCCCGACGCGATCGATGGGGGTAGGAAACCGGTGGCCTGGCTGCCGGCCCCCTAGCTTGTCCTTTTTTTGCTCATCATGCATACTCCTAGTCCTACTACATTCAACATGCATGGGCGGTACCATTGGCTGGCTGGCTGGCTGGCGGCAACTTGGCAGAAGTAGCATTCCCTCTTCCTTTTCGTTACGGGACCCTCTCCGGTCGCCGCTCTATGGTGAATAAAGCGGCACTAGCTTACCTGTAAACCTGTGCTCTTGGCCCTTGTACTTGTAGATCCAGGTCAAAGCTAGTTTTTAATCACCACGTATCCATGTGCGAAGCGTACGTTGCAACTAAAAATTAAGACCCTGCCCTGGTCCAGGACCCAAAGAAAGAGCAGATGGCTTGTTGGTTGGTAGTAGCTCGGTGGAGAACATATCCAGTGAAACAGACTAATCTATGCACCAGCTGCACCGATGTACTGTAGGCCTTTGGATGGAAAAGCAAGGGACATGATCCAGTTTGAAGATGGACTGCTGGCACAATCGAACGATCCGAGCTCCACAAACCTGGTCGTCTCTCTCCACAGACCTAGTCATCTTCTCCTTTCGCTCGATCTCTCATGTCTTGTACTACCTCTGTTCGTGATTATAGGTCTGGAAAGTATTTTTTATATTATTTGAGATTATAAAGACTATCTTATTTATTAGTCTTTCTCGTTCAATGCATGTTTTTTTTCTCACTTCTCTCATGCATGTAAAACTACCGGTGCATGCATAGATTAATAAGAGAGAGTTATGGAGTGTCTTGGTATTTGCAATTTGGCCCTTAAGACTAATAATCCGAAACAGAGGTAGTACCTCTTAACAAGCGGAAGGTAGAATTAGCGTAGTTTCTCTCTCTTATTTAACTTCCTGCAGATTGTTTTAACATTGGGGATTTCTGATTTGGAGAAAAGCTTACCATGTCATTAGGAATTTCGGATGAATCTCGCTGAATCTTCGTACAGCCTGCTCCGGTGCTCCCCCTCCTCAAAGTTCAAAAGGGCAACATAGTCTTTTCCAATAAATTGCTAAGTTAGATCGATCCAAATCCACTAATCCAGCTAATGCGGTCTCGTACGCGCGTGCACTGAACCGATAAACCTAGATAGACGCAAGGGCGACACGGTGTGACGGTGTCCTAGTCGACGAGCGATCTACCCACGTTCAGATTGTTCAGATTCATCAGGGACTCGAACTGCTTAACATGGATAAAAATCCATAAATTTTTACGTATAACCATCATCAACATTAACTCTAATCAATCCAAATCCGTCCTCATTACATAAATCCGGTAGAATTGAAACAAAACAATGTGTCTGCTCATGGACAAAAAGTTCACACCCAATTTCTTCACAAGATTAGTTCCCGTCAACAAATACAATCTGATTGTTTCATGTCTAGTTTTTTTTTGGTCTAATCCATTTTTATATAAAATATTGCTGGCAAATCAAGGTTTCTTAGTATTGGTTGATTATAAGGTAGTTATCATTGTTATGTTTCCGCCAAAAGAGAGAAATTGATCTAGAAATTACGCTAAATAGTGTTTTTTGTTAATAAGCTTGTTTTTAGCAACTTTTTATACTTTGTTCTTGCATTGCTAGACACTTGCACTTGCACTTGCATGCAGTGCTCCTGTACTATAAAAAGATGCAACATACAATAGGATTAAGCACTTAGCTTCGTATATGGGCCAGGCACTCGTGATTATAAGAGCATTTCCACTCGCGTTTCTAGGAAGACGTTTCCAGCACTTATTATTCGTCCGGACAGCGAAATTGCACCTAGTCGCGTTCCCAGGACGCCGGCTTTGTCCGGATTTAACCCAAAATTGCTCCGGCGTTCCCAGGCCGAACCCGAGTCGTCAGGAATGGCCTGGCAACGCCGGATGGAGAGAAAACGAGGGTGGACCAGCCCTGTCGGCGAGATATCCCATTTCCCATCACCAGTCGCCTCTCCCGCAGCGAAGGTTTTCCCCCAGCTGCCTCGTCGCCATGCTTGCGCCGGCGAATCTCCGCCGACTCGAGCCAAAATAGCGCCTGTAGATAGGTCCGCCGCCACCGCCGCAACTTTCCCCCGCAGCCTAGGTCACTTTCGCCGCCCCCACCTTCGCCGTAGCTCGCCCACGCTTCTAGCTCCCACCACCTCGCCCGCCAAGTGTTCGACGATTGGCTCGTTCGGCCATGGACTCCGACGATGAAGAGTTGTTCAACGTGTTGTTGGAGGAAGAGAACGCCGCGGCCGTCGAAGATGTAGGGCACGTGCAAATCCTAGCCTCTTTGGCACGGCTGTACATGCAGACGGCAACGCCGAAGCATGGAGGCTCGGCGAAGGGTCGCCGAAAGTGCAAAGCAAGGCAAAGGACGGAGGGCTACTGCATGCTTTACGCCGACTACTTCGCAACTCCTCAACAGCTGCAGGATGATCTAGTTGAGGACCTATGGATACGCAGGAGAAACACATAGATGCCCAGCATGAATCTAGCTGAACTAGGCCGAAATATGTTGTATTTTCATTGTTCGTTGAACTATGTTTAATTTTATGCCGAACTATGATTAATTTCATCCAGAACTATCCCGAACATTGTTTTGTATTCGTATTATGCCGAATATGCCGAAAACTGGACGAACTTGAGCCAAATTTAGGCGAAAACACGCCGATCTGGGAAATCGGCCTGGAAACGCGAGTGAGAAATTGGCCATTTCCGGACCGAAACCTTCGTCCGTCCGGCGCTATATAGGTCCGGATTTCGGTCCGGGAACGGCCAACGAGTGGAGATGCTCTAAGGCCCTGTGTAATGCGTTATAGCTTCAGTTTAGCATTTGTTTGCTTCCCTATGGCTTGGGCACGTATGTTTGATGATCTTTTGGTCAAATTAGAGGTGGACACAAGCCTATCTAAGCCTGTCTGGTAAATTCGCCCCTGGACGCGCAAGTCCGGGAGCACGCTGCCCAGTGAACAACATCCTGTCCAACATGACTGCACGAGCAGTTTAGCCTTAACGAAGCACGATTAATTTAGAATTAGCACAATGCGAGAGAGCTTACCGTAGCTCGACCGTAGCCCCCAGCCCAGCTAGCACTGGCAGGGTCCCTCGTGAAAGACCGTGCAGCGTGCACCCTCTGGAAGAGCTTGGGTTTCCGGGACGTACGTCGCCGCCGTGGCCTAGGAATAGGAATCACGCACACCCTGGTCTGATCTGAGCTGCAGCTTCTTGGCCCGGGCAGGTCCTTTGGATGGATGTCGTCGCTCGCCGATCAGACGCCAAAACCTGCGCTCTCCCTCCATCATTCCGATGGGTGGCGCTGGCTGCCACACGCGCGCGGCCCCGTGCACATGCTTGTCCGCCGCGCCTTTTGTCGATCTCTCGGAGCCCGAGTTCCCCTCCCTCCATACTCCATAGGTGCTGGGACCGGGCGAGCCTGCGACCCATCTGCCGAGGCCACTGTGTGTATCCGAGGCCATGCATTGTCGTGCTAAAAAATGATGCGACGTACGAGCTACAGCTCAGAGCAGACTACAACGTTCGTACACGATTTTTTTTTGCCTGTGCTATCTGTAAAAGATGATTAACCTGGGTAAATACGACGAGTGGAAGTAGGTTCGTACAACGAACAATCATTCACTGCAACTAATACCGCCCAGGTGCATGCCAAACGGCCCTGCGCGTGTCATGCATGTTGTAGCACAAACGTCCTACTCCAGGGAGTACGTAAACAAAGCATGCATGCACATGCACTGTCAGGTTATGGCGTGACGAAAGACCTGCCTCGTAGTAGCGGCTGCAGGCCGGAGCAGCTGGCGACACAAAACGCCAGGGAAAGATTTCCGAGAGAAGCGGCTGCAGGAAGTGAGTTTTTCTGGGAACCCGTAAGCTGCAGGAGCCTCTCCACCACGGATAGTAAGAGCATCAAATTCCCACGTGCCAATCAGTAAGTTGGTCCATACGTGGACCAGATCCTATAAAAATATTTTCCATCTCTAATTGATAGTGCATCCCGCACAAACCCACAAATAATCGGCGGCTGATAGTTCTTTGAATAAAGCGAGAAGCACAAATACTGTTGACCTGCAATTTTTTTGCAGGACCGTCCCGCTATACACGGTCTCGTGGACGATAATTGTCACTTCCCGCATCGTCCACATAATCATACACGCTAAAGTTTCAGGAGGTGGGTGGAAGAGAATCCGCGAGCTACCAACGCCGCCGTCGCCTCCCCGCCTAGGGTTTGCCCTGTTCCAGCTCGCCACCATCACAAAGTAGAACCCACCCTGCCGCCACTCCATTTCGACCTCGTCGCCATCTTCCCAACCTACCTCCACGGTGTCGGATTGAGACTATTACGCTGCCACGGTCGATTTGGCCCACCGCTGTTGATTCGGTCGGCCCGTAATTTCTTCATCCGCACTCGCCATCCATTTCAATCCTCTGCGGGCCTTCCCGTCACTGCTTCTGTCGGAGCCACTTAAATCAACGCCTCTATGGTGAGTCGTTGTTCCTCGTGCGGTTCCGATTCGATTTTTAGATCTTCGCAGTAACTCGAGATGCATATGTGTATAGATGAGCTCAATGTGAAGCGTGTCATGGTATTACCGACGAGTACGTCATGGGGGGGCTCGCAAAGAGTTTAGAGAGGTGGGGGATAAAGGCAATGATCGTCCGGTATCGAAATGACACAGCTTACCTAGGTTCAGATCTCACGAGGTGGTGAGATCCTACTCCTGCTATAAATCACAATATTGGCATTACACTAGATGTGTTGTATAATGCTTGCGCCCTAAGGGCTCCCATAGACCAGCTTATAAAGGCGTCAGGACCTAGCGTTACAAGGAGAATCCTAGTTAGACGGGTTACAGAGTCCTACACTGATCCTACTAGCTTTCTTGTCTTGTACTCCAAGGGTCCGGCTTCACGTATATCGACATATGTAGCCTTTTCATGTTAGGCTTGGGCTTCCCTTTAGAATCCTTTAACTAGACTGTTTGGCAAGCCATAGGCCTCACCACCATCTGTGGGACACCCGGATGCTAGATTAAGGCCATGCTATGGTATTACCCATTATGTATATCCTTATAATTAGCCTTAGAGAACTTTAAGATCCACGCCGTATTTGCTAATGTATTTGAGTGCTTCGTATTGAACGATGTCAGCTAGCCGACAACAGTATCTTGAAGTCCTCCCAAAACTACAGCAGGCGGAAACGTTTCTTCTCGTTGTTCCCAGATAATCATTAGTCGGTGACTGCTCGTCTGTCGCACACTAGTCATGGGAAGTAGCCTCCTCGGAACTCTAGAAATTGAGCCGAGACGTCATTGAGATTTTCTGCGCGTGAAATCCGAAGTACGTGCGATAATTACGACATTGTCGCAGAGTTACGCGTGGTGATACACACCTCGCATGATCTTATCCAGTTTCACACTCATGTATATCAACAGCACGTCATAAAAATTACGATGCCAAACGGTTTTACCCTCATTCGCTCTATTCTTCCCTACGTCTTCTTTAGCCTTGAGCTTCCCCAAGCTTATAAAGCTCACGAGAGAAAACCCTAACCTAAAACCTCAATCCTTTCACCATCTCTCGCACAAAGGCCGATTCAAGAACATCATCAGACACGGTGATGACGGATACGAAGGTTCAATCCTCTCCAGAGGTCTATCCCATTGTAGAGATGGAGGGGCTGGAGGCTAGTACCGTTGTGGGAACTTCCACCGGTGGTGACTAGAAACAGGAGGAGGAGGACATTGAAGCGGTGGAGATCGATGAGGCTGCAATGAAGCCCGTAAGAGGCTCATGGGTGATCTCCACTATCGAAGAATCCGACATCCGAGATTTGGTTCGCGGGGGCTATCTCCAAGTGACGTCCCTCCCAGCACCTAGCGTAAATTTATACCTCAAGTCGCACATCGAGCGTTTCCTAGGCCATCCTTTCTCCGACTTCATCTTAGAAGTGCTAGGAAAGTTCAGCGTTCAACTCCACAACCTACCGCCACATATCAGAATATGCCTTAGCAATTACGCTGCTCTATGCGAAGGTTACCTAGGCATAAAACCAAGGTTAGACATCTTCCGGTACTTCTTCACCGTGAAGAAGGAATCTATAATTCCTGAATGCGCCTTGGCCAACTGCGTGTCCATAAGCTTCAAGATTCGTCCGAATAGGATGTACCCGGGCACGTGGGCCACGAATCCTTGATAGCCTGGAAGCCTTCTCTTCTACGGAAAAGATGTCCCGCTAGAAGTAGGAGAAATGACTTATCCGTCTTATGTAGATGGATCCGCCATCGAGATTTCCAGTCAGAGGGACAAGAGCCTGCTACCAGCCGGCTCCGAAGCTCTTGCGTCGTTAGAAGGATCGAGCGTCTGGTGGAGATAGGGCTGAAGGGCCTTGACCTTACAGTGTGCTGGTTCACTAGGCGGATCCAACAACATCAACATTGCACCGCCTTGCTCCATGAGTACACTAGGCAGAGGACGGATCCGCAAAGAATTCCGTCGATAACTACTCCAACAATGTCATCAAGCTCAGGCTTAAGGACATGGTGCAGCTGAAGGACAAGAAAAATGGTTATGTGATCACCCTTGACATCTACAGAAAGGGGAGATGCCCTGAGGTAATATTTAGTATATTGTGACACGCCTGTTTCTTCGGCCTGGGTTACTTGTCGTGTTTATCTGCATTGATAGATCAATATACTGCCTGAGGAGTGTTAAAGTCGTATTGTCTAGGAGGAACGGTCGTACCCTTTGGGGTAGCCGGGTTCGTGTTTATATAGGCAAGGAATAGCCCAATTGCATGGCATATACAGAGTTGGATACGTATATGGTGGTGTACTACACCATACGTATACGTATCGATATTACATCTCTAATACCCCCCTTAATCTAGACCTGGGAGAGGTTTAAATTACACTTAAACTCATCTAATTTCTTTACACATAAAACTTTAGTAAAACCATCTACAAGTTGATCTTTGCTGGATATGAATCTGACATCAAGCTGCTTGCTAGCAACCATTTCTCGAACAAAGTAAAAGTCTATCTCAATATGTTTTGTACGAGCATGAAAAACTGGATTAGCAGACAAGTAGGTGGCACCAAGATTATCACACCATAGACAGGGTTTCTCCTTGAGTGAGATACCAAGTTCACGAACAAGAGATTCAACCCAAATCAGCTCAGCGGTGGCATTGGCAAGAGTTTTGTATTCTTCCTCTATGCTGGATCTGGACACAGTAGGTTGTTTTCTGGCACTCCATGAAATAAGATTGGGACCAAAGAATATAGCAAATCCACCAGTAGAGCGTCTATCATCTAAATTACCAGCCCAGTCTGCATCTGAATAAGCACTAAGAAGGGTGGAATTTGACCTTTTAAAGGTAAGACCAACCTTTTTCGTGCCATGAATATACCTCAAAATTCGTTTAACAGCCGTCCAATGTGTAGTAGTAGGAGCATGGAGATACTGACAAACCTTATTAACTGAGAAAGAAAGACCAGGTCTAGTCAATGTCAAATATTGAAGTGCCCCAACAATACTCCTGTAATGTGTCACATCCTCAGGGCCTAACGGAGATCCATCTGTCAATGTAGTGTATCTGTTGTAGAAAGAGGTGTTGGACATGGTGTACATGAACTCATACCAACACGGTGTAGTAGATCTGCAACATATTTCTCTTGATTTAAAATCAACCCATCCGATTGTTTGTGTACCTCAATGCCAAGAAAATAATGAAGGTCGCCAAGATCCGTAAGAGCAAAATCTGAACTCAAATGATGTAGAAGAGCTGTAATGGCCGAATCAGAAGAACTGGTAACAATGATGTCATCAACATAAATCAGAAGGAACATTGTGAGCTCTGACGTATGATAAAGAAATAACGAAGTATCAGCCTTTGACGGAAGAAAACCAAGAGTATGTAACTTGGAACTTAGACGAGAGTACCAAGCTCTAGGTGCCTGTTTCAAACCATATAAAGCTTTATCAAGTTTGCAAATATAGTTTGGAGTAGCGGAACACTCAAAACCAAGTGGTTGCTTTATGTAAACCTCCTCTTCCAGAACACCATGTAAAAACGCGTTCTTGACATCTAGCTGCCGTAAGCTCTATCCTCTAGAGACTGATATAGATAGAACGAGTCTGATTGTAGCAGCTTTAACGACTGGACTAAAAGTATCTTCATAGTCTATGCCATATCGTTGCTTAAATCCTTTTGCAACAAGACGTGCCTTGTACCTGTCCAGAGTACCATCAGTACATTTCTTGATCCGATACACCCACTTGCAGTCAATGATATTTTTATTTGAGTTTGGTGAAACAAGATGCCAAGTGTTGTTAGCAAGGATAGCATCATATTCCTCTTGCATAGCTTGCTTCCAATTTGAATCAGCTAAAGCCTCAGTGAGTTTTGTAGGTTCCCCTATAGAAGTAAGCAAAGCATACCTAACAGTCCCATCAGTATATTTTTTCGGGTTGCGTATACCTTTTTGAAGACGAGTTTGGACTCTAGATGGAACCGTAGTAACGGGTGGAGCAGAGGATTCATGATGATCAGTAGTGGCAGCTGTAGGTACCGAATCATGTGGAGTGTCATCATTGGAAGCAGGGACATGCGGTGGAGGGGACACGGACGGGACGTCCAGCGTGACTGGCGTCGCATGCGGTATGGGCGACGAGGCCGCCTCGTTGGCTCCAGGAAGCGTGCGCGCGGGCAGAGGAACATGCGCGGGAGAAGTACCACTGCCACCAGGTGCTGTCGGCGGGGAATCCAAAGAAGATTCCTGCTGAAAATCATCCTCGGAATCACTGCTAGTGCTGTTGACAGATTCTCCTCATCTGTATCAGTATTTGATGTACTAGTTTCAACATTGTCTTGAGGATTATGCATAGGATCTGTTTGTGGACTTGTAGGAGCCTCTTCAGCAATAACCTGGGGAGGAACAAACTGCAGATAATGGTCATTAGTATGCACACCCCTACCAGTACATGCCTAAGATGGGTTATCTTGTGGAAGAAGGAGAATCTCCTCGCGCAAACGGCGACCGACGTTGGGATGAAGAGAGGCAAAAGGAAAAATATTCTGGTCAAAGACAACATCTCGAGAAATATAGACGCGACCAGTATACACGTCAAGACATTGAACTCCTTTGTGACGAGGGCTGTAACCAATAAAAACACATTGTTTGGAACAAAAAGAAAGCTTGTGTTTGTTATATGGACGAAGATTGGGCCATCAAGCACAACCAAAAACTCGAAGAGACTCATAATTGGGTTTAACTTGGAGTAATTTTTCAGTGGGAGTCTCATAATTGAGTACTTTGGTAGGAAGCATATTGATAAGAAAAGTGGCAGTAATAAAGGCATCATCCCAGTATTTGAGAGGCATAGACGCATTGGCAAGTAGAGAAAGGCCTACTTCGACAATGTGACGGTGTTTGTGTTCAGCAGAACCGTTTTGTTGATGAGCATGTGGACATGATACATGATAAACAATGCCTACACGTTGGAAGAAACTATTCAATTTTTTATATTCACCACCCCAATCTGTTTGCATGGTGAGAATTTTGCGACCGAATTAGCACTCAACGTATTGCTGAAAATCAAGAAACACTTGATACACTTCAGAGCGTTTCTTAAGCAAATAAATCCAAGTAAACTTGCTAAAATCATCAATGCAGCTTACATAATATGAATGTTTGCCTATAGAGAGAGGAGCTGGACCCCATACATCAGAAAAGATTTGTTCCAAAGGAACTGTAGACACACTAGTGGAAACAGGGTATGGTAGCTGATGACTTTTGGCCTGTTGGCATGGATCACATATGTAAGGATTTATTGCTGGGGAATATAAAAGTTTATGCTTCCTAAGAATTTGATGAACAATAAAAGAAGATGGATGGCCTAGACGACAGTGCCATGTAGAGGATGAAGGCTTGACGGTGACAAGAGCATGCTTGGAGGACTCCGAAGATACTGGAACTAGAGGATATAAGCCACCATGACAAGGACCTCTAAACACGATGCGCTGCGTTTCATGATCCTTAATCAAGAAAAAGAATGGGTGAATTTCCATATAACAATTGTTGTCTAGGCTAAGCTTATGAGCAGAAATTAAACTCATGGATGCATCAGGAACATGTAAAATATCACAAAGTTGCATAGTACTATCAGGGGTGTGCAAAATAGAATGACCAATATTAGCAATATCCATACCTTGTCCACTAGCATTATTAACTTGATCACTGCCTTGATAGGGTTCATGAACCTGGAGTTTGTTGAGTTGACCAGTGACATGAGTTGTAGCGCCAGTATCTAAGTACCAGTTTGTGTCAACGCCATAAGCACCTTTTGTATCCTTTGGTGGCCTGTCCTCGTCATCATCATCACCATACCGCCACCAACACTCATCAGCCGGGTGACCCTCCTTCTTGCAGATTTGACAAAAAACACCATCCTGCCATGGAGTAGCACGCCTGTCCTGCGCTTCTTTCGGCGATTTATCCCGACGGGACGTTATTGTGGCGTTGCTGAGGAGGTCGTTGTGGACGTGGCTGTTGCAGGTGAGGAGGCATATATGGTGCCATGAAAGGTGGAAGTGGGTACGGCTGCTGATATGGAGGCATATAGGGCGCCGGTTGCTGATACGGGGGCATGTAGGGCGCCGACGGTGGGGGCATGTAGGGCGCCGGCGGTGGAGGCATGTAAGGTGCCGGCTGATATGACTGATACGGTGGCATATATGGCGCTGGTGTCGGTGGCCTTGGCAGACTTCCCCCATAGCCAGGATTCAGGACACGCGGTGCAGCATTAACAGAGGACATGAACGAGCCTGAAACCTGTCTAGTGGTGGAGAGCATGGCATCATGATTCTCATAAGACAACAGCTGAGAGCACATATCATTGAGGGAAGTGGAAGGCACGACTTTGAGGGCCGCAACAAAGCCATTATAGGAACCATCAAGTCCATTCATAATATAATCCTTGAGTTCATCATCATCAACGGTTTTACCCGCCGTGGCAAGTTCAGATGCAAATCCTTTCATCTTGGTGATATATTGTTGAACAGTCATGTCGAGTTTCTTGGTATTGGTAAGAGCACCACGAAGGTTGGAGACCCGCGACTTGGACTGAGACGAGAATAGGTCATGGATAGCACGCCAGACATCAACAGCATGAACGATGCCATAGACATGAGAGAGGATATCCTCGGAGAGAGAATTCACGATGTAGCTCACAACTTGCTGATCACGGGTAATCCAGACATCATAGGCAGAGTTGGAAACTTGTATCTTTTTCTTGTCAGCATCCTCTGCATCGAGGAACTCGGGCGGCGCTGGATCCGATCCTTCAAGCAAGCGAAGAACGCGAGCCCCACGTAGGGTGGGCAGCACTTGGGCTTGCCATGAGAGGAAGTTCTCCCGCGTGAGCTTGGTGGCAGGAGGAGCACCGATGGAGGAAGCCACAACGATCATAGAAGAAGTAGCCATAGATTCATCGAGTAGGGGATTGTAGGGTGCGATCTAGGGTTTTGGGGTGGGTAGGGTTTCTGGTAAATCTGACTATGGGAATTGTTCTAGGAGGGAGAGATCTTGGTCGTGGGTTGTTGGTTGTCGGAAAATTGGGAGAGCATGGCGGCGACGAGGCAGGGTGCCGACGTCGTCGGCGGCTAGAACGAGCTCGAAAGAGGGAGGCCTGATACCATGTTAAAGTCGTATTGTCTAGGAGGAACGGTCGTACCCTTTAGGGTAGCCGGGTTCGTGTTTATATTGACAAGGAATAGCCCCATTGCATGGCATATACAGAGTTGGATATGTATACGATGATGTACTATACCATATGTATACGTATCGATATTACATCTCTAATAAGGAGGACTTCGCTCCTCAGGTTCGTGATGGTAAAGGCATGGACGTCCAACTCACACAATCACTGGACATCGCTCCAAATATATAAATGCTGGAGACCTCGTGGGCGTGCAGATGGTCAATTTACTAACACCGACACACAAATAGTTTGATTTTTAGTTAGTGGTCTATATGAGTGGATCCACGCTAGACATACTGTACGCTAGAAATGTCGATCTTAACATATCATACTCCCTCCGATCCAAATTAATTGACTTGGGTTTATTAAAATTCAGATGTATCTAATACTAAAATATGTCTAGATACATCCAAACTAGACAAATCTAAATCAATTAATTTGGATCGGAGAAAGTACAAGAATGATGACAAGCCGGGCCGAGGAGGATGCGTGACAAGACTTGGGGAGAAGAGAACAAAAAAGAAGTCCTGTGAGTGAGATTATATTGGGTGGAACCCGACGGATGCTAGTTTACTCCGACGGATGCTAGTTTACTTGCTACGAGGAAGGAGACATCGAGATACACACAGCTCTTGGAGAAAGTAAAAAGAAATCCCAAAGCTATCTTTTGCATCAAGGTAAAAATCTGGGCTTTCCGGATCGGAATCGTTTTCCACCCGACCGAGGGGAGATTTGCAATGCCCGAGCTTCACGTGAGCCTCAAAATGCGCAGTGCGTAACTTCAACGGTGGTGAAGATATAGTTCTACCGTCTTACTACTGCATAGTATGTGTCAGATTATATTGCATGCATGCTCTTCAATAAAAAAATATTTATATTGCATGCTTTTCTTTTTTTTTAGACTGAGGGTTCCTGTCTTGGGTTGATTAGTTCTTGGTAGCCGTAAATAAAGCTGGGTTACTAGGGCCAAACCCCATAACCAAGAAGACATGATTAACAAGCGCCCTGCCGGGCAGAGTTTGGTCTCTAACTAAACCCTTTCTAGCCCTACTTTGGGACGCCGTTTCTCCGTTACCAAGGAATGATGGGAGACGGGGAGGGGATGGGAATCTTGGTTTTGTTTACAGGTGCATGGGGTCCGTGCTACTCCTCCAACTCCTCCTCCTCCACTCACATGGTCCCCACGGCCGGGTTTGGGATTTGTGACCGTGCCAAAGTGAAATTGACTACACCGCTCCATGAGTACTACTGTAGTTTATTACCTTGAAAACATAATACGTGGAACACTAGCTTGATAGCTTCCATGGCTTAGCCTGATAGCGATTTTGGGTAAACTAGGGACGGAGCCTGGTCCCGTAACCGACTAGTGTGGAACACTCCCAAGTGGCCAAGATGCGTTGGTTAATTTGACGTGTTCCTACAGCAACAGGAGCTTGCTGGGCACTGCCAGACCGCAAATGCAGATAGCAAAACTCAGAAGAGGACAATGGGCTTATTAGAGCATCTCCAGATGGCCGTCAGGCCGTCCCATTTTAGACACCAAATGTGTACATGTAATCCGCTTTGGCCCATCCCATTTTAGACACCAAATGTGTACATGTAATCCGCGCTTCGGCCCGTAAATATAAAAGTGACCGCTGTCCGTTTGAATAAGGGGGTGCCCGAGCCACTAGAACCAATTTTTATACTAATATTTTATTTCAAACAAACCTTACCTACATAGGGAAAAACATAAAAAACAAACTAAAAAACTAGCTTCGGCTAGCGCGTGGGGCGGCGCCGCCTACATCGTCCTCGCGACCACGACACCGGTATGTGCTGCGACTCCGATGGGGGAATTATACTGCAACAGCATGCGTTGTTGCACGAAATGTGACTGGAAATGCCACACCGCGTACCCCCACTCCTTTTGCTGGCTAGGCCACGCAGGTGCGGGCTGCGGTGGCGGTGGTGCGGGTGGATGTTGATTCTGTTGCTCTGCCATCGCCGAGTCATCCAGCGTAATGGCCAATATGGTCCAACACGCCTCCTCCTCAAGCGTGTAAGCCTCCATGGCGAGAGGGAAAGCCTCCTCTGGGACAAGGTTCGGCGGTTGTAGTGGTAGCACCTCCTACTGTTGACCTCTACCATGCGTGTGTCGTGGCAGTTCTCCGACGAGGGCTCCCAGTTCGCGTCATCGTGGTCATCGTCATCCATCTCCGGCAGCTGGTTGTCCAAATCCGGCTGAAAGTCGCCCATGAACGACGATCGCAGCCGCACCTCTTGTTCCCACTCCATAAAGGCGACCCATAAGGCTTTGTGGCGGTATGTGGGGTCGTTGCGAAGGTGCAACAATGGTTGGTGGCGGCGGTTGATCTGCGCATCCTGTGCATCCCCTTTCGGTGGCATGGGCGACATGGGCACCCGCACCTTGTTTAGGTGCCATCCACCAGGTAGGATGACGTCGTTGTGCTTGCATCGAGCCCGATCTTCCAACCTCTAGCGTCACTCTTTCACCGACACATAGTGGCAGTTGCAGTGAGGCTGAACGCACTGCGGTATGAGGGCGTGCGCACCTGGCACGGGTGCGATCAAGTCAAGCACGCATGGTTGTGGCGGCGGCATCGTGTGATGCATGTAAAATGCATACATATAGTTTGTAGTTTATTATCACACGTTCCTACATATTAGCATGTTTTAGAATGTTATATCCATATTTTACATTGATTTATGAGGATTTACGAATGATCCTCTTTATTTGGGTTATAACTCTTAGGAAGAGGAAAACCTGTTTTCGTATTTTTTAAGTTCAGGGATCTAAACAAAGTCAAATTGATGTGGGATATTTTGAGAAATATTTGTTCGCACAGGCAATGACCTTGAGCACTTGGACCTCATAGTGGGGCCCGGAGGCCCGAAAGAGAGTAGGTGGTGCGGCACAAGAGGGGGATCGCACCACCCATGCTCTTTCCCATCTAGAGCGTCGACAGTCGTCCATCTTCAACCCTAACTCGAAGTTTTGACCTAAAAACACCTATAAAAAGGTCCCTCAGGGCGATCTTAGGGGTGGCGGAGCGTAAACAGAGAAACACTAAAACCGAGACAAGTCCTATGAAGATTTAAGGGGGAACGCCGCCAAACTCGCCACCGGTGCAATCTCCACCCTCTCCAACGTCATCAACATGTTGAGGAGGGAGTAGTCCACTCTATGTTGAGGAGGGAGTGGTCCACTCTAGATTGTGGGTTTGTGGCAGTAGTTTTATCAATCTATCTCATGCTATCATTTAGTACCATATGAGTTGTCCAACATGACTATGGTCATCTATGTAATTTCTGTGTGATGAATCTTCATTTTATGAGGCTATATTTGAGATCGAAATTCTATTATGTGTAAGATGTACTAGTAGATGCATATTATGTACTTTGTTCTTAAGTACTTATTTTGATCTTACATATTTGCAAGAGCATGTGTGAGGGAACATGTGTATTAGATGAAGTAACATGGTGGTGGGGATTGGGTAGTAACAGAAAATTCGAGATCTATTTTTTATCTTTATTTTGTTACCTCACTAGGGATAAAATGAATACATGTGTTATATTTGTCGTGTGATAGCAAAGATATTCTTGTTTGGTCAAGGTACCACATTTGTTATCCAAACATCATGTCAAGATACTTACGGATATACTCCATTTATTCTTAATTCCAAATTGCATAGAGTTTTTTCTTTCTAGAGGAGTATAAGTGAGATGTATTGTTTCATCTGTATATCAGGACATGATGCCATATAAATGCTAATCAAACACATAAGGAAAGTTCCAAGGGAAATTATATCATCCATAAGCATTTTTTATGTCCATTGCACCTTATGAAAGAGTAGACAAGTGAACTCATGAATCTCGGTCAACTTTTTATTATAACAAACACCTTTTACACACTTTTATTGCTTTTTATATTTTCTGCATTAATTAAATCCAAAAATAAAAATATAGTTACTATATTTGCATAAATAAATAAATAAATAAAAACCCTAAAAAGACTTTACTTTATTGTATTTACTAGTTGTTGCCATCAGCGTGCGGGGGACGCGTGGAGGAGGAGGCGGAGGCAGCGTCGACGATTGTCAATGACACTGGTCCTAGGAAGAGTCGGACTTTGTGTCATGCTTCGTTGTTTTCTTCACCTCGACGGCATGGCTAGGGATGTGGGGGAAGTAGGGAGCAGGTTGGTGAGAAGCCATGGCCAGTGCGCGTGGCCATCAATGCCGACACGGTGGTGAGACAACTATCGCATCAGTTCAGCGACGCTGACCACCCACAGACTGCCCAGATCAATGGCCATTGACTGATGTGCCGTATTGATCGGCTATATAGAAGACGGAGTGGCTTACTGCCAGGTCGGCCCGATACATGCGTGAGGGGACGCGCTCGGACATGCGACCGGTCCATGACGCGTCTGGCCAGACGTATTCACTACCCAAATGTGGGACATGAATGGGTCAGTCCGGACATCTGTGCCAGTTTGGGTTGAGCCACTGGGACGGGTTTTCCTGTTAGGACACGACCGGACATGTCATGGTGGAATGGGTCTGCCTGGTGGAGGTGGCCCTTATTCATCCAGCAGGATCCATCTATGGGGATATACCCTGGTTTCATTCGGTAGACTAATGAGTTTGAGGGTAGGGTTGTACCGGAGTAGATGCCTATAAGTCTATAACTATCTCAAGACTAGGGTTGCGAAGCGGCACCCGATCCGGCCCGCTCCGTAGACAAAATTTGTTAGCCCTGTTCAAATTTGCCGACAAATTTGTCTAGTTTGTACTAAATTTTTCTCTCGTGGGTTGCCGCTTTGCAACCCTACTCGAGACTGACATATATCTAACGATTAGAATACCCCTAACATATGACATGTTACAAATTAACACATTTAACACATGCTGAAATATTTAGTCGCAAAATAGCTAGCTACCCATTGTGGAACTGTGTGTATTTCTCCACCATTTCGTCTGCTCTGTACTCTTGGAATAGTTGGAACTGAAGGCGGGCCGATCATTTAGAGCTCGTCCAACTAACTGCTGCTCCGTTTATGAGAAATATGTATTTTGATTGAGACTTAGGGTCATCCATATCGGTGTCAAAGCTAGCGTCGACATAACACTTAGCGACCAGCTCTTCTTCAGCTCCGTACACAAGAAACATTTCCTTAGTTCTTCTTAAATACTTATGGATATTCTTGACCGCTATCCAGTTTTCCGGATCAGATTGGTGCCTGCTAGTTAAACTAATAGCATGTGCCACATCCGGACTTGTACATGGTTGTGAAAGTGAGCTTATTCATGACTATTTAAAAATTGGGCAATGAATTCTCTTTCCTAAACTAACACCTTGTTTTTTTCCTAGACATGGATTCTCATTCTCTGGTTATTTCATTCGGGCAGTATCCAAATGTTTTCAATTTTTCTACCTTGAATATTGGAAATTTGATATGTGTGATGGAATACTGGTACGTTGTTTTTGATAAAACCATATTACACCTTATTTTCAAGTTGTACCTTCATCTTGACCTTTATAGGTGGTTATGAATATGCTTTAATAAGGTATTTGTCTGTCTAAATTACCATATATTAGTTGTTGTCCATTCATGTGGCAGCTATCGTCACCTTCATGGCTTTCAGAGGCTCAGATTCAGTTCTAAATAAGCAAAGGAGGGTTGTTGCCGGGTAGGAGTTGCTTCAAGATGCTTGGTTATTTGCAAATTGGCTTGTGGCAAAATTCCGTGGACAATGCTCCTACAAAGGACAGTGACAGTGTGGTTGCCGCCTAAAAGGTGGAGAAGAATGCCTCTGTGAAGCTCTTGGCGAGCTACAACTAGATGTGTAGCATGAAGAGGGTGTTTCATGTACATTTTCTCAATGTTGATTTGTTTACAAGATCAATATACTTTTAGTATGATTTGCATTACTAATTTCTGGTTTTCATTTGGAATCCAAATATATGTAGACTTGGTACTTTAATTTTTAAGTAGAAAGGCCAGTATATAAGACAAAAACCACGGAGAGAAGAATGTGAGATTCGGTAAGGAATTAAACTCTGCAAACTGCAATTATACTTCTTAAAATTAATATTTCTACACACTATTATATGTTGAAAATGAGTAAGAAAATTTTCTTACATACGTATGATATAATTTTGTGTATTAGTCAGCAGGTGTATTGTAGCTGCATGATTAATAGATCAAGCAATAGTGTATGACAAACATCATTCTGGCTTATAATTTAGTGTATTTGCAATATGTCTGGCCAAATATACATATTAGTTAAGGCACTCTTACTAGTGTTACAAATGAACACGTGCTGAAATATTTAGTCGCAAAATAGCCAGCTACCCATTGTGGAACTGTGTGTATTTCTCCACCATCTCGTTTGCCCTGTACTCCTGGAACAGTTGGAACTGAAGCCGGGGCCGGTCGTCAGTTCGGCTGCACGACGCGTGCTGCAAACCGTGCGCAAGGTGGCAGCAGGGAGGGGTTCGTTGCTGGTACATTCATGTGGGTGTTCCCGATCCGGCAGCACGCACCCATGTTAGGCATCAGTACGTACGTGCGCCCGCTGCTAATAACTCCCGCAACGAATCGATAGACCGATGACTCGTTTGCTTGCGAGTGAAACTTATTACTCCATCGTTTACGTACACGCCTACTTAACCGCCCCGCCCCGGGACCGAATAATGTTGCCCAGCCAGCCAGTTCGAAAGCGGCCACAGATTTTTTTACAAGAGCCACATGTGCGGTCGCGAAAGCGATTGGGACGGTGTGCATGCTGGTTGGCTGCCGCGGGTGGGTGAGACGTTCAAGGCGACACAAATTAATAGCCGTGGACACCTTGATGGAGGACAGGGGAGTAGGCCGATCGAGACTGGAGTAGTACGTGCCACCACGTCCACCGTCAAAGCGCCAGCGCTACTGCACGGGGGCTACATAGCTAAGGAGCCCGTACCGTCCGGCGATGGCGCACGTCACGGGCGGAGTTGTCACGGCCTGCTCTAGTTGCTGGCTACATAGCTAAGGCCGCACTTTAGGTCTTGTACCAGCCGCGTCCGATCCAGGCTCACTTTTTTCCCCAACCCACGAACAGAGAGGCTTATGGCGACGGCTGTGGCAACCCCTACTTGATCCCCTCCCCAAATCTGGTTGTTTGATCCAAGAATCTTGCTCTCAATCCCCTCCCCCAGGTATTCTCACTAAATCCCCTCAACTCCATCCATAAATTTCTTCTTTTTTGTCCTTTATTTGCAATTTTTTGTGAAACCCTAGGTTTGTATGGGATAGTCAAATTAATATGAACCATTGCCATGTTTACTTGATCTTTAGGTTTAGTAATACTTGTAAGATTGATAGTGAAACCCTAGGTTCTATGGGATAGTGAAACCCTAGGTTCTATGGGATGGTTACTCAAGTTTTGTTAGTATGGAATTGTAGGTAGAATGTGAATACTTATAAAGTTAGAACTATAGGTATGAGTGGAAATTAATGGTAGAGTAAGATGGAATGTTTGTTAATGCCATAATAATTATAGATAGAGTGAAAATTATTGTTTGTATTGTTTACAAGTATGACATATGATATTTATTGATTCTATTGTTTTTATTGTTTCATTGTGCCATTAGGATGACTCTTCTTAATCCTCACTACGATGTTCAACACCGTTCCTACAAGTTGTCGGAAAAGAGACAGGTACTAAAAAAACCCACACGGTAGTTCCTATTGCTCCGGTTTGTTGAGATGTAAATCCAACCTAGGCCATTGTATGTTTGCAGGAGCTTGTACCTCTTCGACTTAGATATCACGAGGTCTCATCGGCCAAGAACCTGACTTATGATGAGCGGTACACTCCGTACATCGAGCAACTAGGACTCCTCCCCTTTATCCACATGGTCACTCGGTCGACACCGAAGTTTAACCCCACTGCGATCATCGCGCTTGTCGACCGGTGGAGGCCGGAGACACACACTTTTCACCTTAGGACCGGTGAGACTACGATCACTTTGCAGGACATGAGCATGATCCTGGCACTCCCAATTGAGGGAAACCCTGTGTGCATAAGCACAGATTTAGACGGGTGGCGGGAGCAGATGGTTAGCCTTAAAGGAAAGGATCCACCCGAGGTTGTAAATGAGAAGGGAGTAACACTAAGGGTAGCTGCCGGGGCTACTTTCAGTTGGATTAGACAGAATTTCAAGACCTGCCCCGAGGATGCTGACGAGGACATGGTCATGACGTACGCTCGTGTGTATGTGTGGTACATCATCACGAGGACTCTCTTTCCTGACAGCAGTGGGGATCGTGCTCAGTGGCATTGGCTTAAAGTGCTCACAGTTTTTGACTCAGATTTCAATTTGGGTTTGGCGTTGGCTTGGTTGTACCGTCAGGTAATCGCTTGTTTACAAAGTTATCTATATTTGCATGACCTCAAAAAATATTGTTTTACTAAACGGTGTATCACTTCATGTGTAGCTGGATGATGCCTGTCTTAGGAGCGCAACCGATGGATGAATCGGTGGTTGTTTGCTCCTTCTTTCGGTGTGGAGCTGGGAACGCTTCCCAGTTGGACGGCCGAGATTGTTGAGCTACAACCCTTATGTTGATGACGGCAATAACCTCCTGCTCCCCACATGGGCTTACAAGTGGGATGTGGTCTCCGATCCCCCAACCGACCCTTTGGCGGCGTACAAGAGGTACACACCAGGTTTGACACGATAACCATGGATCAGGTAATTTCCCAGCGTGCGGTCAATTCTATGTTATTAATGTGTAATATTTGAACTTGACATGAGTGTGGTATGTTGCAGGTCACCTGGGAGCCATACGGTCCAAGGGAGAACTTTGGTGTCCCGGACGACTATGCGCTTAACCCGAAGTGCACGGAAGAAGCCCGTCTGTGGCTAATGCGTTGCCCCATGGTATGCATGTGGGCGGTTGAGCATCACCAGCCACAATGTGTCATGACCCAGTTTGGGTTATTTCAGGTGAACCCTCCCGAGTGGAAGGACACGGACATAGGGCTCCATGGGTAAGATATGAACCGCCTTCGCCTGTGATGTGATATCTTTCGAGAAATATCGCTTTATGACTTCTTGTTGTGCAGCTTGGACATGAAGAAGTAGAGGAAGGAGAAGGATTGGGACAAGCTTCATAGGAAGTATGTTGACAAATTCAAAAGGTGTGTAATTGAGGCTAAGAAAGCAAAAGGAACACAGGAAGGTGCGTTCAATCAGGATGCTTTCAACAACTACATCAACTAGTTTCTTGAGAACACGCGGGTGGAGATGTACCCACGAGCATTCCGCCCAGAAATCTTGGAGGAGCCATTGCTATTTGATGAGCTTGCAACTGAAGAATACAACAGGATAGTCAGAGAAGGGCGACAAGCCGAGTATGCTCCATTGGTCAACTTCGTGGTAATTTTTTCCGAATGTTTGTTTTCCTTGTTTACTCTTGTCGACCCGCTGGATGCTTTACTTGTTTACTCTTTTCTATGACAGCGGGCGGAGGTAAGAAAGTCGGCCGATGCATGCGAGGATGCTTTTGAGACATACCCACGCGGAGAGAAGGGAGAGGGTTTGTTTAGAGGGTTTGTTAAGAAGCAGGCCCTACGGTTAAGGCGGCTTTCAAACTTGCTAGGTTGTCGTGACCCCGAGGTGGCAACACCGTCCGCGTCACGGTCCAACACGCCCCCTGACCCTTCTGGCGATCATCACTCCCCATCCGAGGATGAGGCGGACACACCTGAGGTATCAAAGCATTGTATTATGACGAACCCTTGCATTGTATTATGTCCTTACCATTGTTCTTGTGTTGATAGCCACAGGATGAAGAAAGCGTCGACGACGAGATGACGTTGGGCACATACACTCGATACAAGATCCACGAGCGGTCCGACTACATGCTCAAGACAAGGCAACCCAAGAAGCCTTACACACCCAACCCTTCCACGGCCAAGGAAAAGAAGGCCAAGAAGACGACCTACAGGTTGGAAGATGATGACAAGGAACAGGTCACGAGGAAGCTTCCTACACGAAGGGGCCGAGGGAAGAGGGCGATCCGTGGGAAGTAGTTGGGGAGAAGTAGTTGTGAATTTGCCGTAAATTTGTCGTGAACTTGTCGTTAGCCTCTAGTCGTAAATTTTTGTTGTGAACTTGTCGTAAATTTGTCGTGAACTTGTCGTAAATTTGTCGTAAATGTTTCAACTCCTACTTTGTTTTAACCCATTCAGTTTAAGCCTTTGTTTGGCCTGGGATCGATTCATCAACCATGGGGGAAGCTACCTAGAGATTTTTAAAGGCAACACAGCAAAAGGCCACTAGAAGGTGTCTCTGTGGCAGGAACTTCTGGGAAGGACAGAAAGGTTGGACAGAAGCTTCTGGGAAGGGCAGAAAGGTTGCACTAACAACAGGAATGTGCGGCGCCAGACATAGTGGTGCCGCACATGTGCAACGCCGTGGCTCCAGAAACGTGCGGCGCCACCCAGCTTGGCGCCACACAGTGCAACGCTAGGCTCTGTGGTGCCGCACATCCATCTGTCTACTTTTCTCTGGATGTGCGGCGCCACAGAGCCAGGCGCCACACATGCTACGCCACCAGTCTGTGGCGCCACACATTCAGAGAAAAGTAGACAAAAGCTTCTGTCTACTTTTCTCTGAATGTGTCTGTCTACTTTTCTCTGGATGTGCGGTGCCACAGCAGCTGGCGCCACACGTGCAACGCCACAAGGCTTGGCGCCACACCGTGCAACCCCACGCTATGCGGCGCCGCATATTCAGAGAAAAGTAGACAGAAGACAGAAGCTTCTGTCTACTTTTCTCTGAATGTGCGGCGCCACACCGTGCAACGCCACAAGTCTGTGGCGCCGCATATTCGCAGAAAAGTAGACAGAACCTTCTGTCTACTTTTCTCTGGATGTGCGGCGCCACAGCAGCTGGCGCCACACATGCAACGCCATGGCCTTTGGCGCCGCACATTCCTGTGTCACTAAAAACATACATTGAGTATGTCTTTTCGCGGGGTATTTATCCGCAAATAAGGACAACACATCCGCATACTAAATCTCACAGAACATCATAGTTCACAACATACTAAATCTCATACAACATCATAGTTCACAATAAATACAATCTTACACATAGTCATAGTTCAAGACATACTCAATCTAATACATAGTCATAGTTTAAACATAGAAACCTCGTTCCTCCTTCTCACAACCATGATAGACCTTCTCCTATTGTGTCGAACAAGGTCCTTTCTCTTTTGCCTTCCTCTTCCTCTCTTCTTCCTTTGCTTCCTCCTTTTCCCTTAGGTCATGGGCCAATTGAACCACCGACTCAAAGTATTCTCTACTCTCCAATGTCTTCTTATTCTTCTCTTCTTGCGCTCCCTCTTCCCTTATGAGACGAGCCTCATTTTCCAACCACTCAAAACAAAGCTTATTTTCTCTCTCTTGCTTTATGCTAGACAATTCAAGGTTCTTCACATTTTGGCCTTGAATATCCTTAGCCGTTCCTCTTCGGCCTCTTTAAGCTTCTTCTTCTCGCGTATTTGCATCGCCCTCCACTAAAGATCCATGCGCCTCTTGTCCTCCCTCTTTGCCTCTTCCGCCTCTCTCTCCTTCTTCTCACGTTCGGCTCTCTCCTTTTCCTTCAACCTCCTAATAGCCTCCTCCCACACTCCACGCGTCTCATCATCATTGGGTTGCGTAGCCATACCTATAAGAAAATAAGCAAGTAAGAAATAGTAACAACAAATAAGCAATATTAATAACAAGCAAGCCTATAATGGAGAAACATACGAGTCTCATCATCATTGGCCTCCCCCCACACCCCCTTCCCCTTGTTGGGTTGCGTAGCCATATCTATAAGAAAAAGTTAGCAAGTAAGCAATAGTAGCATGTAATGGAGAAACATATAAAATGTCAAGTAACCTATCATACTAGCCATACCTATGAGCATACGGATTTGGTCCTGCCAAGTAACCTATCATACTAGCCGGATTTGGTCCACGCCCTCTTCCTCTTCTAAGTCCAAGTGATCGACCTCTTTGTTGCCTAGGAGCTTCTTGCCTAGGAACATGTTGGCTACCACTCGGTTGGCTAGGGACATGTTGGCTACCACTTGGTTGGCTAGGGACTTGTTGGCTATTTCTCCTTTGGTTTGGCGCTTGTTGCCTATTTCTCCTTTGGCTTGGCGCTTGTTGCCTATTTCTCCTTGGGTTTGGCGCTTCATTTACTTTTGCTCTCTTTCTTTGGGTACACTTTCGTGCATTATGCCCTTCAGCATTGCACGTTCCACACCTCCCTCTCTCACATGGCTCTTGGAATTGGTTGTTGCCCGTTTCTCGGCCACCACCACTTCCCCATCCATCCATGTCACTCCTAAAGCGCTTTGTCTTGCGTCTTCCACGTTTAACGACCTTCCATTCTGGATCAGGCCATACTTGAATTCCATGGTACTCCGGCCATTGAGATTGGTCTAGATACGGGTGAAATCTAGGAGCCCATGTCTTCTTAGTAGTCTCGATTGAGAATTTGGACTCTCTCACCGTAAGAGGATTATTCCAATCAAGATGTCGCCTTCGAGCTGCCGTTAGCAAGTGCGAGCAAGCAAGATGAAGCAACAATGGCCTACCACAAGTGCACTCACAAGTTTTGAGCGAGACCTTGAAAGCTCGACCTCCGTGTTGGACACCATCAGCCGTGGTTCCTCCTGGCTCCGTAACTTGGTAAATTAGCTCGTCATTATCAAATTCCGTGACAACTTGGGAGTCCGCTTTCTTTGACTGAAATTGCATCCAATCGTCAACCTTCGGTGGGAACTTGTATTTATGCTTGTCCTTGTAGTCTCCCGCAATCTGCCTATCTGTTTCAGCTGAGTACTTTAGAAAATACTCATTCAGCTTGTCGAATGTGTATTGGACTATTGCCGTGACGGGCAATGCGCGACCACCTTTTAGCAACTTGTTGAAGCATTCTGCCATATTGCTTGTCATTTGACCGTACCTCCGGCCACCCTCATCGTAAGCTCGTGCCCACTTTCCCATATCTTCAGTGTTCCTAAGGAGGAACTCTTTGCCCCCCGCATTGAGTTCTTTGTTATGGAACAATTTGTTGTATAAGTTTGAGAAACGGCGCTCCGTGAAAGCGAGACAACAATCTTGTAGATCATCAGACAAGTCCTTGCTCTTGCATGCCCTATAGAAGTTTGAAACAAAATGTCTCATGCACCATCGATGGTGCAATGGGACATGTCCGGGAATGTCAAGCATCACCGCATTGAGAATTCCTTGATGACGATCCGAGATGACACATAATTCCCTTTGAGCGGGTAAGACCTTGGTTCTCAAAATATGGAAGAACCACTCCCAATTGTCATTGTTTTCCACCTCAACCAAAGCAAACGCCAAAGGAACCAACCGGTTGTTGGCATCGCTAGCTATTGCAATAAAGATAGTGCCCTTGTATTGTCCGGTCAAGAAGGTGCCATCAACGGATATAACAGGCCTGCAATGTTCAAAAGCCCGAACACATTGCTCGAAACCCCAAAATGCACGTCCAAATACTCGAACGGTTTTTCCGTTCATTATCCTTGTCTTGTTCCCAAAAGGTTCAATGATATGAATCATGCCCGGGTTAGCATTGGCCATCGCTAACAACAATCTAGGGATCCGGTTATAAGATTCCTCCCAATCACCATACAACATCTTGAATGCGGCTTGCTTCGCCTTCCATGCCTTCCCATATTTCACCTCGTAGTGAAAGAGGGCTTTCACAAGCTCTTGGACCATTTTGATGGTCATTATTGGAAATGACTTGATGTTATTGGAAAGCCTATAAGCAATAAACTCGGAGGTGAGTTGTCGATGCTCGTGCTTCACATCCTTGCCATCCACCGTCGGGCCTCGGCACATGTGAGTTGATACACAACTAGATATGTGCCAACTTGGACCTCCCTTAAATGGTTTTGCACGCACAATCCAAGGACATCCATCCTCCTCGCATTTAACCGTGTAACGCTTCTTCACGTCCGAGTGCACCACCGTGTAAGGGCGATGATGCTTAACCGAGAAGTCCTTTATCCATTGCTTAAATTCCAACAAGGTCTTGAACCTCGATCCACGAGAAAATCCATTATTCTCTTGATTACCATCACGGTAAGAACTTGACCTTGGTCCAAGCACTATGCCCTTCCCGCCATCAACTGTGGCTTCATCCGTGAGACTAACATCACGGAACAAAGATACCATGTGGTCCCGCCCCAATACGTTCTCGTGGATTTCGGACTCTCTAGCCGTGAACCCCTCCTCGTCAAGTTCTTCTTCGGGACCATCATCATCCGAGTCTGATGCATAGCATCGAGTATACGAGATGTCACGGTCCATGTTCTCTTGCGTAATATATTTATCCAAATCTCCAACATTGTTGTCATAGAGCTCAAACTCATTCTCATCGTGCCAATAATCATCATTTTGCTCTTCCAACACTTCATCTTGGTTCTTCGAAATAGGGCTCAATGTTTGGGTAAATGGAGGTTCAATCAATACCTCTTGGTTTATTGGTGGAGGACTCCTAGAACCCAATGGGGAGGCAGTACGGTTCAAATCCAAGTGCAAGTTATTCTCAAACTTCTTGGTGGCAAATAGTTCAAGAGCTTTGTCTAGCGACTCCGCCACCACCTCCTTGTATGCAACCCAACGGGGCTCGGAGAAGGTACGCATGGTCTTCCAACGGGTGTGCATTTCAAAAGCCACATTATGCCTTCCCTCTAACTCAACAACATCATTTGGGTCCATCCATTTCAATTCAATCCTAACTTGCTCCAAGACCTCGGCGTAGGTGGGACTACGATCAAACACCAAGTCAAGCTCATCCAGGTCCGGTTCTATATTACCTCTCAAAAAGGCATCCTTGTCTACATGATAAACATGAACAATTCTTGATATTCCTAAAATAATCACAACAATAATACCATGGTCAACAATACCTATGCCAACTCAATACATACTCATTGGTGACATTAACACAATACCTATCCCTATGCCAATTCAACAATACCTATGCCAAAATCTACCATACATCTTGCATATCAATCTAGGGTTTCATTGATATGGGTCAAACCAAGAATTTAATGGGTGAAAACAAAGAGAAAGGGGAAGAATACCTCTAGGCACTTGGGGGGATCGAAATCCACGGGGAGAAGGGTCCAATTTGGCCTTTTGGAGGGAGGGATTTGAGGGAGGAGTCTCACCACTTGCGCCGCCTCGCCATTCGTGGGTGGGGAAAGGAGTGAGCTTTGGAGTTTTGAGGCCTTGCAGTACAAGACCTAAAGTCTTGCGCCGTAGTGTGGCGCCGACATAGCAATCTTGGCGCCGCACTCTGGCCAGGACCCGCGAGACCACGTCGACGCCACGCTGGCAGACGTGCGGTGCCACCACGCTTGGCGCTACGCTTCAGGGTGCGGCGACGTGGTCTACGGCGTTGAAAAAGGGTTAGATCCGTGAAATTTCGATGGCCGGAGTTTATTTTGTGAATTTGTTATTTAATAGGTTATTTTTGTTCAAATTCCCTTTTTTACATGCCTCGCCGTTGCGCACGTACGTGACCGCGACGTGTCGGGGTGAGCGCACCGGCTCTCCCTCCTGCTCGTACGCATGTCTGTCAGTGCATGTTCGTTTGGGGCGAGTAGCTGGCTAGTGTATTTGTAGAGTATCTGGTGCCATCCGTAATAAATTCGACCGTACATGCGGGTCTCGTACGTCTTGTCTTGTTGGTGATCTCCTAGCTAGAGTATAGTACTGTACTAGCGCGCGCTACTGGCTTGGCGCGAGTTGCGCTTGCACGGGCCTTGCTGAATGCAGTCCCCATGCATGCATGGCCATCGCAGTGATAATGATACGAAAACGAATGGCTACGTGCTACTAGTATGCTGTCCCATGGACCACTACACAAACCGTAAGCAACCCGGGACAGTGAAGATTCGGTGCACATGGGCATGAGTTATCGTCGTTTTATAAAAAATAAAAATCAAATATTTGAGCTTCAGAAAAATCTGAAAAAAAAATCCAGGACTTACCCAATGATTTATCACACAAACGTATAACATACCAATTCAAAAAAGAAACACGCCGGGGCGATCTTTGCGGTCTTGTTCGTTCCGGATTTGCTTGATGTCTCCGATCAAAGACATGGATGCATGATGGATCCTTGGTCTTGTCCTCATTCCTGTTATGATGATCTTTCCTTCGTCACTTATCCAAGCCATGCCTTGTCAGTAGTAGACACGTTGGACACGTTTCTTTTTCTTTTAGGCCGAGCAGGAACGTGTACACACATGGCATACATAGGGCGCAATGGTTTCGGCACGGTATGATCGATTCCGAGCATGGAAGGGTGCCAAAAATTTATGAAATCCCTATCGCCTGGATGGGACGGGATGACATGCGACGGCGATGGTGATGGACCGGGCCAGTTTCCTCGCGGCCGACACGATTAAAGACGGGCCTCCCTCGCAGTGAAAGGCATCGCGTCGATCGTCTTCTCCAGCAGCTGATGCAAACTGGCGATTCAAACCCGTCAGTTTTTACGGATGGGTCGCACGGAAAATTTGGATCGTGGTCCATTCTGTCTGACCAGGAAGCCCAGCAGCCGCGCATGGCAGTCTGGCCAGCGCTGGCCATTCGGCTAGTTATTTTTTCATTTCGGTAATAGTATACAATAAAATGTAGAAATAAATAAATAAAATACTTCATAGATATGAATAGTTCACAATCACACAGTGTTATAAAAACAATCAAATATAATTCGAACTACACAAATAAATAAGAGGTTTAACCATGTTGACCCCACATATGCTCAATCAAATTGATTTGGAGTCGATCATGGATGTTTTGATCACACAAAGTATAATGCACATGCATAAATTTCTTTCCAAGACGCTAGTCTTGGCATTGGGTTAACCAACTCACTTCGAAAATCCCAACATTGGCCTTAAATACTGTCATGACGCTCGTCCTCAACTTGTGCATGATCACACAAACAGTCATCACATCCCACATTCTCTCCGTGCTCCAGGTTCTAGCAGCGTACCGAACAATAGTCCACATTGACTGTAGCACACTAAAATGCTCAGTGCACATCCTTCCTAGCTGCCTTTTGCTCTTTCGCAAAACCTCTTACATTTCTCAGCTGCATGGTTGTGGATTCTCTTCACAAAGATGGACCAGGAGGGATATATGCCATCGGCTAGACAGTAACACATATCATAAGGATTACCATTGATCACATAGAAAACCTGAGGATCATTACCTTCTGCAAGCCTAGCAAACAACGGGGAGCACTGGAACATATTTATATCATTGTTTGATCTACCATACCATAAAAGGAGTGCCAGATCTAGCAATATGTGATGCAACAGCCTCTAGTATGACCGTGCACTACCTCTGACCAGCAGACTGTGCTCTTCAAGAAGGTGCTGGTAGCGGTGTTGATGATAATTACTATGATGTATATTTTGGAGTAGCTAGGCTGATGAACTTTGGTTGCGGTGACCCCTGAACTTTGGTCTGTATATTTTAGGAGGTGGTATTCAGTTATAACTCCTCCGTTTATGACAAACTTGTGATACATCACGGACAGTTCTTCATGAACTTGTGGTGCAGCACACACGTCTTGGTTGATTTGGTTTCAGTCTTAATCTAGGTGTTCTATGAATTATAATTGTCTGAACTTTGTGGTGTGCTGTGTTGTTGTCATGGGTAAGCTCACCAGACGAGCAAGGAGGCAAGGATATCAGGGAGAATGCAATTAGCCAAAAAGTTCTAAGTTGCCAAAAACCTAGAAAAAATACAAGCAAACAACTGGGGCATTGCTTCCCAAACCATAGAGAAACGAAAATGCACTAAACCAAACGAAGTGTCCTTTTGTCACCAGAGGTTCTATTGGCGCGAGAAACTTCCGTGGAGCCATGGTCTCTAGGTGCGACTAAAAGGCACGAGCAAGAAAACACGCTCCTAGATTCTGGACCGTGCTTGATGCTTGAAGAGAAAAAGAAAATCTTCACCGGGCCAACCCAATCGACCACGACATGTCCGAAATCGTTCGTCCGAGAAAACACCTCCCAACAAGAATACCCAAATGACTACTTGTCTGGGTTTTTTGCCCGAACTAATCCATTTTCAAACCAAATTTACTCTAAAAAATGGGGTGAGCCAGACAGGCCGGAGAGCCTGGTCTAGCGTCCCTTGTCTGTCCTGCCCATGGTCGGACCCATCTGGTAGCCACCCACCCACCTTTTTTATGGGTCTCCACTGCTGCGTAAACACCTTACTCGAACAGAACGAACAATTTTTCCTTCCAGTGGAGACTAATTCGACCACAAAACTGAAAGATTTTGCCTGATGGAGATGGCCTAACCTCGTTAACCTTTATTCACGACCCTATCCTACCTATAGCCTTTTAGACTAGAGAAAAAGAAAAAAAGGTTCTCCAAAGTGGCATTATTCTTCGATGACGAATGCCTACGAGGGGTGGGGGTAAGGGCATCTCCACCGGGTTGACGATGCGGACGAATGCGTACGCGCGAGACGTGCACCCAGTGACACGTCCCAACTGGACAGACGCGTCCGGCTCGACTCATCCGTGCATCAAATTTGGGCAACGATTGGATCGGCCCGGACAGCGCACAGACCACACGTGTGTCCGCCAATCGGCCTCTCCGGACCATATGTAACTGAAACATTTGTACTTAAACTTCCTTTTAATTAGATCAGTCCCTGCCAATTACAAAAAGACACATTTGAACAAAATAAAAAAGACTACTATTGCTAGAGGAGGCCGTCCCTATGGCTACTCGCCCTCGTTGTCGCGGCCACCATTGCCGTGGCCATCGTTGTCGCTGCTGCTGACCCCGTCGATCGCCGCCATAGCTGCCCAGATGGTCTGCTGCTGGAGGCGATCCCGGTAACGGTCGCGCGCTCGGCCACGAGCCTCCGTCTTGTCGGCCGCCTTCATGCGGTCCACCACCGCCCGGTTGGCCAGGGCCTTCTCCATCTCGACCGCCCGGTGGTCCCTCGCCTCCTGATCGGCCAGCTCCATCGCCGTCGCCGCCCTCGTTGCCAAGGGGGTCACCCTCGCCAGAGCTCCGTTGGGGCCGAGGCCCAGCGCCTGCACGATCTGCAGGGCGACGACGATCCTCCCCCGCCTCCTCCCCGCCACCGCCTGCTCCACCTCTCCCCCCTCCTCGTTGTCGTCCTCCACCTATGTCTCATCCCCGTCAACGAGAGCCCACGCGCTCGCCACCTCGGCGGTTGTAGCCACGCGCAGCTCCTCCCCCGCCGCGTCGACGGCGTGCTCCTCGCTTCCACCGCACTGCGCGTGGCGGCGGCGTGGCGAAGGTCGCGGACGGTGACCTTGGCGGCCTCCTTGGCCACCTCCTCCATCGTGGTCATGACCGCCTTGTGGCGGATCTCGCGGAGGGCTGCTGATGCGGCCTTCTTGGCTACCGCCTCCTTGGCGGCAACGTGGTGAACCTCACGCACCGCCCATTGGGCCGCCACATGTGCGGCCGCCTGCACCACCTGCTCCAGCGCCGTCTCGGCCACACGGTCTTCCTCCTCGATGGCCACCACCTCTTTCTTGGCCATACGCTGGGACAACAACGTGGCCTGGAGGTCGACAACGTCGATGTCGGACTCCTGGAAGCGGGTACGGCACATCTCCCTGATCTTGGTCCAGTTGACGATCTTGCGACGAGGCATGACTGCTGGTGGTTGACGCTTTTTCCGATGGTGGTTGCTCTTGCTTGTGCTTGTTGTCTTAGCCGCGCCGGCGGACGTCTTTTATAGACCGCGCGGCGAAGCATGAGGAGGCGCGCTTACGAAGCGGAAAACTACAATGGCGTAAACCGCCGTACGCTGAAACCGCCATTTGAAAACCGCCGGCGGTGATAACCGATGTCGCGTCGCCATTAACGTCCCATCGCCGAGGGTGTCAGGCAGTGACAGTGGGGAAGACGAATAGATGGATCGAACTGTTGGGCGCGGCTGGCCGGACAGGCTGTACCGCGACCCAAAAATGATCGCGAGCCGACCAAACAGACATAAACGGACCGTGTCGGTGACCTGTTTAGGTCGGTCCGGTGGAGATGCACTAACGTTTCTCGAATGTTAAGCCTGTTGAATGCTAAGCGAGACGACCTCAAAAAAGAAAAAGAAAAAGCTAAGCCAGATTGTACAGAAATTCCTATTCCGGTGGAGCGAGATCTCGGGAACCTCCTGCCTAGCGCGTAGCGCCACGCATCACATACATGCAAAAAGGACGTGTCACGCTGCGTACTCTGCCCGCGTGACACCGTCGTCCCGGCCGCCCTCTCGCACGACGGCACGATCGCGGTTCAACAGCGTGTCGGTAGGCCACGACGTACACCGGTGCGTGTCTAGGCGGACGAGTCCCGACGCGATGGGGATAGGAAACCGGTGGCCTGGCCGTCGGCCCCGTAGCCTGTCCTTTCCGTGCTCATCATGCATACTCCTACTACTACATTCAATATGGATGGGCGGTGCGCCACTAGCATTCCCTCACCTTTTTCGTTCCGGGACCCTCTCCGGTCGCCGCTCTATGAAAAAAGCGGCACCAGGTCTGTAACATTTGGTATTGGCCCTTGTAGAAAGATCGAGGTCAAACCTTATTTTTAATCACCACGTATCCACGTGCGAAGCGTATGTTGCAAGTAAAATTTAAGAAGGTTTCACCGTCCAGGGCCCAAAGGGGAGTAAATTGCACAAATCACCGCATTTCTTTTTTTACACAAACCACCAACTATTGGTGTAACGGGTTGCACACAGGTCCAAATCTTATATTAAGTAGATTAACTGCTGATGACCGGGCTCTACAATGTGAGGATGTGGCATCCATATGTTTTCTTTATACAAAAATATAAAAAAATCAACAATTAAAACAAAATTCTTTCAGACATTTCTTGATTAGTTAGTTTATAAGGTAGTTTATTTTGTTTCAGTTACTGTAAGTTTTTTATTATTTTAAAATTTTAAAAACGCCACATTGAGTAAAGACACGTTGATGCCACATTATCACTACCTCGTTGACCCCGATCGTGATATTTGCAATTAATCAACCTAATCTGTGATTTTGACCTACGTGCAACGAATTACACCAATAGTTAGTGATTTGTGCAAAGAAAACAGGTAAAAGCAATGTTTTGCGCAACTACGATAGCAATAGGTGGTGGTTTGCGTAATTTCCTCCCCAAAGGGAGAAGATGGCTTGTTGGTTGGTAGCTGCCGTGCCGGCGACATCTTTTCCTCCCCGCGGCCAGCTTGGCTTTTGAAGATACGGTTCGTACTGTAACTGTAGTTGTAGTTGTAGTACACCAATTACGCAGTGATCATTCGTTTGGCCGGAGAATTTCCGAGGGTAGGAGTACGTGTGTACGCCCTCCCGGTGACTTGATGCTCCTGTTCAGAGTGGACACATAGCCTGGCATGGCCTTGAAGGCTTGAATCCACGTTCACATGCCGACGTGGTCAAATCTACACTTACCAAAGAGTGGTATGGCCGCTTCCTGCATGGACACTCCCAAATACCTGGGCTAGGTTTGCAGAAGTTCGATGTACGACGCGCAAGTCCTGTCCTGAAAGACCAACATGAGTAGTTTAGCCTAAACGAAACACGATTAGTTTTGGTACGTAGTACTAATTAATAGTAATAGTACTTCCATGAGAGAGAGAGAGCCCGAGCAATGGCAGGGTCCCTCGTGAAAGACCGTGCAGCGTGCACCCTGTGTAAGAAACTTGGGTTTCCGGGACCGGGACGGACATCGCCGTGGCTTCGAAACCACGCACCGGCCGGCCCCTGAGGTGCAGATTCTTGGGCCGGGCATGTCGTTCGGACGGCACGTCGCCGATCGAACGCCGATTGAGAAGCCAAAATCTGCGCGCGCTCTCTGGCTCCATCATTCCGATGGCGCTGCCACACGCGCGCGGCCCGGTGCACATGTCCGCCGCGCCATTTGTCGACCTCTCTCTCTCGCGCGCGCGCGTGCGTGCGTGGGAGCCCGAGAGTTCCCCTCCCTCCCTCCTTGCTGGGACCGGGGCGTAGGAAGCATGCACGCACTGTCTGGTTATGGCGTGACGAAACATCTGTCGCTAGGAGCAGTTGCAGGCGTTGGCGACACAAAACGCCAGCGAAAGATTTCCAAGAGAAGCAGCTGCAGGAAGTCTGTTTTTTCTGGGAACGGAGCTGGAGCCTCCCTCGACCAGGGATAGTAAAGTGTGTCGCATGGCCACTAGTGCTCCTGGTTTTTGGAAAAACATACGTATGATCTTGTACTCCTTGTTTTATGTAATTGAGGTCTTCAAAATTTCTGAAAAGAAATATATAGTAGAACATACATCTAGAAATCTAGAATGTACGCCAGAAATTTTGTTCAAAAGATATGTTATATTTTGGGTAACACAAAAGAGGCAAATTTCTGACGAAATTTATGTATTTCTAGTCTTATTCACGGTTGGAAATTTGTTTTTCCTATAGCATAAACTAAAAACTTTTTACTTCACACAAATATATGGACCATGTACATGTATTTCCAAGATTTTTTTAATTATTTTCAAACTCAAAAGTACTATTTTTTATTTTTATTCCAAAAGGAAGGGAGAACTGGTGTCTATGTGCACCAAGTCTATATTTTCATGTCCTATATTTACATGATATATCCTAGCTAACGGTTGACGGGACTCTAATTACTAAGTTCATTTCATAAAATAAGGCATATGAATTTAAATAAAAGTTAAACGGCATAGAGTTTGACCATATATATAAAAAATTATGAACAACTACGATTCTATGTATCTGTATCTAATCCATGATTTAATATTGGCGAGGTTTATAGTTTTTTCAAGAAAACTTAGTCAAACTTTAAACAGTTTGGATTCTGATTACATTTATACACCTTGTTTTATGAAATAGAGGTAGTAGTAAAGTAATATATTTATCTATTATTGGCATAGTACATGCATATATTGGTTCATAATAGCAAAAAAACATAGATAATGCATTTCTAAACAGATTGATCAAGGCAAAATGAGATGTTGAATGGGTTTTGCATTGCATTAGTGTGATTTAAATTAGTGAGATGTTAAATCTTTTTCCATTTTGATGGTAGCGCCTTACATGTGCTAAACGGTGAAAAGGATTTTATTTCATAGACTTGAGTCTAACAAATTTCTTATGATGAGTTTAACCAGGTCTCAAGTTGCACATGTCCTTAGAGCATCTCTACCAGACCCTTTAAAAGAGGTTTGTCTTTTATTTTCCCGACATCCATAAGGGTTGGGCAACGTTCTTTGGCCAAAACATACATGCTAAACTGGCCCCGTCCTTTAAAGATATTGCGGGCTATGAAAAAAAGACCCCGACCTATAAAAGTTTTGCGGGCTGTGAACTTTGCAAAACCGGCCGCGACCTTTAAAAGTTTGTGATCACATAAACTTTGCAAATCCATCTCTGGATCTACCAAAAATGCTTATTCTCGAATTTTATAGTTCTATTTAATATGTCTTTTCTGTGCCACATTGTAAAAGCGTAAAACCGTAGACTATATCCGTATTATAAATAATTGCATTATACCGTGTCTGGTAGAGATGCTCTTACTGTTCCATTGGTTAACACAGGACATCTTTCCAAATATACAAATGCTGCGGATCTCGAGAGCGTACATATGGTTAATTTGCCAACAACCACACAAACACTTTGATTTCTTTCCGTAGTTTATTTAGGGGGCTGGCATTGAGTGGCTCCACGCTGAGACGTACTTTACGGTCAAAATGTCGATCTTAACATATCATATAAGAATGATGACAAGCTAGGGAGGGGGGATGATACGTGACAAGACTTGAGAAGAAGAGAACAAAAGAGAAGTCCTGGGAGTGAGATTTATATTTGGTGGAACCCGACGGATGCTAGTTTACCGGCTCCGAGGAGAGAGATATCGATCGAGATGCCGACCACACGCAACCGATGCTAGGCTCTATGCAAAAGAAATCCCAAAGCTATCTTTTGCATCGAGGTAAAAATCTCGGCTTTCCGGATGGGAATCGTTTTTCCCGACCGAGGGGAGATTTGCACTGCCCAACCTTCACGTGAGCCTCATAATCCGCAGTGCGTAACTTCAACGGCGGTGAAGATTTTTCTGCTGTTGACGGTAAATCGGTAACACTACTCTAGTGCTATACTACTACCGTCTTACTGTTACCGCATAGTAAAACACGGAAAAGAGATGTGTCGAGTTATATTGTAGTATCATTATATGCACGCCCTTCGGTAAAAAAGAAAACTTTATATTGGATGCTTCTCTGTTTCTTTGGACAAGAGGTTCGCTGTCTTTGGTTTTGGTTCTTTGAAGTCGTTAGAAATGGGCGTATTGGTAAACAAAACTGTGTTTCTACTAGAAGTACAAGTACTCCTATGGTAAATGAAGCTTCGTTACTACTAGAAGTACTCCCTCCTCCGTTCACAATTACCTCGCGTTCCGGGTTTAGTCAAAGTCAAGTTTTACAAAATTTGACCAACAATATAAGAAAAAATATCAATATCCATGATTTCTAATGCATATAATATGAAAATATAGTTTATAGTAATACTAATAAAATATTTTTATGTTGTTAATATTGATATTTTTTTCTAACAATATGGTCAAAGTTTAAAAGTTTGACTTTAACTAAACCTAGGATGCGAGGTACTCCCTCCGTTCGGAAATATAAGACGTTTTAGCTTTGTGAATCAAATGTATATAGACGTCTTTTTAGTGTATAGGTTCGTAGAGGTTTGTAGTGAACCTATACACTAAAACGTGTATTCGTTTTATAAAGGTAGAATATCTTATATTTCTGAACGAAGGGAGTAATTGTGAATGGAGGGAGTATTAGTAGTATAGTAGTATACCTCCGGTACTAAAATAGATGCTCTTTTTAGGGTCAGTTCCACGCAAACCCTAGAACCAAGAAGACATGATTAACAAGCGTCCTGCGGAGCAGAGTTAGCCTCCGACTAAACCCTTTTTAACCCTACTTTGGGAGGCCGTTTCTCCGTAACCACGGGGAGGGGATGGGAATCTTGGTTTTGTTTACAGTTGCATGGGGTTCCGTGCTACACTGCTACTCCTCCTCCTCTTGCTTGGTCCCCACGGTCGGGGTTGGGATTTGTGACCGTGACAAAGTAAAATTGACTACACCGATCCATGATCATGAGCGCGTGGCCCAATAGTACTCCGTACTGTATGTCCCAAAGGTAGGTTTTCTTGGCTAGAACTCATCGCTAGCTGTGGGCCCCGTGGAAATAGTGTTTTCTCGGTGTTTCCACGGGACAGCACAGTATCGTGCACCATCCACAGTGTCAACGTGGAGTACTACTACTACTCTTTGTGTATACTCTGTTCTCAACACGAGAATACGAGATCACGACGCTTGTTATCGAGCGTTGTTTTACGCAGTCTATACTTTCGTAACTGCATTTTTTTCCGCCTTCCAGTATGGCTGAAAACAAGTCAATTTAGTTGTGTGCACGAGGCACTGATTGTGCCTTTTCGCACATACATACAACCTGGAGGGGAGCCCTAGCTAGCTAGCTAGGATCGGATAGATACGTGTAAACTAAGACGCAGATTTCTATAGCACGGTTACCATGGCAGTACTGTTAGCGTTGGACCTTGAGGGAGGGAGACATCTTCCTAGGTAATGGCATCACGCAAAACATCTCTCGGTGTACCCTTCGTGCTTATCCATGCTTGCACATAATACTACGTATTCTCTCCATCTTAAAATAGATTGTTATATATTTATCAAAATTTAGATAAATCTAAACACTATTTAAATTATAGATACATCCGAACTTTGATAAAATTTCGATATCTATTTTGAGACGGAGGGAGTAGTTTATTTTACTAGCTCGATACGTACAGTACTAGCTTCCACGGAGTAGTTACCTTGAGAGTAAAATTGCTCATATAGTGAAGTTTTATATTACATGCCACCTAGGCAAAAAGAGTGATGTGGCAAGCAATTAATAAGAAGAGAGATAAATGGAGTAACATATTATGTTACCATCACATCACACTTCTCAATGCAAAGTGAGTCTATAAATTAATTAATGAAGATTTCTATGTTACCACACATATGACACTTCCCACTATAGAGGTAGTAACTTAGACTAGTAACATAAGCATGTTACTAGTCTAAGTTACTCTCCACTATGATCAGCCTAAAGCGGTTTTAACTTAGAGCCTGGTCCCGTAACCGACAAGCGTGGAACACTCCCAAGTGGCCAACCTGTTTGTTAATCTTGTTGGGAAACTGGGCCAGTAGGTGCCCATTGGTATGGCCTCTACCAGGCTAGGTTAGCCTAAGTGGGTATCCTTATCCCCCTGTAGTCTATAAATAATGGAGCAATCATTGTACGTACTGTTTAACAGAGATATTAATAAAGAGTTCCTTCTTCCTGTGTCAATTTCTTGTGTGATTCTTGTGTGTCTTCGACTCTAGTCTCTTCCTCTTAGTGGAGCAGCCTCGGGACCGGCCAGCCGGCAGGGTTGCGAAACACGTTATCAACACGTGTCCCTCCGTCGAGCCTCTGTCAAGCCACCGTCGAGCCTGCATCACGTAGGCTATCGTTGAAGGTAATCCGAAATTGATCGCAAAAATGGATTCGTCATTCGATTTTCTTTCAATTTTTGCGTTTAGCTCGTAGATCAGATCCAATCTACTGTGTGGATTTCTCCCCGAGAGTCGAGCAGACATGCTGTCGCCGACCAATGTCGATACTCTTGGATCTGGAGACTTGTTGACTACACTGTAGAGATTCGGTATACGCAGATCCCGCTGATCGGTACCGGCACGAGCACCTGCTGTGTCAACCCCGTTTTTTTTCTTGCTTAGATCTAGTGTGTGTTTTTACTGTCTATAGTTTTTTTTTTGGGACTGACGGCGGCCACGATGGCCCCGATGGCCAGAATGGAGGTGCACTGCCTGGTCCGCGCTCCCTTGTAACCGCGCCTGGCCGGACCGTCGCGGCCCAGCGCCGCCCTCGCCCGGACCGCCCGTGAGCCGCCCGCCGCCCATTGCTGCCGATCAGCCTTCTGGCCGCCCGGCCCTGCGACCGCCAGCGCGCCTGCTAGCCGTCGGCCGCCGCCATTGCCGCCCGCGCTGCTGGCCCGCCCATGCTGGCTGGCCGCCCGCGCCGCGCTTCGCGCCCGCCACTCGCCCTCATTGCCGCCAAGCGTGCCCCATGCGCCGCCGCCCGCTCGAGAAGCGAAGCGTTGTTCCCCGTTCATCAGGGCGAGGCAGTGTGTGGGTGGGCCGGCCCACGGGGAACTCTAGAGAGTGGCCCAATTCGGCCTGCTGCCGCTGTGTGCATTTTTTTAGCCACGGATATTTTTTTTAGGTCGTTCTTCACGTCTGGAACGCGTCTAATTTAAACATCTCTTTGTGCATGTTTTTGTACTATGTTTTACTGTAGTAATTAAATGACTTTATGCCTTTAATTCTTTGTATTTCATAGTTAGCATGTACCATTTTCGATTTAAATTTTGGAACGCCATCATATTTGAATAATTGTATCGATTATCGCATTTATGCAACTAATTATCTGCTGTAATCTTACACACTTTGCATAACTTGCAGATGACCGGAATCGTGAGCCGTGAGTTCCCGACGCTGACCCAGGATGGGTTGAACTACCTGAGTTGGGCCTCGGACGTGGAGATCGTCCTCGAGGGCCGATGCATCAAGGGTGCGCTGAGTGCGGGGACCCAGACGGCCCCAAGCACCGCCACCTCGGAGGATAACGCCAAAGCACTGCATTTCCTCCGCCATCACATGTGTGAGACTCTTAAAAATGAGTACATGGCAGAACGGAGTGCTTCTGCCCTTTGGACCGCCCACAACAAGCGGTTCTCTAGGCTTAAGTACACCGTTCAGCCACAGGCGGAGGCGGATTGGATTAAATGCGAGGTTTGCGGACTTCAAGGCGTGGGAGTACAACTCCGCATTACACCGGATTTGTACCACTCTTCAGCTGTGTGGCTCTACTACCACTGATCAGCAGAAGATAGACAAGACCCTCTCCACATTCCACCCTTCCACTATTCAGTCCTCGCGGAACTACCGCCAGGAAGGATTTACGGAATATGCAGCGCTCATTGATGCTCTCCAAGTGGCCGAGGCGTAGGACAATGTTCTCAAAAAGAACTTCTCCGCGCAACCCTTCGTAGGGGGCCCAAGTCATGAAGCTAATGCCGGCGCCTACAAGGTGCGCAAGCCCATCCACAAGAGGCGAGGCAAGAAGGGAAAAAAGGGCCCCAACTCCTCCAACCCGACCAAGCAATAAAAGGCGGGGAAAGGGGAGGCTAGGCCCCAGGACTGCTTCCGCTGTGGCTCCAAGACTCACTTCTCTAGGCAGTGTTTGGCCCCCAAGCACGTCGTGGACGCATTCAAGGCCAACAAGAAGGCACGTGAGGCGCACCTCGTCCAGATGGGGGCACCACCGGCGCCCGGAGCGGCGCCCGTGCACAACGCCGCGCCCGTAGTGGCACAGGGCGTAGCACATGTGGCGGCACCTTCGGCGGTTCCCACGAACGCCACGGTGCCCATGGAGGTTGAGCACTTCGTGCCCCCTCCCGTGCCCCAGTTGGACATTACCGCTGCCTCGGCAATGATAGCCAACGAAGAGAAGCTCAGCGAGCTAGAGATAGCAGCTGAGATTGATGGAGCTCCTCTTTGTTTACTTCATGATTTCTTTTGGCAATAATCTGATACAATCTTTTCGATATGGTTGTAAGCTCTATGAGAGCAAAACATTTATTTGTTTTTCGGCGATTGGATGACATTTATTTCATTCATTTATTCCATTATTTAATATGAGATGGTTGTGTTCTGGAATGTTTATGTGTTTTTATTTGTTGTAGCATCTTCCTCGCTCCATTATATTAATTAGACACTATATTTTAGAACGCGTGTGGCGCCCACATGGAGGAAACGTGCCTTGCTGATAGCGGCACCACAAATACCATCTTGACAGAACCAAAGTACTTTGAGTCCATTACCAAAAACCCCGGTAACATAATGATAATCGCCGGCTGCGGTCCGAATGTAGTTGGCTCCGGAAGAGCAACTATCATACTCCCGAATGGAACAACTTTGATCATTGAAGAAGCATTGTTGTACCCGGAGTCGACTCGTACTCTCTTGAGTTTTAGAGACATCCGCGCAAATGGTTTTCATGTTGAGACCGATGATGATGAGAATGGAAAGGAGTTCCTACTCATTACCAAGCGTGACGAAAATGGTAAACATGTTGTTGAAAGACTTCCTTCATTAGCTACTGGGTTGTATTACACCAAGATAGTAGCATCACCTATTTACACTACCCTTAAGACTGTCTTTAGAAGCTCTAAACTATTCTGCCTTTGGCATGATAGGTTAGGCCATCCGGGTCTTAGAATGATGAGAAATATAATTAACAACTCGAATGGTCATAATGTTAATGTGAAGAATTTCCCGAATCCTGATGATTTCGTGTGCTCCGCATGCTACTGGAAATTGATCATTAGACCGTCTCCCCTAAAGGTGAAAGATGAAATCCCCGCGTTCTTGGAACGTATACAAGGGGATATATGTGGTCCAATTCAGCCCCTCTCGGGGCCGTTTCGGTACTTCATGGTGCTCATTGATGCTTCCTCTAAATGGTTCAATGTTTGCCTGCTGTCAACAAGGAACCATGCTTTTGCAAAGTTGATCTCCCAGATCATACAAATACGAAATAAATTCCCTGATTATCGTTTAAAGTCTATTTGAATGGACAATGCCGGAGAATTTACTTCCAAGGCATTCAATGATTATTGCATGGCAATAGAAATCAAACTTGAGCACTCTGTACCGCACGTCCACACTCAAAATGGACTTGCAGAGGCATTGATTAAAAGAATTAAATTCATTGCCCGACCACTTCTTCAGGGTTGTAATTTACCAACTACATGTTGGGGTCACGCGGTGTTACACGCTGCCAATCTTATCAACTTTCGACCATCAGCCTACAACATCCACTCTCCTATCCAACTTGCGCAAGGGTCGGCACCGAAAATTTCCCACCTTCGTAGGTTCGGTTGCCAGGTATATGTACCTATACCACCACCCCAGCGATCAGCAATGGGACCGCTCTAAAAGTCGGGGATATACGTTGGTTATGAGACTGTGTCTATAATCAGGTTCTTGGACCCCATGATGATGTCACCACGACCCGTTCTTGTTGCATTTTTGACGAGGATCTTTTTCCGACTTTGAGGGGAGGTAATCAACCCCTGGATGACAAAAGTCATGAAATTACGTGGAAAGCCACGGGGATCCACGCTCATGACCCGCGCACTGTTGAGTCTAATCGAGAAGTCCAAAAGATACTAGATTTGCACTCCTTAGCGAATCAACTGCCTGATCATTTTAGTGATTTAAAGACTGTGACAAAGTCGCATGTGCCTACACGCAATGCACCGGAAAGGGTTGAAATACCAAAGAAACATGATGGTATACCCGCTCCCGTCCTAAGGCCTAAGAGGACGAGGAATCCGGTTTCTCGAATCCCAAGTACCCAGGGACGCCCGAAGATAAAGGATAAGAGAGATTTATTACAGTCTACCCACGAAGAGGAGCGATTGAGACACAGCACAAATCTGATGTTTGATTACGCGAAATTCCGGACTTGAATTTCCCTATATCGGAAATACCTAGCGAAGTTGTGTGCGCACACATCGGAGCGGGAAAACTAAAGGACCTAGCCCCCGGATTGGGAAATTTGGTGGAGCAAGAGGATGTGCCTGATGCACTCCATGATGAAATGGCCATTAACTATGTTAATTCGGGTGAGTCATACAACCGAGCCATGGCAAATGTCGATGTTAATTTTGCCAAGAAAATTGCCTCAATCATAGATCTTGACCCTGAGCCTAACACGCTCGCTGATTGTAAGAAAAGGTCGGATTGGAAAGATTGGCTGAAGGCAATCACTACTAAATTATTATCGTTAAACAAAAGAGAGGTATTTGGACCTGTTTGTCTAACTCCTCCCCACATTTGCCCTGTTGGCCATAAGTGGGTTTTTGTTCGAAAGAGAAACGAAAATAATGAAGTAGTAAGGTACAAAGCAAGGCTCGTTGCCCAAGGTTTCACTCAGCGACCAGGTGTCGACTTTGAGGAAACTTACTCCCCAGTCATGGATGGAATTACCTTTAGATACTTGATCTCAATGGCAGTAAACATGGACTTAAAAATGAAACTTATGGATGTTGTCACCGCTTACCTATATGGTAACTTGGATTCGTACATATACATGTAAGTACCTAAAGGTATCCCTGTTCCAAACCAGGATAGAGCAAACAGGGGTTTATACAGTGTTCAGCTTAAGAAGTCACTGTATGGACTTAAACAGTCAGGTAGGATGTGGTATAATCGTTTACGCGATTTCCTTCATCAGAAGGGCTACACGAGCAATGAAGATTGCCCATGTGTTTTTATACGGAGATCGCAGGATGGTTTCTGTATTATCTCGGTGTATGTGGACGATTTGAATATAATCGGTACACCTGAGGATATTGAGGAAGCGAGTTCCTACGATGTCGAATTGAGATGAAAGACTTAGGCAAAACCAAGTTACGCCTAGGTCTACAACTTGAGCATTCCTGCTGGGATTCTATTGCACTCGGCCTACACCGGAAGGTGTTGGAGCGATTTGGGTTTGACAAAGCATACCCTTCCAAGACCCGATGGTGGGAAGATCTCTGATAAGACAAGGACCCGTTCAGGCCTAAAGAAGAGGGGAGAAATGCAGGACCGAATTCCCCTACTTAATCTTGGTTGGAGCACTTATGTACCTATAAATTACACGGCCGGATATTGCATTCGCCGTCAATCTACTTGCTAGGTATAGTTCTGAACCTACCAAAAGGCATTAAAAGGGTGTTAAGGATATTTTTCGGTACCTACAAGGGACCAAAGACCTTGGATTGTTCTACCAAAAGAACCAAGACCTATCTGTTGTAGGCTATGCAGATGCTGGGTATCTTTCGGACCCTTCGTCCAAGTCCTGATGGATATATTTTCCTTTGTGGTGGAACAGCGATTTCCTGGAAATCGTCTAAGCAAACTCTTGTGTCAACTTCGACGAACTACTCGGAAATCATTGCATTATATGAAGCGTCACGAGAGTGTGTATGGCTTCGACGAGTAGTCAGCCACATCCAGATGTCATGTGGGCTGAACACCGTATAAACCCCAACAATTAACTATGAAGATAATGCTGCTTGTGTTGCACAAGTCCAGACGGATTACGTGAAGAGCAATCTTACAAAACATATAAACCCCAAGTTCTTCTATGCACATGAATTGCAAAAGATGAACGAAGTAAAAGTATTGCACACCAAGTCATGTGAAAATCTTGCTGATTTATTCACTAAATCATTGCCATCATCTTCTTTCGAGAGATGTGTTCGTGGAATTGGCATGATGAGACTGAGGGAGATGCAAGATTCAGGGGGAGAATCTTCACAAACTCATCGCTAAAATCTCGATCCCGATGATTGAGTACTTAACTTTACAGTTAGGTGAATTGTACTATTTTTCCCTTAGTGAGTTTTTATGAAAGTTTCTCACGTGAGGTTTTTAATGAGGCAACTCGTGCAACATAACAAGAGGTATACCATGTACTTTTCTCCATATTTTTCTCACTGGATTTTTCGAAGTTTTAAGGCATGAATATACAGATAAGATACCCAGGGGGAGTGTTGGAAAACTGGGCCGGTAGGGGCCCATTCGGTGTGGCCTCTACCAAGCTAGGTTAGCCCAAGTGGGTATCGTTATCTCCTGTAGTCTATAAATAGAGGAGCAATCATTGTACGTACTGTTTAACAGAGATATCAATAAAGAGCTTCTTCTTCCTGTGTCAATTTCTTGTGTGATTCTTGTGTGTCTTCGATTCTAGTCTTCTTCCTCTTAGTGAAGCAGCCTCGGGACCGGCCAGCCGGCAGGGGTTGCGAAACAAATCTGACGTGTTCATACAGCGACAGGAGCTTCGCACGCAATGGGATTGGAAGATGGTCGCAAAGGCAGAGACGAAAAAATATTATAAGCTGACGTGGGCTTTATACTGCCGGGGCCGTCTGGGTCCAGAGTCTCCTACCCTGGTTTCGCTCCGTGGGCCGACGTCATAAGCAGAAGGTAGTACTGTAGCTCTGTATTACTGAAGAGGCTGGGTACATTGCCGTCACAGTGCAACATTGCTATATTACCGCTGTGTGGTTCAGCTGTTCAACCAGCTGCTGCACTCTGCGTCCATAGCAAGTCGGCGATCTAACTCTGCAAGAACCAGATGTTCCACAGTCGAAGCAAACAGAGCGTCAGACAATGGCAAGGTTGCCCTAGAGTAGATACACCCCGACGAACTGGTTTCACCTTCTTCAGTTAGAGCGAAACCACGTTTGTGTGTGTGCTGCCGCCATAGCTACGCATGATCTGGCGTCAGAGTCGCGTGTCCTCATCACAGAACAGAATAGCAAGACTGAGATCGAACGGCTGTCGCTTTTACAGCAAGATCATCAAACAACTTCACCAAACTCTCAGATAGCACAGCATCTCAGCTTCTTCGTGCCGTCTAAACTTGCCCAAAAAATGTTGTACTGATTTTTTTTTAAATAGGATTATACCAGAAAATAGAGACATCAGGAAGTAATAAATAAAGCAATATAACACAGCAACAACGAAAGAAATTACGACAGGAAGCATTTGCAAAATCATAGTACAACTGAAGTGTACGGTCTTGGAGCAAAAACAAGAACACTTGTCATAAAAGAATTAATTAACAGCGACCAACAAAAGGAATGGTTCAGTTTTTTCTCCTCTACGGCTGTCTCAGCACCCACCGAAGCAGTACCGACGGGTGTTAATCTCTAGCCAGAGACATCTTCAGACGCTTAGGCCACCTTTCTCTGCAACCACATTTGTAGGAGCTTCAGGAAGAGCTTCGTGATTGAATGACAATTTAAAATGACAACAAAGGAAACACTTGTCCATTCGAAAACTTTAGTTCAGGCCGAGTACTTGCATGCTGAGAGAGTCATCTACATTGTGTGGCCCAACCACAATGATAATTTTTAGTTGTCCATCTAGATATGGTTGAGCTATTGTTACATGAATATTGACATATATATATACTCATGTGGTGACACTTCCATTATCATATCCAATGTCGTGCCCATACCCAGTTTTGGCATGCAATCTATTTAGGCAAGCAACCAGTTTGTTCACAAATAATTATTTACCATCTCAAAACAATAGAGAATCAGCTGCCACCCAGATTAAAAAAGGCACGAAATGACCCAACAAAAGCAACATATCATCAAAGAAGCCAGCTAACCACATAGTTTTACCTTAAGTTTTTACACGGTTTGCATCTCTAGCTAGCATCATACAACAAATAAATATAGCCACTAGCGGTATATTTGCACTAATTCCAGATAAGTACATTTGCATTCCAGTAGAGATAAGCTAACAAAATTTGCCTAAATTGAGCGGTGCAAGCACGGCACACAAACCCAACAAAAGTTTGCAGGAAACTATTGACAGACAAAATACTTCTGTCAAATTACTGATATTTATTTTCTGGACTCCTAAAAAACAAAATCGTTAGCTCTTTTCTATCATGATCACACTATGGTTAAAACCCTAAGCTTTACTTTCAGACAGATGAAAGATCGCTGTATTCTTAAACTGTGTCAATATTATACTCAACACTAGCCATCTGTTCTGAATTTCCATGTACCGATGTAAGATAAAATGCTCCAAGACAAATGAAATGTCTAGAACTCCGATCCATAACAGAAGAAACAATATATGAATCAGATCATCTTACGAGTGCCATCTTTAGATGGGCAAATTCTTCAAGGTCCATTCTACGCCAGCTCCCAGCCAAAGATGACAACTGATCCACCTTATCATACAACCCAAGGAAACCACCAGTATGGACAAAGAGGACCTTTCGCCCTTTCCACTTGGTTGGATTATTGCACATGTCTTTTAGCATACCATATGCTGCCTTCCCGCTGTAGAAATCAAAAGCATGTATGTCCTCATTAACCAGGATAAATATTACTCCTTCCGTCCCGAAATAAGTGACTTTGATTTGTCTAGATTCGAATATATCTATACACTAAAATGTGTCTAGATACATTCGATTCTAGACGAACTCAAGTCAGTTATTTCTGGACGGAGGGAGTAAATCTCTTCCTGAATTTATAGGAAGGGTCTTAGTATTAACTTGACTTACAAGAATATGTCGTACTTTTTTACTTGAATGGAAGGACTATCATACACGATATCAGATATAATGTCACGCATGAAAGAAAAGTATTGCACCTGTAGACTGGATCAAGCACAATGCCAGTTGCTGCAGCTACATCCTTTACAAATTTAAGCTCATCAGCTGTGCTCATGGCATAACCTAGGCCCTTAGCCTGTCAATATTCACAAATTCGACTAATATAAATAGGATAAATTAATGAATTATAGTTCCATCACAGAAGTGATACTGCGAAATGAACAAATTAGCCACATAAAAACCATGGCAAGTTGAAAGTGCATCTAGGCCACCTACGGGTTTGGTAATTAATGACAATTAAGCGGACAAATACTTTCTACTAAGATTATTTCAGGTTTAGTCCATTTTGTAAGTGAAAACATGGATGTGACCCCTAATTTTATTCTTCAAAATGGTTGTAGCCCAACATTCTTAGATTGTATATTTCTAGGATTATAGTGGGCCTACTATTCACACGGTGTCTAAGGACAATACTGTGCGGAAGAACTAGGGATGAAGTCTTTTTCAAAATCCCCAAACAATAGAAGCTATACAACATACTCACATCTTCAATCGTGACTATATGATGGGAATTCAAACCAGATTGAAGTCCATCAATATGATCTTGAACATTGTCATAGAAGTATCCAGAGTTATAGCAAACAGAGAATCCATGGACCTATCGTACAAATGGATGGTTAGTATAGAAACATCAGCAAGATAAGAAAATAGCTAAAGAAAGCTTATACTTTTGCCTTTAAGCTACTCAATTGTGATCCTAAAGCAAGACCAGCAACAGTTCCACCACTGCACAATGTTTAATCATCAAATCATAAAGTGACAATATAACAACTTCCATGATGTACACATCAAACAATAAAAAACATGTACACAAAATTACCCATACAATGTAAAAAATAGCAGGTGTCACTGAAATACCTGCCACATGCAACAACAATGTCATCAAACTGAACATCACCAGATAACTGAATTTGCTGCTCAATCTCCCTTACTGCTTCAATATATCCCCTGTAACAGCAAGACAACTATACGATTACACACGTAAGATTGAATGTTATAAACTAAATTACACAAATTCCTGAGGCCTTTTTGAACTCCAGCTATTCCTTTTACAGTGCGTAATTTTACATTCAATTTGCATAATGAAAATTTCAGTGTCTTCTCGACACAATGTGACAGAGTACACTAACATTTTCTGCAACCTCGTATGCATATTGAACAGAACAAGTCACTATTTATGCAACTGCTTAGCCATAGTATGAGATCCTATCCTGACACTCTTGTTTAAATTGGTAGTAGAGGCCAAGTCCACATCAAACAGATGAATAATAACCATTATTTCAATGGGGTATGTTGTGATTCTTGTGAACCTTGGCTGACAACACGATAATTATTGTGCAAAGATATTGCAAGCTGGCATGGCTACTGGCAAATTAGTTAGACATAGCCTAGGTGAAGGAATATTTGGGAGACAACAAAATGGTTCTTGTTTTTCTGACAACAAAATGGTATCTTTATATAGTGAATGCTCAGATCCTTAACCCATAACCTTTCATATAACAATCAGAGTTCCTAGTGTATGAGACTCCTACAATCGTTGACTTTCTAGTAGAGTAGGAATTAAGCCCATGTTTCCTTGCTCGCTTAAGCCTTAGCCCAACATCAATCCTCGAGGAAACCTCAAACTATGCTATGAGCAGTAATGTAAGAGAACAAAAAGGTAGTTTTAGGCTTTTAGCAGCTATCATCACATATAAGATCATACCAATTTCCCAATGAGTTGGATCCACCGCCAGAAATCACATATGGCTTCCGTCCTTTTTCCAAAAGCCTCTTTTTTAGCAAGTCAGTTAAAGCCTATAGCAAACAAATACATGTTGTGATTGGAAAAAAAATTGAGCAATACAAGAGGCACAGCATAACATATAATGCTAGGTGTAAGAAAAACTAATCACTGTGTGAAATGGCACTGACACAAACCATAGTACTACATGTACCCAAAGAATAGACGGTAGCATCAAGAATTTGAAAGGGGAAAAAAGGATACTACTAAGTATTATAATCTGAAAAAATAGCAAAACACATGCTATTTGATGTGACTATCTTTCAACAAAGAAAAAAGTATCATATCAAGCATGAATAATTTGTAAGCACAAAACACCAACAACATGACACATCATGTACGAAAGCATACCACGCTCCCAAATTTAACAAATTCTCTTTTTGAGACAAGGTCAATGTGTGCTCCCAACAATCTCTCGACAAGGAGATTACCAACCAAACCAGGATCTTCATCCACAAGAAGCTGGAAACATCCCACCAAAACCAAGTCAAAAAAATGCATTGCCACAGAACGTTTGATCAATTTCACTTCACAAGCACATAACTTACCGTGGAGGTAGCTAGTATTAGATAGCAATCAAGATTAACATACTTGGCAGCCACGGCAGTCGCTCGGCAATGGTTGCTCTGGATACCGCCAACAGTGATAACGCAATCGGCACCCTGCGCGACGGCATCTGCCATCAGAAATTCGAGCTTCCGAACTTTGTTGCCGCTCAGTTCCATGCCAGCGAGATCATCCCGCTACAGTCTCCCGAAAATACCCACATCAGAGTCAAAATGCAAATAGTACTAATGAACTAACCAAGAAGTATCTCAAATTTTGGACATTCAATAAAGTAGTGGTTTTTGTGTTTCACCTTGATCCATACTTCTGTGTCTTTCGGCAAATTGGGGAGATTCCACTTGTGAATCAGAGTTGGAAACTGTTTTGAATGTGAAAAAAGGAATACATTAGACTTCTCTTGCCACTTTGACTACTTCAAATCTGAATACTAGTCAGTTCAAGCAAGTAGCCAGTGTTAGAAATAACGGAGCTTACTTGGCCGAGGATGAAGTTGTGGGAGGGGACGAGGGAGAGGTCTGAGGCCCAGGACGGCGGCGCATATGGCTTCTTAGAAAGGAAGCCACCGATCTGGGCTGCGGTAGAAGATACATTGAATGCCGCACAATTGGCAACGGTGGAGGTCCAGCGGCGGATCGCGACATGGGGGGAGTACAATTGGAGACTGCAAGTATTGGGGACCATTGCTCTGGAAGATTATTTCCCTAGACGACCGAGCAGCTACCAGTTAACGAATTCCTGAAAAATGCATGCGGGTAAGCCAACGTATATTTATTTAGATAAAAAAAATAGACTAACAAAGATAGAGTAAATTAAAACACCTATGAGCATATTATTAACTAAATATCCTTTAGCCTTACCAAGAACATATAACTAATTTTCGACATGGAGATACATAAATATATAGCTACACTGTATGTTAGCTGTGATTCCATGTTTGAGACTTTGAACGTTGATATTAGTACGTCACGATACACAAGCAGAAAGATATATAGAGGTACTTAGCATGGATAAGTATGAATAATAAGAACTTAAAATACCAAACCAAGGTATTACACTCAGCTCAGAATTTGCAAGCCAGATGTGATCAAAGGATAATCTTTCTTCTGTGATTGCTTTAGGGTAGACAGCTTGCAAAATATGAAAACTAACACAAAATACGAATCAAGATATACTTTTTACTAGTTGGCTGAATGAAAATTGAGGAAGAATTGCAAAACTATCAGATATGCACACTCTGAACTGCAAATCAAGAAGAATTCTAACCCTAACCTTAATGGAGATACACAGGACTGGAGGAGAGGCGCGTAAGATCTTAAGGAGGCTGCTGGCAGAGGAGTACGCCGGCGTGGAAAAAAAGTCACTGGCTGGTTCTCGCGTGGCGCCGTGGAGGAGATTAGCGGCCGGTGCTGCAAAGGAGGTCGAAGGGAGGTCGGAAGAAGGATGTGGGTCCAGCGGTAATTTATAGCCGGAGTATTCTGGGCAGGGGAAGCGATCGGTGGAGGCGGCGGAGATCAGGGTGGAGGAGGTTTCGATCGAAACCTTCCTAATCTACTGTCTCCTCTTTCAAGGAGACCCCAGTTATCTAAGGCAGCCATGGCAGTTTCTAACCTATCCGGCCCTCAACTGCGCACGACCGCCTGAGACAACGGCGGCGTCCAGCGGCCCCGCCCCTGGCGGAAGACAACAGCTAGCGCGGCGAGCCCCAGCGCCCGCCGGCCACGGCTCGGCGACCCCTCCTCCCAGCCGCATTGGCCTCCGTGCCTGACACTGAGCTAATCAATCGATTCGGAACAAGTGGAAGCGGAGAAAGGGAACAGAGAGAGAGGAGAAGCGGCGAGCTGCGGGCCTGCGGCCATGGCGAAATGGAGAGAGGACCAGGAAGGATATTTCGGGCGAGCTGCCACGTTGGACGCCAGTACGCCCCAGCTTGACAAATGGACTGTCAAAAAATTGTGAGAAAGAACTAGAGGAAGAGATGGCGCCACGCCCCGCGCCCCAGTGCCGCGCAGCTGCGGCCACTCGGCCGGTTTCCAGTCCCGGTGGCTAAACGCCCGCCCCTCGCGCCGCGCAGCACACGGAAGGCACGGACTGACAGGCAGCCGTACGCAGTTTGCGCGTCGGCGTTCGGCCGTCTCCATGGCGACGGCCATCTCGCTCTCGCTCTCGTACGCCCATCTCCACACCTCCGCTCCCCGCACGCCGTGCCCCCGGCGCGTGTCCGTCTCGGGATCTCGCGGCCCCTTCCCTCGACTCCGCCGGCGCCGATCGCTGCACGTCTCCGCTGCCGCGGGGGCTTCTCCCCTCGACGCCGGCACCCCCGCGTGGGACGCTCTCGCCGGCGTCTCGGTCTTCGCCGCTGGCACCGGCGACGCCGTCCCGCTCAGGGACCTGTGGGACCCCACCGAGGTAAATCCAGCCCTCTCAGACTGGTCTAGTTTCTGCATTGTGCAATTTCACATGGCGCACAGAACCAACTCGTGTTTGCTTGATTGGTTCCGCGAGCAGGGCGTGGCCGTGGTCGCGCTGCTACGGCATTTCGGATGCTTCTGCTGGTGAGGAATTCGGAGGCGAGGCTGCCACTGTGCTAGCACGCCGCATGCTTAAATTCCTCTGTTTCTTGGTTGCTGGTCGTAGCGTAGACCGTCGGCTGCTGGTTAAGCTTTGCCGTTTGCCATGTCCACAGCTGGGAGCTGGCCTCAGACCTGAAGAACTCCATGGAGAAATTCGAGTCGGCGGGGGCTAAACTGCGTGGGCGTCGGCACCTCCGATAAAGCTCGCATTCTCGCCGATCGGGTAAGCCTGTGTTGATCTCATGGCTCAGTGTTGGTGTTAGCACCAATATAGTCAGAGTGTCCAATTGTTCTGCTTCTTTCTTGACTGTTTCTCTGGGATGCATTGCGCTGCAGCTGCCATTTCCTTCGGATAGCTTGTACGCTGACCCCGAGCGCAAGGTGCCGATCAACTCCGCTCCATTCATCCGCTGCTCTCTACTGTTTGAGTGAAGGAAAGTTTGTGCTGACTGACCGCGAACTCGTGTTTTCAGGCTTACGATGTCTTGGGCCTGTACCACGGAATAGGTCGGACCCTCTTCAGTCCAGCTAGTGTAAGAACCACACTTCAGCATTGCACATTTTGCTCCTGAGTTCTGACCAATTCCCTGACAAGTTGCTCACTTCAACGCCACTAATATCTTGACGTCTATGCGTGATGAAGGCGAAAATATACTCGAGGCTCGACTCCATCAAGGAGGCGACCAAGAACTACACGCTGGAAGGCACACCATCTGACCTGACGGGTGTCATGCAGCAGGTTAACTGAATTCGCCGTTTCCCTATCTCTGTCTATGCATTTGCTTGCTATCCAGAAGAACTTTGACGTCTCACAGATTTGCTTCTGGATCGATCCCAGTTCCCCAATTGTTTGATCGCATGTTCGCTTGTGGCCTTGTGGTACTTTCTGCAGGGTGGGATGTTTGTGTTCAGAGGGAAAGAGCTGCTGTACGCATGGAGAGATGAAGGGACCGGCGATCACGCGCCTTTGGATGATGTCCTCGGCGTCTGCTCCAAAGTTCCTGCTACCTGAGTTACTTGAGCATCGGATCATTTTCCTCGCGTTACTCTCGGGCAAATGATCTGAGTTGCTGCGCCCGTCCCGTCCATCACGAGGAAAGAACTAAGCAGTATCCCAGGTCGTGGGACAAAGCCTTGCACCCACTGATCAGTCGTGCGTCCTAATCCTCATATTATTGATTGTACTCATTCTCGCCGTCTTTCCTACCGTTCGCGGCTTCGATTCCGCCGACTAGCCCTGTTAGCCTCGCCATCGCGCTCGGGGTCGGGGTTGTGGCCGTCGCGGTTGTCTCGAGCTCTATCTTCCCCTGTCCTAGGTCTTTATCAGGGTTGGAGCCGGTGCCCGAGATATCCATTCGGCCCGGTGAATCCCTGCACCAGCTGATCTGAGCTTTCTTCCTTTTCGAGCGCCCCTCGGCCCGTGGGTCGTACCAGAGCTAGCTACCACAGCTATCAGATCTCGCACTACTACTAGTGAGCAAATGATCGCCCTGGCGGCTCCGCTTGCTAGTTCCAGGGATCGTAGGCGGTATACTCCTCGAGCTGCTTTCTCCATGTCTGCTGCGGTCTTGGCTGCCAGGTCCTAGGTGGCCTTTAGCTCTGCTTCTAGGGATTCCTAGTCCCCCTCGGAGGCCTGCGCGATCCACCTCTGGAGGTCTTGTATATGAGCATAATGACGACCTGATTCCCCCGCGCTTGGGCTAGTGGGGTGAGTTCCGAAACCGACGAAGCATTCATAGGGACGAGGTACCCATGCTGCTTGCGGGTTGTAAGGAGCGGTGCTTGCCCAAAATGTCCCCAATCTTTCTAACGTGCCCGTGGAGGTGGAGTAGGCCGTTCCTCGCAAGTAACCTGTACCAGAGCTAGGAGAAGGGCTGATTACGTAATAACCTGCAAGCACGAGGCTGGAGTAACCTGTGAAGATGCCGTGGACCTCAGCGTACCCGTAGGTGGGCCCCGATAAAACAGTATGCGCGAGGCCCGACGGGAGCGGGGAGCCGGGGTTGAAGTAGTCATCATCTGGTGACGTAGAGTGCCTCGCAATAACGACGATATGCGGGCTCGTACATTGCCTCTATGTTGTCGTAGTAGACCTTGCGCGACATGGATGGAGTATCCGGGGCGTACTCCTCTTCCGGTGCTCCGGTGGTGGTGCGGTCGTGGCCCGCACATGGAGCCCCCGGGTCTCCGTCATGGAGGTCCTTTGCAACTCTGCCCTTCGGGGCTGTAGATCCAATCTGCATGACGTAGGCTACCCTGCCTAGCACGCAAACTGACGAATGATAGTTTTCACTATTCCTTTGCAGTCTCACTTCTGAGAAACAGAAGAGAGTTTATTTGTTCGACAACCAACTCGGGTCAGCAAGTTTGGATCTCTCAAAGACAAGGGAAGGTTTGTGTGTAATGGGGAGGATTCTCTCAGACTTTATTCATAAGGTGATCGAGAGATTGTATAATGTGGCTACAAGAGATATCGTTGGGTTTATAATGACACCCGATGAGAGATGAATCTAGAACTATGATCAACGCTAATGGTAAAGACTTAGATGATTATGGTGTGTCCCTCTGAGGTGAATGTTCTTCATGGTGGTAGTCTTCCTTAGTCACGTTAGGTCTCCATCTTGTCTTGCATATGCGTCTAGTCTTCGAAATCTCTAGAGTCGTATTGAAGCCCCACAGGTCAGGTCGGTTGAGAGCTTCTAGATGCAGCCCTCCAGGTCCTTGACCGTAGAGGTAGGCGTGGGCAGGAATCGTGAATTAACGCCCATGTAAGGTACAAGCCGAAATTTACCCATCACCGACATGTTCTCTCTAGTAAACTCATGAAAGCCCGGAGTATGACGCATAAGCTCCACCCGTAGGGATGTCCCGCGACTGCCTAGTATCAGTCAAGGTTTTATGTGAAACTAGATTCACGGCAAACTTGAAGTTCAAGGAATAGTCCACTATACAAGTTGCAGTCTAGTGTACCATGAAGTCTAGGTGGAAGTTCAACTTAAGAGTCTCTAGTACCGGTATATAAAACAATGCTTTGAAAGCACAAGCAAACTTTGTGTGACTCTAGGATCCGGTGGGAGATTGTTAGAATTTTTCCTATTAAGGACCAGTCCATTTATTATATTGTAATCATTCCTGAAATCCCAGTCCCATTTGGCTCATTCATGCATGATAAGAGGTGGGACAAAAGTTGAGTCCTACATTCCTAGTTTAGTGGAAGTCTGACCTCCTTATAAGGGAGGCTGCTCGCTCATCCTCCGCCGCCACGCGTCGTGGGTTGCGGGATCTCGCCGAGCCAAGCTTTATTTTGCCATGAATGACTAGAATTTTAACAGTTTGCGCGTGAGTGGGTTTTAATATAAACTCAGTGGAGATCGAATATGAACTCAGTGGAGGCTACGTCGGTCATTGACTGTTCATTTTGCCTTCCGTCTTTTCGTTTCATCTCCCCGCGATGCCTGCCCGCCTACTCATTCTCTGCCTAAAAAGCGTGCGCGCGAGAGAGGGGTTGCTCCTCTTCTCAAACACACCAACACCCAACGATCCTACCTCCAGTTTCAGAGCATTGAGCAGCCACCAAGTCTCCCCATCCCGGCTTGCACCGTGCACCGCAAGTTGGGACAGTAGACCTTTGGAACCCCGTCTCTTGCGATCCTTTTGGGGAGCGCTCACGCGCGATTACTGGATTTATAACATACTCCTTCACGGATAGCGATGATATCTTCTCAAACGACAACTTCTTCCTCGACATCGACAACCTCTTTGACGATATGACTGATTCCAACATCAACGCGAGCAGTTCATTTTTTGCACTGTATGCTAAATCCCTCCATCTACTTCAGATCTTTTATCTGCAAATTATGCTTGATATACTATGTGTAGCAATCTGTTTAGAATAGTTTTTTACACTCTCTCTTAGATTTCATGATTAGTTTTATACTATATTTCTATAATTCTATTCATGTTTTATCTACTATTTTTGTTGATTAAATTCTGTGATAAATTGCTCATATTTCCAACAATTACTCATATAATAACAAATTAAAATAGAAAACGTCGAGATAATTAAGCAGCCAAAAAAAACAACTAATGTCCTATCCAGCTATCCTAGGACATCTACTCGAACGCCCACCGGTTCTCCCTTCGGATCTCCTCCTCCTCCTCCGGCGTGAAGTCATTCTCGAGGTCGAACTTCGCGCGAATCTCCTCAACCGTCTTGCCCTTGATGCTATCGGCGACCGTCTGGCAGCTGAGGTCCAGGAGCCCCTTGATATCCAGGTAGTTGGCGGCAAGGACGATGTCGAACAGTGTGGCCTGGTCCACCTTGACAAAGCTCTCGTCGAAGCTCTTGAGGTCCTCCTTCTCGTCGTCGGTGACGTTGGCGCCGTCATCAGAGCCGGCGGCAACGTGCTTATTGCAGTACTCGATGACCTTGGCGAGGACCTTGGAGCCGACTTTGGGGAGAGGGACGCCGCTGTCCACGCAGTTGTCCTCGATCATGTGGTGAAGGGTCTGCGACATCGCCGCCGCCTCTTGGTTCATCTCGAAGCGCTCGCCGTCGGAGCTCGTCAGCGTGATCATCTTGCTCTTCTCGCCGCCCACGGCCTCGTCGCTCTTCTTGTCGTTCACGACCTCGTCAACCTTGTTTCCGTCCGCCGTCGTCACCGCCATCTTGATCTCTCATCGAAACACTCGGTCAGGTTAGCCAACTAGCTTTCGATCGATCGACCACCTCGGGCGCTCCCATATTTAAAGGGCCAGACAAGGAAAGAAGAGACCGACTCGATCGATATTACTACTCGGGTTCGGATCGATCCCCTATCAGACACGGTCATGATTGATTGGTCTCGTAAAATCTAGAGTATGTATACCTTACGATGCACGACAGACGTGCAGATGCAAGATCTGCATAGTCCTACAGTTAGAACCCCAATCCACGGTGGATATGACTTGTTTAGAAAACAATGGCATCGATGTGAATTCCAAGCTGAATTGGGGCATGTAAAGTGCTTAGGTCCATCAATGGAGTGCCGAAATAAACTGGCCATGTTAATTGTTGCATGATGATACAACATCTTAATGGGTTCTTGTTTTGACAGGAAAATGACGCATTTGCAGAGGAGACATAGCAGTATGGGACCTGTTGATTGATGTTTCAGTCCTCAGTCGTCGGACACTCAGCTAAAGTGAGCAGCACCGGAGACAGCAATAGCAGTATTACCTGCAACTGAAATGCCCTCACAACTCCTGCTTCCATCAATGCCCGAATATAGTGCAATTGAGCAAGTAATAATTCTACTCACGCGCCCAAAATATTAGTGGACGGTACTCCAAATGTTCATAACACACAAACGGTGGTACTTGCTCTGCAGTTTTCCAAATTAAAGGAGCATATAAGCACCCACACAAGAGTTAACAGGTGAAGAAGGCAAGCCTTACGCCATTCAGACAATGGCGCACAGAGCCAGCAACCCATGATCTACTACATACATAGCAGTTGTTTCGTGCTGCTAATGCCCAGAGGATGATTGCGAAGTACAGAATTCGTAGCCCAATCTAAAAATGCTAAGCTAACATTTATTTGAGCCCCTTATAAAGCACTAAAGATGCTTAGACATTTACCGCAATCATACGACAAATATTTGCAAGCTAGCATTCATCTTGTGTCCCTTGAGCACTGAAGCCGGGAATCTTGCAGTAGTATGGCACATAGTAAAATTTTGCAGACAGTTCACAGGTTGTGGGAGTCCGAAGCTTCAAGATTTTTCGGGTACTGATGCAAAACGAGAGGAACTTCCAAGTGCCATGCTCCCCCAGGATAACAACCTCTCTATCAAGGTCAAAAGCCAAAATGTAATAATCGGACAACAAGGATCCGGAAGAACCAGCGTGGACCAAGATGTCCCTCCCAAATGCTTCGACCATATTTAGCTGATGCTTCACCACCCACCTCTCAGACGAAGAGCCTTCCAAACTCCAAATTTGCATCGTGAGGCCATATAATTCTTGTTGTGCATAGCATAAGACCCCTGATGACTGGACAACGCAGCCATGACAACAACGGGACATACTTGACCTGAAGGGTAATCCTGGTAGCCGAATTGTCCTTCGTTTGACCAGCTGTATACATGTGGCCGTTGCATCTATTTCCATTGCCAGGACACAATGGTCCGATGAATGCTCAACATATAACACCCCATGAATGAAGTGTGACTGACCATGAAATCCAGTTTCACTTTCCAATAGACTAGTACTATGCCATGTGAAATCCTCAGAGGAAAATATCTCAGTTTCATTGGTTGGATGGACTCCAGGCTGTGACAAAAACCTCTTCTGGAATTTGACAACATAAAAGTGTTGAGACCATAATGGATCAAAGCACAACATGACATGATAATCAGAATCTGATCCAGGTTGAGTAGGTGGAAGTATCATCCTCTCTTGCGTTGCCGGATTGCACACAATGGAATGTGAAATGTCTGGAAAATGTTGTGTGAAACCTTCATAACAGCAAAGGAGTAGGCCATTACTACAATCCATTAGCCTTAGATTCTCATAACAAGGCACAAAAGAAAGAGTTGTGTCGATTTCCTTGCCACTTGACGGAAGTCTCGCAAGATGGATGGCACTGCGATAATCGCACTTTTGGTACAAGAGACCAGTTGGAGTTCTTGGGAGCTTCTGGCTGTGATGTGGATCAGATGAGAAGGCAAGCCAACTCTTACAGACACATTTGGAGCGGCAAAAGGATTTCAGCGGCAGCCGAGATAGAATCTCCACCACCAGGTCATCAGGTAGGAATGGCATGGTAATTTCCTCATTGTCTTCGATGCCTCTTTGCTTACCGCGAAGAAAGCTTGTTATCTTAGTCTAAAAAATAAGTATTTAAAATTTTGGTGAGATATTTATTTAAAGAAAGCTGGAGGTACGATTATATTTCTTTTCCTTAAAATCTTGCCTTCCATCTAAATGCCACAAACTTTAGAGTAAGTAGTAACCAACATATAAGGAGAGCTGAGCCGAACTAGTGCATTCAAACTCAAATGATTAGTATTTAGTAAGGTAACTAACCTATAAGCATTGCATTGAAGCTCAAAAGCTCATACTCAACAACAACAAAAAGTAACTGCGATAAAATAATTGTACGACTGCTCTTCAAATTGAAACCGTATCCAAATCTTCACTGCAGAAATCGAGAATGCAATTTTTTGTTGGTCCCTTTATCAATATTTTTTGTGGTAGAATTAGCAAATGAGTGAAGCCACAAATCATGTGTTTAGCCTGTGCCGCGCGCACATGGGCGTGCAGAGGGATTCCGGGATTCACCAATTTCCAAAAGATGGCATGAGAATGCTGCTGTAGTGGTATATATTAACAGTTCACGTATTAAATAAGAAAATGAATATACTCCCTCCGGTTCATATTAATGTTCTCAACTTTGTCTAGATACAAATGCATCTAGTCTAAATACTTAACTAGATAGTTACGAATGTAGACAAAGTTGACAACATTAATATGGACCAGAGGGATCTCCCATAATCACTTCCCATCTGCTCGATTTGGCAACATCCTAAAGTGACTTGTTAGCAGCCGTGAGCGACTGGGACAATTACTTACCAGACGATGTCGGCCAGACCTGAAATTCCTTCCGAAGCACGAGAGCCGGGATGGGCCGCGGGAAGATCCTGGGTTCATCTGCACGATCTCAGATCGGGAAACCGCACATGAGCACGGCGGTGCGGCCTCAGCCCCGAGCAGAGGAAAAATAATGAGAGGGGCCGAGGGCTCACCGCGTGCTGGTTGCTTCTGGCTGCCCGTCGTCGGCGAGGCGGCAAGCCCGAGCGAGGCTGCGGAGGCGGGCCTGCGGGGATCGGGAACTTGATTTTGCCCCGGAGAAAGGCCTCGCCGGCGGTCTTCCGAGAAGAGACTCGCCGAGAGTGGAAGAGGAACTGCGGAGATTTTAGACCGGAGCTACTTTTTCCATTTCTGGACTCAAAGAAGATAGCATGCGGAGCGGTGCTCGCCAGGGCAAAGGAGGAGAGATTTGTAATGGGCCGGGAGCCCGGGACAGAAGCATCCCTGTCATCCGTTCATTCTGGAGGCTCTGTCGGGTGCTCCTATTCCCTGCTCGCTGCGCGAAATGCTAATTGCCACCTAACGCGCCATGAGTACTTAGCGCCGCACACCCCCTCAGCGTTGTGTTTCTTCACGGGCCGGGCCTGTTAGTGGCAGTGTGGGTCTAGGTGGTTACCGGGGACGGGGAAGACAGCGGCACTTGAAGGAGTTGAGGATTCTCCTCCTCCTTTTTTCACGTGTTCCTTTGTCGTTTCTTCTTCTCTAAATCTTTCTCGCGCACAGAGCTCATCTGCTTTTCCCAAAAACTCCCAGCACCGCTCATCTTAAGTCACCGACGCACCGAAAAAATGGCTTCGTCTTCATCTTCTGGTTTGGCGGCGGCAGCGACGGCGGAGGCGGTGGCAGAAAAGGAAAGCTTCCGCGGGGTCTTGAACATATCTGGTGTCAGGTGGCGTTAGAGACCAAGTTTCGGCTTAGTTTAAAATCAAGCTGGAAAATCCGAGTAACCTGTTGATAGGTCCGACTTATTTTTAAGACCCGGATCGTCTTTTTTGTTGTGAAGTTTCAGGAACCCTTCAAGATTCTGTAAGTCGAAGATCAAGCTAGACGATGATAAATCTGACTTTGGATCTTGGAGACTTCTGGGGGCTGCTGTTGGGGATATAATTTTTGGGTATCCTCACAGTTCCTCACTGACTAGGGTGGTCCACTTCGGGTTAGAGCTTTGCTTCACGGGCAGCCCAGTCAGGAAGAAAAGACGGAGTCCAATTCGGCTACAGAAAGGCCCAGAAGACTTACGACTTAGACCCATAGTGTTACTTGTAGTACAAGATGTACTCTGTAACCGACTCTTAGTCATAGCCGGATAGATCTCTCCTGTAAACCCTAGGCCGGATATCTATATAAGCCGTCCTAGGGAGAGCCTTTAGGGCACCCTCAATAGTCTACAATCACAACTCGCACAAGCGAATCTTTGTAACCCATATTCCGGCTCTGCCGTACTACTGGATTGCTAGCAGGAGTAGGATCCGTCCAAAGCCGACGGACTCGAAGGAGTAGGGACTGAGGGCTCACCGCGTGCTGGTTGCTTCCGGTCGCCCGTCGTCGGCGAGGCTGCGGAGGCGGGCTTGCGGGGATCGGGAACTTGATTTTGCCCCGGAGAAAGGCCTCGCCGGCGGTCTTCCGAGAAGAGACTCGCCGAGAGTGGAAGAGGAACTGCGGAGATTTTAGACCGGAGCTACTTTTTCCATTTCTGGACTCAAAGAAGATAGCATGCAGAGCGGTGCTCGCCAGGGCAAAGGAGGAGAGATTTGTAATGGGTAGGAGCAGGACGAAGCATCCACATCATCCGTTCATTACGGAGGCTCATCGGGTGCTCCTTATCCCGATCATTGCGAAATGCTAATTGCGGCCTAATGTGGCACGAGTAGGTAGTCGGGGCGGGCCCCCTCAGCTCTGTGTTTCTTCGCGGGCCAGGCCTGTTAGTGGCAGTGTGGGGCTAGGTGGTTACCGGGGACGGGAAAGACGGCGGCGCTCGGAGGAGTTGAGGATGCAGTCGACCTCGCCGGAGACGCAGACGACGCGGCTGGCCGTGGCGACGCCGACGGAGGCGAGGAAAGGTACTTAGGATTTCGGGTGGGTGGGTGGGGTGCTCGCGGCGGCCGGACTTAGGGTTAGGACTAGGGGTGCTCGTCGATGGCCGGACTTAGGGTTAGGGGTGCAGTTTTGGGGGAGTTAGAGGGATATCCGGCCGGCCGGGACCTCACCGTCGACGGGGACGACGCGGTTGGCCGCGGCGTCGTCGACGGAGGTGAGGCCAAGACCTCGCCGGAGACAGGGACGACGCGGCTAGCCACAGTGTCACAGGCAAAGGCGAGGAAAGGTACTTAGGGTATTGGGTGGGTGGGTGCTCGTGGCATCCGTACTTAGGGTTAGGGCTAGAGGTGCTCGTCATCATCGAAGACATCAGTGGCACCGGTGTATGCAGGTAGAAGACGACCTTGATCAGTCGCTACCCATGATGTCGAGCGTGCGTGCGGCGTGTCGCGTCGCTAAGGGCGGCCAATAGCACCTCCCGCTAGCTGCGAGCGCACGAGCGGGGGCGCCGCCTGAAGCGCTTCCTTCATGGGCTGCCTAAATGCGGCCCTGCAACAGGTAGTCTCTTTTATCCTTTTTTTTATTTTTCTGTTTTTATGTTTTTATTGGAATAAAAACTCAGATTTTGAGAAAATTTTAAATTTGAAAAAAGTTCAACTTGGAAAAAGTGTTCGAATCTGAAAAATGTTCAAAATTAATCTATGTTTAATTTTGAAAACTTATAAATTTTAAAATTGTTCAAAATCTAAAAATGTTCTGAAATTCTAAAATGCTCTAAAATTGTTACCCGAAAACATAAAATGAAAAAGAAAACCGGAACCATGAAGAAAAATCAGAAAAAATCTTTAAAGTAAAACCTACACGCGCTAAATGGGCCAGCTCAACGCGGGCACCCGCATGAGCGGAGCGCCAGATAGCACCCGCGTTGGACGGATAATAGGTTTTGCCGTCGGTGATCTTCGAGGATCTATCTAAATCACTCCGGTCAACGAGAGATTCTGTCTCATGGGCTTACTACATGATGTTGACGAGATGTCGGGGCTAGGTTTGTTTGGTTCTTAGACTACGAACTAATAAATTAAGATGGCATGTCTAAAGATCTACAATGGGATGACCTCAACTTTTTCTAAGGGCATCTCCACCAATGCCTCCCAGCACGTGCCCGACAACTGCGTCGGCAAGCCGTTTGGGGATGCCAGTCCAAACCGCCCATAATTTGGGAAGGGGTGATGCCCACACGACGCTTCCTAATGATCAAACCCCAAATAATTTTGAAAACAAATTTCATTCATATCTTTTACAAAGGAAGGACAAAATTCAACAACCTAAAATAAACTACGGGCGGCGGCGGTGGCTAGGGTCTTCACAGGTCGAGTGAGCAGAAGATTGCCTTGTTAAGTGATGTGGGCTAATGAGGGCCCATTTCTTTTCGAGAGAGCGGTAGATCGCCCTTTGCGTGGCGAGCTCCTCCAAAGCTTGATCGAGACGGGAACGCACGACCGTGTTATCGGGGTTGGCGCTCACAGTGAGGAAGCACTTCGAGTGAGCCTCTTCGAGTTCTTGCCATCGGAGGTGCTCCGACAACATGACGCCATTGAGGGATTTCCCTCCTACCTCTTGGATCCCACGCCTTGCTTCTCTTGCCCGCGCGCCACTTGGATGGAGGCGAGCAGCACCAGCTGGTCGATTGATGGCTGATGAGTCCAAAATTGAATCATATTTATCCTTTGTTTTTGCATAAATAGAATAGGGATTTTGGTATTTCACTACGTTTGTGCGCTCTTTTTTGTCCTTGTTTTAACAGGATCCCGAATTACTAAGTCTCTTATGAACATATTAATTGGACTGTCATATTATATTGTAATATGATATTTTTAAGTGATAAAAGTTATTTTATTGATTTACCTTTACACTTGGAGAATACCAAACATGGGGGAAGCATCTGCAATGATAACGATTAGTGGTACGGGCGGAGTCCACCCGTACCACGCGGCAGCGCGTCCGCCTCGTCAAATGATTTCTCCTGGCAAAGACGGCAGATGGATCCGCATTCACAGCAACCTAGAACCACGAAAAACCACATCAGAAAGGGATCTAAAAGAGGAACTTGGAGAAGGACAAATCCCTGCTGCTTCACGGATTATTGGAGAACATCGCAACATCCCCTTCATCATTAACCGCTGCATCTTCATCATCATTACTACCCACATCTCTCATCTATTAGATCTTGTTATAATTTCATATTCAATTATGGTTTGCACTAGATTTACCCTCGTACTTTTATCTATCCATTTGATTAGGATGGTGTCATTGATTGCTTCCATGTGTTAGTAGTTTTCCCTCGTTCTTGGGGATATGGAGAAACCCTAGCACTATTATAAAGTTGCAATAAAGATGACCTATTCTTGTGTTCATATGACTACCGGTCTATGATAGATTTATGATTTATGTTTGATCTCTCTCTTTAGATGGTGTGTGTAGTCGACCATATATCATTTGCCTTCGGGACTAAATATGAGGGAGAAATCTTTTGGACATGTTTGGAAGTGTGCCCGGCAAGCTTCGTGACAATTGGCACCGGCTAGCAACCTGCATGATCAAAGGAGGATAAAGAGAGACTCCCTAAACTAACTACGATATCCATGGAAAAACCCTTAATTGTAGTGGTCTGTATGGGTGATTTCTCTCAGACATTGAAGTGGTTATTTAGAGATGACATCACTCTTGGCTCAACAAAGTGGCTTGCTACCAGCCTTATAGTGAACATTTTATTATGGATCTCCCTCCACACATAGCATGACACAAGAGGTATGTTATCTTAATTATGATTAATAGTATCATGCTAGTGGTGTATCTACACCCCCCAGAACATTTTAGCCCTATCAAGTTTAACCACGTTTCTATATTACTTGCTTTCTTTTACTTGTTTTTATTACTTTTCTACACTCAACCACAAACCTTTAAAACACCCTTTACTTAAGATCAAAGGCAGCTTATAAGTATCCTTTGGTGGAAAATGACGAGGGAAATAAAGATCTTAACCAAATAGCTTTTTGTGAGTACGATACGCTTATTTTGAAACTAGCTACAATCGATCTGTGCACTTATAGCCATCAAGCTATTTTCTGGCACCGTTGCCGAGGAGCTAAGAGCTTTTGGTCTTTATTCTTAGTTGCTTATTCAACTAATTGTTTTACTAAAGTTGTTTACTAGTTTCAAGTAAACACCATGGACGAGTACCAACATACAATCCAGCTAGAGGTTGTAAAGTATTTTGGCCCGTCCATGGACACTTATTTAAAATCCAATAACCTGAGAGGGTATGATATTAACCTCATGCTTTTGGATCTTTTGCATGCTAAAAAGTTTGCAAGGGACTGTGCTAAAGATCCGTATGAGCATGTAGGGTTCTTTAAAGATACTTGTGAGACTTTTCGTCTGAATATACTTACTGTGGATGAGGTTAAATCTGCTCTTTTTGTTCAAACTCTTATTGATGAGGCCCATTCTTGGTATATTCAAAGTCCTAAAAAGATTACTAACTCCTGGGAAAGTTTAGCATCTTCGTTCCTAGTTGATTTCTTTCCCAGGACGAAAACTCTTGGAGTGAGACGCATTATCACAAATTTTAAAGAAAAACATGAAAAAAGCTTGCACGAAGGATACACAAAGTTTAGGGGATTGATTGATCACTTCCCCTACCACAAATTCCCGCCTTGGTTTGTAAAATATACCTTCTACATAGGTTTGAGCACTAATAATAGAAATGAACTCGACTCCCTTACCAATGGGTCATTTACTGAATTTAGTGTTGAAAGAGCCTAGAATTTGCTAGACATAGTGCATAGGATGGAGAAAGCTTATTGTGGGGGTTGAACTTAATAAACAAAATTTTATAGAGTATAATTGTTTGAGAAGATTTCTAGCTTTGGGTAAAGTAGAAAAACTGTTTGGAAATTTCAACCTTAACCCTCGTATGATTGTTCAAATTGTTAAAACTTATGTTGAATATCTGCATATTCCAAAAGAATCGGAACGCTACACACTGTCTATGGAGGAGAATCTCCCTAAAACTTGCCATATGAACAAATACTCACAAATGCAGAAAAATGTTAGACGAGGAGGAAACTATCCTCACAAAAATAATACAGAGTAAGGGTGAAAGAAATAAAAGGATATGGAGCATAGTTTTAAAAACCGGACCGGGCCGCCGGTTGAACCAGAAAAAACCAGAACCAAAGCTCTTGTCGGTTCTGTAAGCGCACAAGACCAAACGCGCCATCGAACCAGAATAAACCGGGAGAACCACAGTTTAACCGCTGGTTTTGCGCATTAAACCGCTGACTGGTCTGACCGGTTCAATTAGACGAGTGTTGTTAAAAATTAAATTGAACCCTGCTGGTTTTGAGCAAAGAGGTGGGATTCGAACCCTGTACTGCGACAAGCAAGTCAATAGGGACCATGCACCTAACCACCTGAGCTTTGGTCTATTAACGTACAAAAATGAGACATGTTTCTTTTCTATTCGCTCTTTGTAGCAGCATTAAGAATATTTTAATATGTTTCAAAAAAATTATATGGCAGCATTAAGAACTAGACCAATGGAACAACTAACAACCTTGTTGGTATGCTACGCAGGCATGCAAAACATGAATATTTGCTACTACGTTACGTTTTTAGAAGTCAAATTGCAGCTCATTATCTTAGGTATTATGTCAAAATGTAATTTTAAAATATTTTTCATACATAATTATTTATTTTCGTATCATTTATAAGTAAAAATATAATACTTTATAACTTAAAAAACCATACGGTGAACCAGCGGTCCGACCGGTAAAAACCTAAACCGACGGCCTCACCGGTTCAATCACCGGCCCGGTTTTTTAAACTATGATATGGAGGTTAATTAAGGACCTGGGAACCATTAAAAAGAACATTGGGATAGTGAAAGAACTTCTGGAACCTGAGGTATTCGAGGATGAAGTAATGGTAGTTAGTAAAGAATCTTCTGATATGATAAGAGGCAAGTTTGATGGTAAAAATCAAAGTCAACCGAAAATCCCTTTTTCTTTAGGAGGAACTACTTATATAGGGTTTTGTGAATTAAGCCATTAACATTATGCCTTACACAATCTATTATGAGTTACGATGCCATCTTGATGAACCCGACCTTGAGCCGTCAAAAGTTACTTTTATGCTTTCTAACCGAACTTTGTTGCGGACTCATGGGATACTTCGCAATGCATGCGTTTCCGTGGGAGCTTTTGTGTACCCAGTTGATTTTTATATTATCGAAATACCTTTAAACTCCTTTTGCCCAGTCATTTTTGGTAACCATTTTTACAACTCTATGAATATTGATATTGATAACAATAAATAATTTGTCTTTACAGTTTGGGAAAGAAGTTTTAGAAATTAATTGCAGCCAATTCACCAAGTTGTCTTATGAAAATAAAGTTGAAGTTAAAGAGCAGAGAACTATTGAAGAATTGGTAGCAATCTATTTTTGTACTCCATAATCCTAATTGGAGAGGAGTTCGATAGGTAATGGTTCACTCTCAAATGACTCTGCCAAAGAAGAATTTGATAAAATCCTCAACGCTGCATCAGAAATTGAGGCTCGCATTAGATACAAATTTGAAGAACTTGAAAGAAAAGGGGATGAGGATCCACCACCTCTCATTTTAAAGCCTATCCCTCTAGGGCTCATGTATGAATTCTTAGACAAGGAAGGTAAGTGCCCTGTAATTTTAGATGATAAGATTTCCCTGAAGAAAATAAGAAATTGTTAGAAGTACTTGTTAAATAGTGTGAAGCTTTTGGATACATTCTTAGCGACATAAAAGGGATAGATTCTTGCAAAGTAACTCATAAAATACATATGATTGTGGATGATAAACCATGTGTTGATAATCAAAAAAGGTTGAATCCCAAAATAAAAGATGTAGTAAGAAAATAAGTCATACGTATGTTGGACTGTGGTATTATCTATCCAGTTTCAGATAGCAAATGGGTAAGTCCAACTCATTGCATACCTAGGGAAAGATGTATAACTATAATTCATAATGATAAGGATGAATTAATCCCCGCTAGAACAATAGCAGGTTATAAAATGTGTATAGACTTTAGGAAGTTAAACAAATAAACAATAAAAAATCATAATAAAATACCTCTCATGAATAGCATCATGGAAAGGATGCCTGGTAAATCTCACTTCTGTTCTCTTGATGGTTATTTGGGTTACTCTCAAATCACTATTCAGCCCGAAGACCAAGAAAAACTACTTTCACTTGTCCTTATGGAACCTATGCTTATCAACTAGTGTCTTTTGGTTTATATAACGCAGCCGCTACTTTTCAAGAGTGTGTGCTGAAAATCTTTGACAATTTTGTGGAAAGCTCCATGGAAGTTATCATGGACAACTTTGTTGTGTATGGAACCGTTTTTGAGCAATGCCTCTATAATCTTAATAGAGTTTTACAACAGTGTAGATAAACCACGTTGGTTCTCAATTGGGAGCACTACAGATTTATAGTAAGGCAAGGTATAGTTTTTGGACATAAAGTTTCTGATAAAGGTATTGGGGTTGATAGTTCAAACCTTGTTACTTTAGAGAAGTTACCAATTCCGCAAGACGTAAAAGGGGTAAAGAACTTTCTTGGGAACGCTATTTTCTATAAGCGTTTTATTAAGGATTTCGCTAAAATAGCTCCTCCTTTAGCTCGCCTTCTAGATAAAGATATTCTATTTTGCTTTTGATAGAAATTGCATTGATTCCTTCGAACTGTTGAAAAAGGCGCTAGTTTGTGCACCCGTTTTCCAACCACCGAATTGGGACGAGCCATTTGAAATTATGTGTGATGCTAGTGACTATGCTATTGGGGTTGTTCTAGGACAAAGAGATAGATCGAATCTAAATGTCATTCAATACGCTAGTCGAGTTTTCAATGAGGATCAAAGAAATTATGCAACAACTGAAAAGAAATTTTTAGCTGTGGCTTTTGCTTGTGATAAATTTAGATACTATATTATTCAAAAGTAATAGTTCATACAGATCATCAGGCTTTGAGACATCTTCTATCTAAGAAAGATGATAAACCTCATCTAATTAAGTGGGTCTTGTTACTCCAAGAATATGACCTATAGATAGTATATAGAAGAGGTAAGGATAATCCCGTTGCCGATCATCTCTCGCGTATGGAAGGTATCATAGAATACCCCATTCCCATTAACGAATCTTTGCCAGGATAATATCTTGCAGCTATAGAGTCTCGCGACCCTTGGTTTGCAGATTATGCTAACTTTCTTATAGGTAAGTTTCTACCGAAAGAATGGATTACAATCAAAGAAAGAAATTCTTTAATGATTTAAAAAATTACTTTTGGGACAACCCTTATTTGTACAAGCATGGTATTGATGGAATAATTAGGAAATGTGTACCTGATCACGAGATGAGAGCCATTCTCAAGGCTTGTCATGATAGTCCTTATGGGGGACATCATGCTGGTGATCGTACGACAGCCAAAGTTTTAGAGTCAGGTTTTTACTGGCCTACCCTGGTTAAAGATGCTCATGAATATGATAGGAATTGCGATGCATTCCAATGTATGAGTAACATTGAAAAAAGATAGGAAATGTCTATGAAATATAATCTCGTGATAGAGCTTTTGATGTATGGGGAATGAATTTTATGGGGGCCTTTTATTCCCTCTAACGGTTATACTCATATTCTTGTTGTTGTCGACTATGTTACTAAGTGGGTAGATGTTATACCCACTTCCCATGTAGATGCAACCACTTCCATCAAAATGACCAAGGACATCATTTTTCCTAGGTCCAGAGTACGTCGATTTTTGATTACTAATGGTGGAACTCATTTTATGGAAGGTACTTTTAGCAAGACACTTCAAAAATATGGAGTCGAATCGAGTAGCCTCACCTTATCACCCACAAACCAGTGGGAAAGTGGAATTGTCTAACCGGGAAGTTAAAGTCATACTCTAGAAGACGGTGAGTAAGTCAAGAAAGGATTGGGCTATGAAGCTTAATGATGCATTATGGGTGTATCACACAACATTAGAAAATCCAATGGGAATGCCGCCATACAAGATGGTCCATGGTAAAACTTGTCATCTTCCATTAGAGTTAGAACATAAGGCTCGTTGGGCTATCAAAACTATTAATTTGATTTTAAAACTACTGGGAGGAAACGACTCTTAGATTTTCATGCTTTGGATGAACTCAGAAATGAGCCCTATGAAAATCCTAGGATATTCAAGGAAAAGGTAAATAAATGGCATGATAAAAAGTTAGAGAATAAGGAATTCAAATATGGTGATAAAGTTCTGCTCTACAACTCTAGTCTTAAGATTTTTGTAGGTAAATTAAAATCCAGGTGGAAAGGACCTTATAAAGTTGAGGAGGCATACCCGTTAGGAGCAGTAAAGTTGAAAAATACTACTCCCCGTTCTTCATCTTGGATTGTTAATGGGCAGCATTTAAAGTACTATAGAGTTGGGGAAGTTGACATGGTGGAGCTAATCTCCTTAATCTTGACCGAAGAGTATAGTAAAGTGAGGTAACGAAATTTTAGCTACTTAATTTTTGTTGTTCTAGAACCTCTTTAGTTTGTTTAGTCTTGTTCTTTGCATTCCCTTCATCTTTCTGTTTTTTCTGAACTATTTTTCAACCTGGTACGGACGGGCTGTACGGGCATACGCGTACTAGTGGTCGTTAAGTAGTCAGAAGTTTGTGCTTGTTTTCTTGCATTTTTTGTACGACCGGGCCGTACGGGCAGACCCGTCCATACCAATGGTCGTTGCCGGCGTTGTTTTCTTCCTCCCTCTTTCGCTCTGTTCGACTTTGATTAAAAAATGATGAAAGTCAGTAAGACATCAGTACGGATACACGGTACGGACGGGACCTGCCTGTACCATTACCCGTGACCGACTCCAGCCCTTTTATCTAGGGTTCTTCTTTCTTTTATTTGCACATTTTCTCTTTCTCTGTCTTTCGCCATCATCTTTCAGATCTTGAGTTTTCTTTCTTTGCCTTCAACCTTGACACCTCAGATCTCACTTTATCGCTCAATAACTATGCATACTTTTCATATCAAACAAATCTGGACCAAGAAGAAAAATGTTCCTGTAGCATAAGCCAAAAGAAGGGGATTCGAGAGGGATACTTTGTATTCCTTGATACCTTTGATCCAGATTACGGATGTAGTGTAGCTTCTTTTTCCCTAGTATACTTAGATTATCGAATTCTCGGGAAGCGAATGCGTAGTGAAGTTACTTTAACGGACCTTTGGGAGTTTTAGAATTCCTTTTGTGTTTTTATCGGACCAATAGCTTGCGTCCTTTTGTTGTTGTCGATGATGGAGAGAGAGGGCCTAGGGCGTTCGGTTTCACCTGTAGCTATCCAAAACATCTGAGGGAATAAAAGATAGAAATAAAGTACGCGTGTACTTGTTAGAGCAAGATAAATTATATGTGGGCAGTGCATCCATAATTGCTATTACCTCCGCAACCGCTTATAGCAATAACCTACTAGTCTCATCCATAGGAGAAAGAGAACTAATGATATGCATAGTGATGTCACCGTTAATCCCAAGCAAATCCCTCACATACAGTCGTAATACCCCTTATGTCACTGGGGTTCCCAACCTCTAGATCAGTCATCACTCATACTCCTTATACCTGGCTCAACTCTTGGGGTCTTGGGTACCTGACTGATGGCTCAAAATATATCGAGCTCGTTGGGGAACCCCAAGAGGAAGGTATGATGAGCACAGCAGCAAGTTTTCCCTCGGTTATGAAACAAAGGTTATCGAACCAGTAGGAGCAAGGAAACAACTCCAAGGTCTTTCAAGTTGGAATCCTGCACAACACAACCACAGAACTTTGCTCCAACTTACAGTGAAGTTGTCAATCTCACTCGTTTTGCTAAAAACAAAGGATTAAACGTATTGTGTGGAAGATAGTAATTGCTTACATAAAGTAAACAGTAAATAGTAGATGGTTTATCAATGGTAAAAGAATGGACCGGGGTCCATAGTTCACTAGAGGTGATTCTCCTTAAGATAAATAAAATGTTGGGTGAACAAATTACAGCGGGGCAATTGACAGACTCGAGAAAGCATATCATGCATATACTAATCATCTTGACTCCTATGAGATTTGATTGGGAATTATAACATTATACATAGACCGTAATCCAACTGCATCTATGACTAATAATCCACCTTCAGGTTATCATCCAAACCCCCTCCAGTATTAAGTTGCAAGCAACAGATAATTGCATTAAGCAAAGTGTGTAAAGTAAATAATACGATTGTCCCATGGACAAAGGATTGCTATTTTCTCCCTAGTAGCAACAACACATCTAGTACCTTAGAGATTCCTGTCACTTCCCCAGATTACTAGAGGCATGAACCCACTATCAAGCATAAATACCCCCTCTTGGAGTTGCTAGCATCTACTTGGCCAAGATAGCTACTAACAACGGAAAGCATGCAAGATCACAAATAGCATAGACATGATAGAATCAATAATCAATCTGAAATAGCATCTCAATATCTATCGGATCCCCGCAAACACAACATGTAAGATTACAAATAGATGGTCTTGATCATGAACAGAGCTCACAAGATCTAAACATGATAGCACAAAGGAGGAGAACCAACCATCTAGCTACTACATGGATCCGTAGTCCAGGGATGAACTACTCACGCATCACACCGGAGGCAGTCATGGTGATGAAGAAGGCCTCCAGGGTGATCTCTCCCCTCTGGCAGGGTGCCGGGAAGTGCTTCAGATCCCTCCCGATCTAGGGATGGAGATGACAGTGGCTACAAACTCTTTCATGGAATTTTGATTGGGTACTTAGGGTTTTCGTCTCGGGAGGCTTTTATAGGAGGAAAGGCAAGGTCGGTGGAGCACCAGGGGGGCCACACCCCCTGGTGGCGCCCCCCAGGCTGCGCCGCCACTAGGTGTGGCTGCCATGGTGCGCCACTTCGTCTCCCCTCCGGATTCCGTGTTTCTTAGGGTAAAATATTGACTTGGGCTTTTGTCCGGTCCAATTCCGAGAATATTTCCTTACTAGCTTTTCTGAAACCAAAAACAGCAGAAAACAGGCAACTGGCACTATGACATCTTGTTAATAGGTTAGTTCTAGAAAATATATAAAAATACGTCAAAGTATGAACAAAACATAAGAAAGTAGATACTAAACAAGCATGGAATATCAAAAATTATAAATACGTTTACGACGTATCATTGACAAGTCCTTGGATTGAGGCAAGAGAGGATACAATAATCATCATGCCATACAAACTAATATACGATCCCATCTATGATAAATAACATGCACAATTGCTACATGGCTAGGCCGAAGCCCTTAGCCCAAGGAGAATTACTCACACATAGAGATGAGATCAACAATCACAAACATTGTAATGAAAAACATAAGATTGATAGCAATAGTCTTACAATATAGCCCAACCATATATGCCCACCAATTATATCTTCTAAATCATCCACACTAACAATCCACCCTTCTCCCCCAAAAGGGGATTTTAGTAAATAACCAAATATAACACTGAGGCTAAGGGTCAAATTGGTAATTTTTCTTACATCTCCCCCCCCCAGGGGCCCAGGTATCATATACACCGCCAAAATAAAGAGCCTTGAGTACTAGAAGAAAAGCACCTAGACCTAACAAAATTAGGTGAATACCCAAAATTGTAGTCATTTTATTTCTATCTTTCCATACATAACCAAAAAATGGAAAAGATTCTTCAAGAGTCTCGGGTCCCAGAAGCGCGTGATAAATGCCGATGGCTTTATACGAATTAGCAGTTTTTGATCCCTCTAATCCTGTTCTGGATCCAATGTGGAGACAAGGTATGTTCGTCATTCCCTTCATGACTCGTTTAGGAATAACGGATTCCTGGGGTGGTTGGAGTATTTCAGGAGGAACTGTAACAAATCCGGGTATAATGAGAAATTGAAAAATTTCGTTGAAATTGTTCGTTTGGAAATTTCCCGAAAAGCTAATTATAGGTTCTTCTCTCCATCGGAACAATAGGGCCGTTATGCTTATTACTAAACTTGTTGAAGAGATGAAATAGAACCAAGGTCTATCTTTTTGATCAGAGGTTGAATCGATCATCAGAAGAAGAATTAGGCCAAAAATTAGGATACATTTTGGGAAAATGGAACTTCCATGGAAGAGAAGCAAATGAAACGCTTTCATAAAAATTCTCGTAGAATCGAGAATGAAGTTTTCATTCTGTACATGCCAGATCATGAATTAGTAACTGCATCTTACAATATCGCCAATCAGAGAAGAGATCTACTATTACAAGTGGTGGAATATGGCTATGGAGATGGAGAAGGGTTTAGCGAGGTCTGGCTTGTTTTCTCGTCACCTGAGGCTTCTTTCTATAGGGGTCACTTCACGAAAGTTATTCTGTTTGACCTAACGGTGGCGGCGCCAACTATACGACCGGAGCTATACGGTCGGAATTTTTGCTCCGGTCATATAGTTGGTCGTTAAAGTGTCTGCCTCCGTTGTACAGCTCCTGGTTTCTTCTGGTTGTTGGAAATCTCATATCTTTGACTTTAATATAGTGATTCCCTCCTTTAAACGACATTATATGCGTAGGAAAAATATAAAAGAAAGGATTGCATACCCCTCTGAATATTAGCATTAGTGGCAGGGCTTAGAGAGATATTTCATCAAGAATATGAGTAATATCCAGTTTAAATATGGACGTAGATGGCTATATTTCAGAGCCATCAACCTCCCCAAGCTTAAACTTGATTGTTCCGAGCAAAAAAACAAATTCAAAAAGGAACTCAGCATTTAAACTGAAATAATGAGATGGTGATCTTACTCATGATTAGTAGTCTCATGTTTCCTCCACTTCATAAATCTGAAAAACTTCAACATAGATAGAGTAATGGCAAGCATATCATACGGGTTTCATGCATTCTTATAGTGCAGCAAAATTATTGTAAACATGGATGATTCAAATGAGTAAACTTTATTCCATGTCAAGTAATCAACTCATAGGCTTGCCTTTGAACGATAAAGTATAATCATGTAAATTAAGAGTGTGAGAGTTGTCATGAAAAGCATATACACTAGAGTTTCTCATTCTCCCACATCAATAAATCAAGACTTTTCAAGCACTACTTTTATATTCATTGTCCTTCAAGAATTTCAGTTTTTAAGTAACTGAGAGCATGTAAAAAAATAGTTTATCGAGCTGTGATGGACACTCGTGGCATCACTAAGGTTTTGTTCCTTTTGCATAATGATTTCTAATAACAGCCAGAGGAGTGATTCCATCATGATTACAGCTACCCGGGAGTGCCAAGAATCTTACCCACTATAGCATTGCTGCTACAAGTGTTTAATCAACTCATAGCCGAAATCTAGGAGTTTCATCCATGAAGATCGTTCGTAGGCCAGCGGAGTTGTTGGCATCCCATAAAGTTTGACACGCATAAAGCTATATCATTCTTATGATTAACAAGTCAAACTTTGGCATGCTCACAAAAACCGCTAAACATTAATTCAATCGAACAAATCCTTTCAAAAAGAGCTATTAAGTCAATCAACATTTTTAGTGGTGTTGACTGTCTCTAGAAATAAGCCTTCAAGACTAAGCACTACAACACCCAAGCCTTCAATTGTGAGACTTTTTCTTATTACAATTGTTTAGCAATTTTAGGCAAGACTCGGTTAATTATGAGAGCTAGAACAAAACATAATCAATTAAATACCCATGCAAATGAAAATCTTATTACAATAGAAAGACTCACTCCACCAATATAATATCTCAATATTTACTACTAACTAGCATGGGTTTCTCAAACTTCAAAAGTGGGGAGTCATAAGGCATACCTCTCATGTCTGGTTCCACTTCTCTCTTCCTTTTTATTTGTTTCTTGCAAACTCAAAGTCAATCACTCTCCTGCAAATATATGAAGACCTCGAGGCAGAAAGAAAAGAAAGAGAGAAAATAAGGAAAAATGGAGAAATGGAGAAATCTTTTTGTGGTTTTTAAGAGAGGAACTTTAAAGAATAGAAAATTGGCAGCAAATCTCGGCTAGAAAATTTTGAAAGAAAATAGAAAGAACTAAAAATAATATGTTGGGGAAACCAACACGAGTGCTTATAAACTCAAATAAAAAAACAACTTCTAAATAAAAGCAAATAAACGCCAAATAAAGATACATGAGGAAACTTCCCCAAGCTTAGGCTTTTGCAAGTCCTTCAAGTCATTGTGGTGGTGGGAAAAAGTCATTACTCCAGTTCGCAAATTGAGTTGAGAGGTTACTTGTTGATTCTCGGAGGTTCAAAGAGAGGCTATGCATCCTCTCCACCGTCCCTCCAAGTCCTTGGAAATCTTGGTATGTGGCGAACCGGGTTTGTGGCTGCTCCTCTTGATTAGGAACTTCTTGCTCCTCCTCTTGGTCCTCATCCTCCTCCGAAATCTCTTCCTCGGGTTGGTGTTGCTCAACCTGCGGATCATATAGCAAATGTCCTTCCTTGATAGAGAAAAGACCATTAGGCATAGGAGTAGGGTAGATACGCCTAGCTCCAGCAATATGCAGGTAATAAGCACCACCTCTCCTAGTGAGCATTCCACAGGCTCTCAAAGTGGAGAAACCAACACGTGTCTCACCTAGTACGGGTTGCAACTCACCTAGATCGAGATCTAGGGCAGTGTCAATCATGGTGATGACGCCTCCACCTATGATTGGCCCTTGGCTTTGGGAGGCTTGGTGCTCCAAGTAGCGCACAAGGATGGCGCCCAAGTTAAGTGACAAGCCACAATTGATGTAAGTAGCCTTTGCGAGGACTAGTATGTCTTCCTCGTTGAGTCTCGTGAACTCATTATGTGCCTGCAAGGTGTTAGCAATAACATAGAACAAATAGCGAATTGTAGGATGTTAAATATTCTTCCCCTTGTTCACCCTACTAGTGAAACTCATTCTATTATAGTATTGTTTGGGGGTAGGTTCTAAGCCAGTAAAGGATGCGTGTAAAGCATGAATATCATTGTTTGGCAAATTAAAACATGCGCACCATTCATCTAATGTTAAAGTGTAGTTGTTGTTCATAAGTCGGAAAGAAATAGTATCCTCTCCTTGCCATTGTTTAACGGTGCTTTGCAACGAACTTAGGAATTCAATGGTTAAGCGGCGATAAGCAGGTACATCATTGTACACAAAGTTTTGCAGGCCAACTCTATTGCAAAGTAAATTAAATTCATCAGAAATACCGAGTTGGTTCAACATAATGGGGCAAGCCCACTTGGTGGCCTTCACTTCATGGTTCTTGATCATGTTGAAGTGATCACGATGGGCCTCATCCCTGAACCATATCCCCATGCGTTCCTGAGCGGCATCCCAAGAAGCGCTAGCGGTGGCATGAGCACGAGTTTGGCTCCTTGTGTTCATCATCTAAAACATTGAAGAAAGGAAAAAATAATTTTTTTTGATCCAACAACAATAAGTATATTATATTCCTCATCATAGCACACTAAAGAATTCTCCTCAAAATAGTAATCTAGGCAAGAAAATCATAGCAATTGGTTCATAGTAGATCTCACTCTATATTGATAATGACAATAGATCGAAGATGAATTTGCAAAAAGTAATTGGAGGATAGGAGGAGAAACATACCGTAGATCACTCGTGTGTGAGGAAATCGAACGAAGTTGAGTAGAGATGAACATCTCTTGAGGTTTTGAGAGAGTTTGGAGGTAGAAGAAAGAAAAAGATTGAAGTTTTGGAGTTGGAAGTACCTTCCCGTGCGATTTTGTGGTCGGACGCAACTATACGGTCGGAACAAGGTGTTTTGGCCGTATAGTTAGCCTTTTGTCAAAATATTAGGGTTTCCTCCTGGCGGCACAGCTATACGGACACAACTATACGGCCGGAACAAAATGTTTCCGCCGTATAGTTGGTCGTTAAACTGTTTGTCCTGCGAAAGAAAATATACAAAGGCATCGATATCTATACGACCGGAACTATACGACCGAAATTTTTATTCCCATCATATAGTTGGTCGTTAAAATCTCAGTACATATGAAAAGAAATTATACAGAGGCACTAATATCTATACGACCGGAGCAATATGGCCGGAATTTTTATTCCCGCTGTATAGTTGGTCGTTAAACTCTCTGTGTGCATCAAAAAAATTCTGTTTCTTCGAAAACTATTGTTTTCCTATAACTTAGTGATATACCTTGTTTTTGATAGAAAATTGACAGTAAATATTGTCGACCAACAATAGCATGAATAAAGCAGAATTTCAAGTACTACCGAACTTCTTCTCCTCAATTGGAGTTTTCTAGCACTCTTTATTAATCATAAACTTAAACAAAAACTAAAAACTTAACTCAAATCTTTATTTCACATGGGTTGCCTCCCTTGGAGCGCTCTTTTATGTTCAATAGCTTGACCTTAATGATACTCACTTGGGCCAGATGAGTGGAACACCCACTCCAAAGTAATTGGACTTCAAAGTGATGGCCTCCTTTTCATCATGCTTGGCTTTCTTCTTCTTAGGGAAATGAATAACAAAAGGATCCCACGAAGGCAATTGCAACTTCACGTTCCCTTCATGCAGATTAATCAAAGCCTTAATAGTTCTTAAGAAAGGACGGCCTAAAATAATAGGAGCAGTAGCAATAACAAAATCAACGAGAGCAGGACAACCTTTAATGTAGACTAAAGTGTTCTCCTTAATTCCTATAGCTTGTTTGTAGGTAGAATAAGCTAGATGCAATTTTAACAAAGTAATTTCAAAGGAGCCAAGATTTAACTTGTTAAGAAGACTCTTTGGAATTGTTGAGACACTTACATCTAGATCACAAAGTGCGGCTATCTCATTGGCTCCAATTTTAATCTTAATAGTAGGCTCAGATATGTCATCTAGTTTAACAGGTAATTTTTCAGCGATTTTCTTGTATTCTTACTCAAGCTCACGTACCTTTATTGCTACTTGATTGTTAAAGTGTTGGTACATAGCTTTCTCACTACCTTCACTTACCAAAACCTTGATGTTGATCCTTTTTATGAGATCTTCAATGGTGTAGCTTGCTGAAGGAGCATTACTATAGTCAAGTTCTTCAGGCTCCTCCCTTTGGATCCTTGATACATTGCAAATGTATCTATAATTTTTGATGTTCCATGCTTGGTTTTATCCACTTTCTTGTGTTTTGTCCATACTTTGGAGTACTTTTCATGTGATTTCTTGGACTAACCTATTAACAAGAGCCACAGTGCCAGCTGCCTGTTTTCTGTTGTTTTTAGTTCCAGGAAAGTCAGAAAATGAATATACTCGGAATTGGACGGGACAAAAGCCAAAGTGCCTATTTTTCCGGAAGTCATCAAATGCCAGAATACGAGACGGAGAAGGGTTGGGGGCCGGCCACACCACCTGGCCGCACGGCCAGGCCTGGCCCACGCCAGGGGGTGGTCTGGCCGACCCCAACACCCCCTCAGCCTCTCCTTCCGCCTATAAGATGCCCTCGGGACGAAAACCCTAAGTGCCCGATCAAAAATCCACGAAAGAGTCAGTAGCCGCCGTCATCTCCATCCCAAGATCGGGAGGATAAAGCTCTTCCGGCACCCTGGAGAGAATTCACCACAGAGGCCTTCTTCATCATCATGCAAGCCTCCGGTGTGATGCGTGAGTAGTTCATCCTTGGACTACGGATCCATGTAGTAGCTAGATGTCTGGTTCTCCTCCTTTGTGTTTTCATGCTTAGATCTTGTGAGCTCCGTTCATGATCAAGATCATCTATTTGTAATTCTGCATGTTGTGTTTGCGGGGATCTGATGGATATTGAGATGCTATTTCAGATTTATTATTGATTCTATCATGTCTTTCTTATTTGTGATCTTGCATGCTTTCCGTTGTTAGTAGATATCTTGGCCAAGTAGATGCTAGCAACTCCAAGAGTTAGTATTTATACTCGATAGTGGGTTCATGCCTCTGGTAATCTGCAGAAGTGACAGAAATCTCTAAGGTACTAGATGTGTTGTTGCTACTAGGGAGAAAACAACAATCCTTTGTTCATAGAACAATCGTATTGTTTACATTACACGCAATTCGTAAAGCAATTATCTGTTGCTTGCAACTTAATACTGGAGGGGGTTCGGATGATAACCTGAAGGTGGATTATTAGTCATAGATGCAGTTGGATGGCGGTCTATGTATAATGTTGTAATGCCCAATCAAGTTCCAAAGGAGTCAAGATGATTAGTATATGCATGTATTGCTTTCTCGATGTTTGTCAATTGCCCCGCTGTAATTTGTTCACCCAGCATGTTATCTATCTTAAGGAGAGCCACCTCTAGTGAACTATGGACCCTAGTCCTTTTCTTTACATACAATCTACAAACTGTTTACTGCTTTGTGTTTACTTTCTACAAACTATTACTTCCTTCCATTCGATACGTTTAATCCTTTGTTTTCAGCAAAACACGGTGAGATTGACAACCTCATCGTAAGTTGGGGAAAGATTCTGTGGTTGTGTTGTGCAGATCTCCATGTTGCTACTAGCACCGGTAGTGCGCCCTGTCAAGGCTCAGCTAGCAACACCTTTGGGGTGTTTCCTTGCTCCTACTGGTTCGATTAAACCTTGGTTTCATAACTGAGGGAAACTTGCTGCTGTGCTCATCATGCCTTCCTCTTGGGGTTCCCAACGAGCTCTACATCAACACTGAGCCATCAAGCATTTTTCTGGCGCCGTTGCCGGGGACTGAAGAACAAAAATATTCCCCCACATCAACCACGTGCCAGAAAACATTTTTCTGGCACCGTTCCCGGGGAGTCAAGTACATATTCACAGGGGGAGTCCCTCATAACCAATCTCTTTACTTTGTTATTTTTGTTTTGTTAGTTTCATTTTGCTTTGTTTGCTTGTTTCCTTATCAAAAACACAAAAAAACTAGTTTTACAAGTTTGCTTTCTTATTTGAAAACCCCAAAAAATGACTACTCTTGAAAACACTAAGTTGCGTGACTTCACTAGCACCAACAACAATGATTTTATGAGCACACCTATTGCTCCACCTGTGCCTGAAGATACTTTCTTTGAGATAAAACCTGTTTTACTCAATCTTGTTATGAGAGAACAATTTTCTGGTAGTGGTAATGAAGATGCTGCTGCCCATCTAAATAACTTTGTTGAACTTTGTGAGATGCAAAAGCATAGAGATGTAGATGGTGATATTATTAAGCTGAAATTGTTTCCTTTCTCTTTGAGAGGAAAAGCTAAAGAATGGTTGAATTCCTTAACTACGAATAGTATTGATTCTTGGACTAAGTGCAAAGATGCTTTTATTGGAAAATACTATCCTTCCGCTAAGATTATATCTATGAGAAGTGAGATAATGAAGTTTAAACAATCTGATAATGAACATGTTGCTCAAGCTTGGGAAAGAATGAAATCTTTGGTAAAGAATTGTCCCACTCATGGACTGACTGCTTGGATGATCATCCAAACCTTTTATGCATGATTGAACTACTCTTTAAGGAACCTATTGGATTCTGCTGCTGGAGGTACCTTTATGACCATCACTTTGGGTGCTGCCACAAAACTTCTGGACAGTATGATGGTTAATTATTCTGAATGGCATACTGAGAGAGATCCACAAGGTAGGAAGGTAAATTCTATTGAGGAAACCCCCTCCTTGGGTGATAAGATTGATATTATTATGTCTATGCTTGTTAATGGGAAAGCCCATATTGATCCAAATAATGTTCCTTTAGCCTCTTTGGTTGCTCAAGAAGAGCAAGTTGATGTGAACTTCATAAGAAATAATAATCTTGGCAATAATGCTTATAGGAGTAATTTTCGTAACAACAATTATAATCCATATCCTCCCAACAATGGTAATTCTTATGGAAATTCTTACAACAACAATAGGAGTGCACCCTCTGAACTTGAAGATATGCTTAAGGACTTTATTAGTAAACAAACTGCTTTCAATAAAACTATTGAGGAAAAACTCTCTAATGCTAAAAGAAATATAGTATCTTTGGTTGAAGCTCAATCTTGTTTTAATAAAATGGCTACTAAACCTGAAACTAATGATAATCTCTTTGCAGCTACTAATGCCATACAAGTAACAATCGATGAAAATGTTAGACTATTAGCTGAATTGCATGCTAAGTGGGAAAGAGAAGATGAAATTGCTACAAATATTAGTGTTTCTACTATCACTACCACTAGTGTTGAAGCTAGTAATAGCTCTACTACTTTAGATGATAATTATGATTTTGATCTTGATGGTTGTACTATCTCTGAAGTAATTAAGTTCCTACAAAATCTTGCTAAAAGTACTAATGCTAGTCCTATGAATATGGCCTTTACAAAACACATTACTGATGCTCTCATAAAAATTAAAGAAGAAAAGATGAAACATAAAGCTTCTATTCCTATGAAACTAGAAGATGGTTGGAAACCCATCATTAATATGAAAGTGAATGATTTTGGTTTCAAAGCTTTATGTGATCTTGATAGTAGTGTTTCTATTATGCCTAGAAGGATTTATGATATGCTTGATTTGCCACCATTGGAAGATTGTTATTTAAATGTCCCACTTGATGATAATGCTAAAAAGAAACTCATGGAGAGTATTAATGATGTTCTTATTATGGTTAACAATGCCTATGTCCCTATTGATTTCTATGTTTTGGATGTTGAATGCAATGCTTCTTGTCCTATTACTTTGGGAAGACCTTTTCTTAGAAATGTTGGTGCCATTATTGATATGAAAGAAGGCACCATTAAATATCAACTCCCACTCAAGAAAGGTATAGAACACTTCCCTAAGAAGAGAGAGAAGATTCCTTTTGCCTCTCCTATGAAAACAAAATTTGCTCTTAATGCTTCTTTATTTGAGAACACTTGATTCTTTTTCTTGCTTCTTATGCCTAACTTAAAGGCGTTAAAGAAAAGTATTTATTGGGAGATAACCCAAAAGTTTTAGATGAGTCTTGGAAGTTATTACTTCAGTAATAACCGCTCCTTATCCTTTTTATTTGCTTTTTGTGCCAAGAGTAACCTCTAATGAGAGAGAAGTAATGATTGGGAAAGTTGCTGTCCCGAAACAGATTTATGTGCTTCACCATAAATATTCGTGTAAAATCTCTGAACGTCTTTTTGATGCGTGAATTTTTGTGCTTCTGACCCAGGTTGTTATCTAACTTTCGTTATTTCAACACTTTTTGATTTGAGCAACAGAAGGTCTTCGAAAAAATTCGTCTTTACGCCTGCTGGTCTGTTTTGACAGATTTCTGCCATTTTCTGCATTTGCTTCTTGTTGGTTCCTTTTTGAGTTTTTTTGGGGAATTGAGCTTTTTGAGGGAAGTGCTACAGTATCTAGTGTTCTAATGGAAATTTATTTGGTGTTAGAACTGAATCTTAAGACTTATTTATCTTGAGTACACTAATGTTGCTAATAAAGATTGTGTGAAGTTTTGTATGAAGGAAAAATTTCAGGTGTATGGAAGGAATGAGTAATGAGATGAAGGATGGACTAAAGCTCAAGCTTGGGGATGCCACGCGTGTCACCCCAAGAAATATCCAAGAAGTACAAGCCTCAAAGCTTGGGGATGCCTTGGGCATCCCCTTCTTCATCAATAAAAATCCTAGGTTTCTTCCAAACGCTTCATTTTTATTGTTTCATGCACAGTTGTGTTGTTCTTGGAGCGTCTTCTTTTTCGTTTTCGTTTTGGTTTTGGTTTTTCGTTTGCTTAGTTTGCTGAATAAATTGGTTGAACCCCCTCTTTCGTACATTGGTTTGCAAATAGTTTGGTTTGGTTTGGAAAAGAGTAGGAAAGTTCATACTTATGTGGTAAAAAGAGCTTGTTTTTGACTGTGGCCTATGCTCTGTCATGCCATGCTTGATATTGTTTTGGATTTATGCTTAGTATTCTTTGCTGTAGCATTACTTGTTATAAACAGTTGAGATTTCTTAATGTGCCTTGGATGAATCATGCGTTGTTTTAGCATATTAAAGCATAGTATAGTGGTATTCTCCTTTGATGCTTTATTTGGGTTGACTTGGCGCATGCTCACACCATGATATGACTATCTCAAGTCACCATAGCCTTTATGATCCTTTAGTTTTCAACTTGTAGTATCACTTTATGCTTTGATCAATGATGTTTTGTCGCTCTGCATGATTATGGCCATTATTGCTCTCTTAGTTTTTCGCTCCTAGTCTTTTGCTAGCCTCCACAACCAAGTATGACTTCCACTCATGCATCCAACTCCCTAAACCAAGTTATTCCAAAGAGTCCACCATACCTACCTACTAGCTTATGCTATTCCAAGTATATTCATGCTTTTGTTTACCTTCCGAATTAAACTTGTTATGAGAAAACTAGTGATTAAAGCTCTCACGAACTTGATGGCACACTTTACCTTTTTGCATCTAATAAACTTAAACCATTGGGTCCTTCTTTGTTGCGTATATGCTTGCGCTTTATAAGTTGAAATTAGCAGAACCATGTTTCATGGGGAACGCTTTCAATATTTCACTTGTACTTTGTACCCCGTTGATATCATGTTCTTTTGCTTACGGATCCCGGCGGTGTGAAATAAAAGTGGAACTTGTAAGATCATGGAGTTTGTATGTGTGTTAGAGAAACGCCTGGGCCCCTACCCTAAGCCATGCCTAATCATGGTGGAAACTTGCAGCATCACCATAATGAGCACTCTATGAAGCATCCTCAGTAAAAACCTATGCAAATAGCAAATAAAAATATCGCTGAGATGCTCATTGTCTGCTTGCCTTGTCATTTTGATTATGGGAAAGCTCCTCTATCATGTGCAAGGGGTACCCCGTTGGCGGTTATTTATGATACATATGTACTTACAATGACAAGAGCTTACTCGTGACTAAAGTTGAGTAGCATGAAGTTCGGTCTTCGTAAGTAAGGGGCATGAGATTTCGGTTTATAACTTGTCAAGCATATCCTCTTAGTTGTGTCACTTTAACCTTAATCACCTTAAAGATGCTTATGATAGGGGCAATGAGAGATGAAAACTATAAGTACCATAATTTTTGGAAGCTCTTTATGATACTTGAATCCCTACTTCCTTTTATAAAGGCCTTTCTTCCACCACTATATTGAGTCTCCACCTTCTATCTTTATGCACCTACTTTGAGAGCATAGTGGCCATTCTTAGTTCTATGTGCATTGTCCCAAGACTAGTTGATTGATGCATAACTTGATATTGCTTGTTTTGAACTATTTGTATCTAGTCACTCTTATGAACTTTGAATTTGTCCTATGCATTTATATTTGCTACTCTATGAGGGACAAGCTGAATACTATTATGCTATGTTTTCTTTATGTGAAACAGACAAACGTCTTGCAAAGCATTGTTATTCATGAATCTTTTGTTTATGCCTTTTCATGTTGCATCATAGTTTCTTTGTCTTATTGCTAGAACCTTGTCTTTCATGTTATGATTGAAGTACTATGATCCCAGCTTTGAATGTTTTACAAATACTTTGATCAAGTGTTTGATGGTGCATGCCACCTCAAAAATTATTCTTTCTTTTTATCACTTACCTACTCGAGGACGAGCAGGAGTTAAGCTTGGGGATGTTGATACATTCCAAATGTATCTATAATTTTTGATGTTCCATGCTTGGTTTTATCCACTTTCTTGTGTTTTGTTCCAACTTTGGAGTACTTTTCATATGATTTTTTGGACTAACCTATTAACAAGAGCCACTGTGCCAGCTGCCTGTTTTCTGCTCTTTTTGGTTCCAAAAAAGTCAGAAAATGAATATTCTCGGAATTGGACGGGACAAAAGCCAAAGTGCCTATTTTTCTGGAAGTCATCAGGTGCCAGAATACGAGACGGAGAGGGGCCAGGGGCCGGCCACACCACTGGCAGCCAGTTCGGCCTGGCACCGGGGTGGTCAGCCGACCCGGCCCCTCGGCCTCTCCTTCTGCCTATAGGTTGCCCTCGGGACAAAAACCCTAGGTACCCGATCAAAAATCTACGAAAGAGTCGGTAGCCTCTGTCATCTCCATCCCTAGATCGGGAGGGATCTGAAGCTCTTCCCGGCACCCTGCCGGAGAGGGGAATTCACCCTGGAGGCCTTCTTCATCACCATGCAAGCCTTCGGTGTGATGCGTGAGTAGTTCATCCTTGGACTATGGATCCATGTAGTAGCTAGATGGCTGGTTTCTTCTCCTTTGTGCTTTCATGTTTAGATCTTGTGAGCTCCGTTCATGATCAAGATCATCTATTTGTAATTCATACATGTTGTGTTTGCGGGGATCCGATGGATATTGAGATGCTATTTCATATTGATTATTGATTCTATCATGTCTTTGTTATTTGAGATCTTGCATGCTTTCCGTTGTTAGTAGCTATCTTGGCCAAGTAGATGCTAGCAACTCCAAGAGTTAGTATTTATGCTCGATAGTGGGTTCATGCCTCTGGTAATCTGGGCAAGTGACATAAATCTCTAAGGTACTAGATGTGTTGTTGCTACTAGGGAGAAAACAACGATCCTTTGTTCATAGAACAATTGTATTGTTTACCTTACACGCAGTTCGTAAAGCAATAATCTGTTGCTTGCAACTTAATACTAGAGGGGGTTCGGATGATAACCTGAAGGTGGATTATTAGTCATAGATGCAGTTGGATGGCGGTTTATGTATTATGTTGTATTGCCCAATCAAGTCTCAAAGGAGTCAAGATGATTAGTATATGCATGTATTGCTTTCTCGGTGTTTGTCAATTGCCCCGCTGTAATTTGTTCACCCAGCGTGTTATTGTTGGGTCCGCAGCATAGAAAACAAAAAATTTCCTACGATGAGAACTATACGCCAAGATCTATCTACTAGATACAGAGCAACGGGCGTACATACATCCATGGAGAACTTACCCTCGAAGACAACGAGTTTTGTTAACGAGTAGGAACTCGTGGTTGATGTAGTCGTACGCTTGCCGATCTCAAGATCGTGTGGAAGTCCAAGCGCCGCAAATCAGCAGCGTATCCGTCCTCGCACACACATTCAAGCCACCGGACAACCTCCACCTCCTCGCTCCAGCGAATCAGCGGAAGCAGCAACTCCTTCCAGACGCAAGGCCACCGGGAACATGTATCTCGCTAATCCGAGACCATGGGGGAATAACGATAGGGCGAGAGAGATCCTTCACGAGGAGGTCTGGTTTGTGAGAGGGGAGAGGGGGGCTTTATATAGGAGGGAGGGAGACCCCTCCCCTCCCATAGCCGGCGCATGAGGGGGGGGCTCCTCCCCTCCTTCATTCATGTGGTGAACCTCCACTCACATAAACATGGCCTCCACCCAAAATCCCACTCACATGTATTTAATTTCCACCAAATTAAATGCAACTCTCAATTAATAAAACTCTTTTATTTATTTTATTCAGAATTTTGTTAATTACTTTAATTAACAAACATTCACATAAAACCCCTTGCAACATTTCCATATCACATGTATCGAAACAATTCCGGTTTCTATCGAAACAATTCCTGTTTCTATCGAAACATTTCCTGCGCTTTGCAAACCTTTTGTCTGGAACATATGTGCTTCTAAATGGTGTCCGGAAACCCTTAAGTGTGTCACCCTACGGTTCGTGAATAATGCAGACATGATTGAGACTCCTCTCAGATCAATAATCAGAAGCGGGACCTAGAGATCCATACTGACTCCTGCATATTCAACGATGACTTTTGTGATCGTGAGAACCTTTAACGTCAGCAATTTAATCCCTTTGTCTCATGATATAATACATGTCCGAGATTTGATCATCGATATCCAAATACCTAGTTTGATCTCGTTACCGACATGCACTCTTTTCTCGTTCCCGTGATATAACATTCTAGTGATCACATCACTTGCTTGCAAGCTATCTTAATGTGATATCACCGAGAGGGCCCAGAGTATATCTATCCGTCATCGGGATTGAAAAATTCCACTCTTGATCCATGAGCCTCAACATAACACCTTCATAGCACTAAACCCACCTTTATGGTCACCCTGTTACGGTGTGACGTTTGATGTTATCAAGATACTCTTCCGGTGTTAGCAATTAACATGATCTCATGGTCTAAGGACTAAGACTACTTTGTATGATGTTATAGCAATATAAACATAATGACTTGATCGTAATGCTATACTTCGGATGAATGTTCATCACATCATTTCACAAATGCTGTGACCTTGTTATTAACAACATCCAATATCCATGATCAGGAAACTTTGATCATCTTGTTAATCAACAAGCTAGTCTATAAGAGAGGCATAACTAGGAACCCTTTTGTTTATTAAACACACATGTATTGATTTCCTATCAATACAATTATAGCATGCAAAATAAACATCTATCATATACAAGGAATACATAATAACAACTTTATTATTGCCTCTCAGGACATATTTCCTTCAGTTATCTATCTAAGGAGAGCCACCTCTAGTGAACTATGGATCCCGGTCCTTGTCTTTTACATACAATCTACAATCTTTTACTGCTTTGTGTTTACTTTCTGCAAACTTTTACTTCTTTCCATTCGATACGTTTAATCCTTTGTTTTCCATAAAACGGTGAGATTGACAACCTCATCGAGTTAGGGACAAAGTTACGTGGTTGTGTTGTCTGGTCTCCATGTTGCTACTAGCACCGTAGTGCATGCCAAAGCTCAGCTAGTAACACCTTTGAGGTGTTTCCTTGCTCCTACTGGTTCGATTAAACCTTGGTTTCATAACTGAGGGAAACTTGCTGCTGTGCTCATCATACCTTCCTCTTGGGGTTCCCAACGAGCTCTACATCAACACCGCCAACAAGCATTTTTCTGGGCGCCGTGCATTGAGCCATCAAGCGATTTTCTGGCGCTGTTGCCGGGGAGTCAAGGACATCTTCACAAGGGGAGTCCCTCATAACCAATCTCTTTACTTTGTTGTTTTTGTTTTGCTTAGTTTCTTTTTGCTTTGTTTGCTTGTTTTGTTCTTCAAAACACAAAAAAAATTAGTTTTACTTGTTTGCTTTCTTTATCAAAAACACAAAAAAATTAAGTCTCCTTTAGTTGTCACATCTTCCTTAGCTCACCATGTTGATCCCTACATTCACCTTGAAAGACCTTTCAATTGGTAGTGGTTCTATAATTGGGAAAGATAATATTGAAGAATTCTTTAATCATGTTAGCAAACATGAAGATACTGAGGATAGATCCCTTATAGAACTTGCTCCAAATTTTGAGATTGCTGCAGCTTCTTTAATTCACATGTTACAAGCTAGGTTTGTTAACCTCAACTCCTTAATGCAAGTAATGTTTCTTAAGCTTAAAGAAATTGAGGACCCTGAAAAGAGGGATTTTATTCTAGAAACTTTGTTTAAGGAGTTCTATGATGTTGCCAAGGAAGCTAGAATTTTTTTTAAACGTTTCAATATGCTAGGCTCATGTGTAGATGTTGTTGGTACACTAGAAAAGATGAAAAAAACCGAACATAATGGGGAGGAACCTAAGATACCAATACCCTTTAAACTAGTAGCAATACATGATGCCATAGAAAAGAATCTTGACTGGATTGTTCCTGCAAACCCTTTTGATGAGAATAGTGAACCTAAGAGCATTGAGAGAGGATCCTCTAGAACTTATTTGGATGATATACCTTGCCTTGTTGAAAATATTTCTGGTATTGGTCTTAATGCTTCTTCATTTGAGAACACTTGATTCTTTCTTTGGTTCTTATGCCTAACTTAAAGGCGTTAAAGAAAAGTACTTGTTGGGAGATAATCCAAGAGTTTTAGATGAGTCTTGGAAGTTATTATCTCTGTAATAACCGCTCCTTATCCTTTTTATTTGCTTTTTGTGCCAAGAGTAACCTCTAATGAGAGTGAAGTAATGATTGGGAAAGTTGCTGTCCCGAAACAGATTTCTGTGCTTCACCGTAAAAATTCCTGAGAGAGTTATGTACGTCGGATTGAGCTGTAATTTTTTGTGCTTCTGCCCCAGGTCGTTATCTAACTTTCGTTACTTCAACACTTTTTGATTTGAGCAACAGAAGGTCTTTGAAAAAATTTGTATTTACCTGCTGGTCTGTTTTGACAGATTTCTGTCATTTTCTGCATTTGCTTCTTGTTAGTTCCTTCTTGAGTTCTTTTGGGAAATTGAGCTTTTTGAGGGAAGTGCTACAGGAGCTAGTGTTCTAATGGAAGTTTATTTGGTGTTAGAACTGAACCTTGAGACTTATTTATCTTAACTGCACTAATGTCGCTAATGAGATTGTGTGAAGTTTTGTATGAAGGAAAATTTTCAGGTGTATGGAAGGAATGAGTAATGAGATGAAGGATGGACTAAAGCTCAAGCTTGGGGATGCCACGCGTGTCACCCCAAGAAATATCCAGGAAGTGCAAGCGTTAAAGCTTGGGGATTCCCAAGGCATCCCCTTCTTCATCAATAAAAATTCCAGGTTTCTTCCAAACGCTTCATTTTTATTGTTTCATGCACAGTTGTGTTTTTCTTGGAGCGTCTTCTTTTTCATTTTTGTTTTGGCTTTTAGTTTGCTTGGTTTGCTTAGTTTTCTGAATAAGTTGGTTGGACCCCCTCTTTCACACTTTGGTTTGCAAATAGTTTGGTTTGGTTTGGAAAAGAGTAGGAAAGTTCATGCTTATGTGGTAAAAGAGCTCGTTTTTGACTGTGGCTATGCTTTGTCATGCCATGCTTGATATTGTTTTGGCTTTATGCTTAGTATTCTTTGCTGTATCATGACTTGTTATAAACAATTGAGATTGCTTAATGTGCCTTGGATGAATCATGCGTTGTTTTAGCATATTAAAGCATAATATAGTGGTATTCTCCTTTGATGCTTTATTTGGGTTGACTTGGCGCATGCTTACACCATGTTATGACTTTCACAAGTCACCATATCCTTTATGATCCTTTAGTTTTCAACTTGTAGTATCACTTTATGCTTTGATCAATGATGTTTTGTCGCTCTGCATGATTATGGCCATTATTGCTCTCTTAGTTTGTCGCTCCCAGTATTTTGCTAGCCTCCACCACAAAGTATGAGTTCCACTCATGCATCCAACTCCCTAAACCAAGTTATTCCAAAGATTTTACCATACCTACCTACTAGCTTATGCTATTCCAAGTATATTCATGCTTTTGTTTACCTTCTACTTGTTATGAGAAAACTAGTGATTAAAGCTCTCACGAACTTGATGGCACACTTTACTTTATTGCCTCTAATAAACTTGAACCATTGGTCCTTCTTTGTTGCGTATATGCTTGCTCTTTATAAGTTGAAGTTAGCAGAACCATGTTTCATGGGGAACGCTTTCAACATTGCACTTGTACTTTGTACCCCGTTGATATTATGTTCTTTTGCTTACGGATCCCAGTGGTGTGAAATAAAAGTGGAACTTGTAAGATCATGGAGTTTGTATGTGTGTTAGAGAAACGCCTGGGCCGCTAGCCTAAGCCATGCCTAATCATGGTGGAAACTTGCAGCATCACCATAATGAGCACTCTATGAAGCATCCTCAATAAAAACCTATGCAAATAGCAAATAAAAAGATTGCTGAGATGCTCATTGTCTGCTTGCCTTGTCATTTTGATTATGGGAAAGCTCCCATATCATGTGCAAGGGGTACCCAGTTGGCGGTTCTTAATGATACACATATGCTTACAATGACAAGAGCTTACTCGTGACTGAAGTTGAGTAGCATGAGGATCGGTCTTCATAAGTAAGGGGCATGAGATTTCAGTTTATAACTTGTCAAGCATATCCTCTTAGTTGTGTCACTTTAACCTTAATCATCTTCAAGATGCTTATGATAGGGCAATGAGAGCTGAAAGCTATAAGTACCGTAATTTTTGGAAGCTCTTTATGATACTTGAATCCCTACTTCCTTTTATATAGGCCTTTCTTCCACCATTATATTGAGTCTCCACCTTCTATCTTTATGCACCTACTTTGAGAGCATAGTGGCCATTCTTAGTTCTATGTGCATTGTCCCAAGACTAGTTGATTGATGCATCACTTGTTATTGCTTGTTTTAAACTATTGTATCTAGTCACTCTTTTGAACTTTGAAGGTGTCCCATGCATTTATATTTGCTACTCTATTGAGGGACAAGCTAAATACTATTATGCTATGTTTTCTTTATGTGAAACAAACAAACATCTTGCAAAGCATTGTTATTCATGAATCTTTTGTTTGTGCCTTTTCATGTTGCATCATAGTTTCTTTGCTTATTGCTAGAACTTTGTCTTTCATGTTATGATTGAAGTACTATGATCCCAGCTTTGAATGTTTTGCAAATACTTTGATCAAGTCTTTGATGGTGCATGTCACCTCAAAAATTATTTATTTTTATCACTTACCTACTCGAGGACGAGTAGGAGTTAAGCTTGGGGATGTTGATACATTGCAAATGTATCTATAATTTTTGATGTTCCATGCTTGGTTTTATCCACTTTCTTGTGTTTTGTTGCAACTTTGGAATACTTTTCATGTGATTTCTTGGACTAACCTATTAACAAGAGCCACAGTGCGTTACTGCATTTCCGCTGTTTTTGGTTCCAGGAAAGTTAGAAAATGAATATTCTCGGAATTGGACGGGACAAAAGCCAAAGTGCCTATTTTTTAGGAAGTCATCAGGTGCCAGAATACGATACGGAGGGGCCGGGGCAGCCACACCACCTCACAGCGGCCGGCTCCGCCCAGGTGGTGCAGCCGACCCAGCACCCCCTCGGCCTCTCCTTCCTGTAAGTTGCCCTGGGACGAAAACCCTAGGTACCGATCAAAATCCACGAAAAGAGTCAGAGTCCGTCATCTCCATCCCTAGACCGGGAGGGATCTGAAGCTCTTCCGGCACCACGGGAGAGAATTCACCACAGGCCTTCTACATCACCATTCAAGCCTCCTGTGTGATGCGTGAGTAGTTCATCCTTGGACTACGGATCCATGTAGTAGCTAGATGGCTGGTTTCTCCTCCTTTGTGCTTTCATGTTTAGATCTTGTGAGCTCCGTTCATGATCAAGATCATCTATTTGTAATTCATACATGTTGTGTTTGCGGGGATCCGATGGATATTGAGATGCTATTTCGGATTGATTATTGATTCTATCATGTCTTTGTTATTTGAGATCTTGCATGCTTTCCGTTGTTTGTAGCTATCTTGGCCAAGTAGATGCTAGCAACTCCAAGTGCCTCTGCTAATCTGGGGAAGTGACAGAAATCTCTAAGGTACTAGATGTGTTGTTGCTACTAGGGAGAAAACAACGATCCTTTGTTCATAGAACAATTGTATTGTTTACCTTACACGCAGTTCGTAAAGCAATAATATGTTGCTTGCAACTTAATACTGGAGGGGGTTCGGATGATAACCTGAAGGTGGATTATTAGTCATAGATGCAGTTGGATGGCGGTCTATGTATTATGTTGTATTGCCCAATCAAGTCTCAAAGGAGTCAAGATGATTAGTATATGCATGTATTGCTTTCTCGGTGTTTGTCAATTGCCCCGCTGTAATTTGTTCACCTAACATGTTATCTATCTAAGGAGAGCCACCTCTAGTGAACTATGGATCCCGGTCCTTGTCTTTTACATACAATCTACAATCTTTTACTGCTTTGTGTTTACTTTCTGCAAACTTTTACTTCTTTCCATTCGATACGTTTAATCCTTTGTTTTCTGCAAAACGCGGTGAGATTGACAACCTCATTGCAAGTTGGGGACAAAGTTCTGTGGTTGTGTTGTGCAGGTCTCCACGTTGCTACTAGCACCGGTAGTGCGCCCTGCCAAAGCTCAGCTAGTAACACCTTTGAGGTGTTTCCTTGCTCCTACTGGTTCGATTAAACCTTGGTTTCATAACTGAGGGAAACTTGCCGCTGTGCTCATCATACCTTCCTCTTGGGGTTCCCAACAAGCTCTACATCAACACCGCCAACAAGCATTTTTCTGGGCGCCGTGCATTGAGCCATCAAAACCTATCGCCGTCAACTTGACGATCTACTTCAGTTCCACCAAGTTAAGAGAAGCTTCAATCACTTTGACAAGTTTTATTTAAAAGCGCGAAAATTATCCAAATTTTCTATGCATGAATGCAATGCACACATCTGAGTTCAGCTTATTTTTAAGCTCTAATGCTGGGATGTTATAGATTCGGGAAATGATTGAGAACCTTGAAAAGATTTCCAAAGTTTGTGTTGAAACTATTGGGGAAGGAGTTGACTCTTACTAGATGATGGGTAAAGACCTCGAAAAGAAAGTCAATGACCTCGGTGGTATAGTTCACCTCCTAACCAAGATTATTAAAGCAAAATAATTACAGAACAACATGCTAGGATCATAGAGATGTCCACTTGATTCGCGTGTATTGCTCATGTCTACAACCTAAAGGCGGAAGGAGAGGAATATGATGAATTATTCACTCCCAAGAAGGAGTAGGTATTCACAAGGAATTATTTGATCCCACCGGCTTGATTCCAAGCTTGGGGGATCTATGAAAATCTTGCAATCTATCTTACAGTTTTAGCATGTCTACTTTCCTACACGCATGCTAGGTTTTAATTAAAGATTTTGAATTAGTTGCATCAACTTCAAGCTCCTTTAGATTTATATCCATTGAGTTTCGAGAATTTATGATATTTGAAGTTATATTTTGATTCATGATTGTTATATTAGATGACTGAATTAGGTTGAGTGTTATGATACTTGTACAACTTTCATGATTTTAGGGACTTCCACACCAATAAAAGTATTGATTAAATTATGAGAAGAAGAATTTTGGTAGCATATTATAGTATTACTTGCCTGAGTAATACTTCAGTTTTAGAAAAAGAGGTCTGGAGTTGTTTTTTCAATACTTTAAAAATAGCATGTTTTGAGAGATAATAAAGTATTAATATCATGGTATTTAATCATAGCCAAACACATCAAAGTATTTTAAACTATAATATTTTAACAAACTAAACTATTGCTGAAATACTTTAAAAATACTTTGCTCCCAAACATAGCCTTAGTGTTTCTTTGATTTAATGGTATTTTATATGACCACTGGAGGATAAGGAGATCTCATCGACTCAGATATCTCTGCTAAGCGTTATTGTATTTGATTTTTTCTCGTGTGCATCAAATACGCTTGCTTGCTTAAAACGTAATAACTCCGTTTTTAGTAATAAGACGTCTATTGATTTAAGTCAAACGATCTAAATTTTGACCAGGTTTTTTATAAATATTATCAACATTAGATATATCATAACATTACAAGTTTTATATCGTTTGATTTCATGACAAAGTTACTACCTCTGTTCCGTAAAATAAGATGTATGCATTTTGTCAAAATTCAACATTTTAACAAAGTTTTTTGTATACGCCTTATTTCATGGAACAAAAGTAGTAGTTTCTTTACCTTATACTACCTCCCTTCCCGAAATACTAAGATCGTATGAATTTTCTGAGAACTCAAGCGGCGTTAAGTTTGACCGAGGTTATTACAAAAAAGGTATTAATATTTACAATCTCGAATCTATACTCTTAGATAAATTATGAAATTTAATTTTACAATGTATCCACATAGTATTATAATAATTGATAAGTTTGTTATACTAACGGAACCCGGCCTCTTACTATGGATGTTGATCGACATGAGATGATCCGGTACCACTCTAGGATGTGTTGCACGAAGGTGGCGAGCTCAGATCGCTCCCGTGTCGCTCGCGCGAGGCGGCCCCGGGGCGCCCCATCCGAACCCTAGCCGCTATCACCATCGCTCCGGCTGGCCACTGCCGTCGTCGCCATCGCTCTCCCGCCGGCCGCTGCCGCCGCCCTCGTTGGCGGTGGCGGGCACGCCTAGGCTACCGAAGGTGGCGGGCGATCTGCACGGCCCCGTCGATCCTCTTCGCGCCAGGGGGTGGACACCATGGGGCGGTGCTGGTGGATCCAAGCGGCGGGCGGCAACGCTCACCCGAGCGGCGTTTGCCAGCGGCTTGGAAGGGAGGCGCGGATGAGAAGATGGGGGCGATGGTGCGGACTTGGAAGCGGCGTGGTGGTCGTGGTGGTTGCCTTAGGAGGCGGCGCTGCATCTCGGTCTCTCTCTAACCGATCTTGTGGTATGATTTGTAGAACTAATGGTAGACACCTCATTGATATACCTGGAGCGGATCACGTGATCCCATCTCCTTTGCCTAATGGTCAATTCTCTATCGAGGATGGACGTTTGCGTTATGACATGCAGGTTGAGGCAGGTCTACCCCAACATGAAGTACCCATGGGAGAGAAAGGAGAAGATGAAGAAGTAGAACAAGAAGGACCCGAACAAGATATGCATCCACCAAACTACTACACCACCTATCAAAATATTTATGCACTCGAAGGAAATATTCAAAACATGAGCAACCTTTCCATCAACCTTCGAGATGCTATTGCCAGCCTCACCACCCAGTTCCATGATTGGAGCAGCCAATGGAGCGTGGGAGATTATCCACCACCACCATAATGAGCAATAAAAAGGCTTGCAAAAGCCTGAGCTTGGGGATGTGTTCCCCCGACAATTTTATTTATGTAATAATGAGGTTGTACTCTAGCTCCTTGAGAGCTTTGAAACACCCGTGTTGGTTTGTTCCAACACTTTACTTTTGCTTTTTTCTTTGCTTAGCCTTTTCTTTTATTTCGTTTTAGTTTGCGTTTGTTTTTCATTTTTTTTCTTAGCCCCCTGCTTGGTCGCAAGTTCTTTTCTATTCTTTAATCCATATCCTAAAAAATACAAAAAAAATCATTTTTCTTTTTTTCATGAACGTGGATTCGCGTTTTGCCTCTTTACATTAATTTTATTATGGAGTGATTATACTTGAGTTTTGAAGGAACACATCCCTATAAGGAATGATTTTGAAGTCACTCATGAGAGGTAAGTCCTATGTCTCCCACTTTTGAAGTTTAAATTGTCTATTATAGTTAGTTGATTTGCTAAGATGCCATGCTAAGTGGGAGTGACTCAAAATAGTTAGAGTAAAGCTTTTTATTGGTATGGTAGATTAGTTGTGGAAGCTTTTGCTCTAGTTCTTTTAGCTAACCAAGTCTTGCCTTGGAAATAATATTTCCAAACAAACACAACAAGAAAAAGTATGAAATTTATGACTTATTTGATGAATGATTATCTTGAGAGTTTATCTTTGAAGATACTTAACCCCATAGATGTTTTGATAGACTTGATGGCACTCTTGAAAGGAGTTGTTTGATTTAAATAAAGTCTAGCGGTAATTGTGATGCATGCCAAAGCTAACCTTGTGGATCAAAACTTGGTACTAGTAAAAAAAGAGAAGTTCTATGTTTCTCATGCACACCTTTTGATGCCAACAACTTTGCTAGCCTACAAACGATCTATGGTATAACCTAGGATTTCGGCTATGAGTTGACGACATGAGTGGCACATGTGTCACTATATTAGGCAAAAGTATTGGTACTCTCGAAGGTTGTGCAAGGAATTGTAAAAGAAACACCCAATGATCCTTGAAAGAGAGGAAGAAAAAATGAAGATCCACATAACAAGTCCTTGGCATGGTCTCATTAGCACTTTATGAATTTTCGTGAAAGACAATGATTGGATTAGAGTGTTTTTGATAGCCTTGATTTACTGATGTGGGCGTCAATAAGACACTTCACTGTTATGCTACTTAGGACATGAACTCTCTTACTAAATTATGCTATTAAAAACATCCTAGTGTTCCTTCACAAGCTGAGAGTTAAGTAGAAGAATTGGATTGATTGTTACACTTCTAGTTGTTTATGCTTATATTAAACTCTACTTTGATTATCTTGATTTGCCGAAGCTTGTATAGTATTATTCTCATCACTCTAACTTTGATAAGCCTTTCAAATGGATGAAGTGCTGGACACATATGACTACCAACCGTAAGTGAATTCACATTCTCGTTGTTTGAAGTTTAAACGTTGATTTCCTTATAGTTATTTTGTTTCCTATTGCTCGAGGGAGATCAAGGTATGAGCTTTGGGAAGGTTGATGACTCCAAAAATAGTCATCTTCCACCGTGTTTAAACATTGTTTTTAGTCAAACAATTGACAAGAAACTCTCTAGCCTTGCCACTAATGACTAATGATTGCAAAGATATGCAAAACATTCCTTTAAATCGTGTTGTGCAGGAAATCACGCTTTTTAATGCAAAATCAGGAGTCATAATGAAGATTTTTGAGGAAGTCCACACCACCAAGTAATTGTGGAACCAATTCCAAGCGTTTGCAGCCGTAACAACCACTGGTACGGGCAGGGCCCCCTCGTACCATCTGCCCGTACCATGTGGCGATGGCTTCGTCTCGTCAAACCCTACAACTTTCGTGAAGACGCACATATATTTTAAGGCTCCAATCGCCGTGCAGAGGGCCGCCATTCTTAGATTGCATCACAACACCACCAAAGGAGATCCACCCCACTTTCATCCCTTCCATCTTCCATCCCCTCCATTAGCCATAGCCATTACTTTGTACTTGAGACCTCATTGTGATTCGGCGACCATTGTAAGAATATTTGATTTCAATCTAAGTATTTTGCACAATGTTTTCTATCCTTGATCTTATTGTTATGAGTGAGTAGTCCTCACGGGCTGCGGGTTGGGGAGAAACCTCGCAGCAATTATGTGCATCTAATATATGGGAGAATTGTGTATTGTTTGAAAGAGGGATTTGTATCTTTTGTTTCTTTGTCTCTTGTCTCGATCTTTGGACTTGTAGGTACCCAAGACCGCCTGGATTGATAAAGTATTGAGGTGAGATACTTAGCTAGCGGCGATCTCATAGGAACCCCACTGACAGAAAGGGTAGTACGGTCTTCGCTTAGCGACCCATTAGGGATCACAACAACATCACCACTTAATGTTTTAATCTCTGTTTTACACTTAATAATCGTTTGTAGCCTGTGGCTTCGTGGTGCACTCGGTTAGATCAAAAGTCTATTGATATGTCTGCTGCATCACAAGGGCTCTAGTATATTAGGATGTGTTTCCCACAAGAGATTATTCTTATTAAAACATTACACATGACTATGCTTATTATTATCTTTTATCCCATATGATGTGCAGCTGGTGGTGGATCTTCAACCCTAGCCTATTTCCATCCATTCAATCAACCCACTATAAAAGTAAACTAGATTGGTCCGGTAAACAAAGGTAAAATGAAGAAACAAATTATTGTCGACATGTCGTTTTTATTTCCTTTTAGCATTGCTTTCCAAGGTTCGATTAGACCTAGGTATTCTAGGGAAAAGCTATTATACTACATCCGTGAATCCGGATCGAAGGTATCACGCCATGTCGAGCAAATGGGGTGCCATCCGGACAGTTGCTTGGCTTCACTATTTCGCATCACTGCATCGAAGTCAACCCGGAGAAAATCAAGGTTATCCTGAACATCACAAGGCCTTTGTGCCTAAAGGATATACAATGGCTTAGTGAATGTGTCACGGTAGTTAGCAGGTTCATTAGCTGCCTTGGAGAGAAGGCTATGACATTGTACAAGTTACTGAAGAAATCAGAAAAGTTTGTCTACATGAACGAAGTTGACACTGCTTTACCAGAGTTGAAAGAGAATTCTCTCCTTCACGCCAATCGTTGGGAGCCCATGTTACTTTACATGGCTGCATTCAACTGGGTCATTAGCATCGTCATCATAGTGGAATGTGACGAGGTTTAATCTCGTCAATGCCCATTGTTATGGACTTGGGTTTTGGAGAAGATGGGGATGCTGGAGATTGTGGCACGGTTAACAGACAAGCAACCAGGGGACACGAGATTTACCCAGGTTTTGATTACGGCAGAACCGAAGGTTACAGGGTGCGCAGATTCGATCTGGCGTGGATGCGTGTGCGAAAGTATGAGTCTAGTTGCCCTAGGACGTGCCCTCCTGGCCTTTATATAGACTTAGGCAGGTCCCGGGCATAGTCCTAGTCGGTTACAAGTTCTAGGGTTTTACCCCTTTGAATTTCCTATCTAGTCTTGCTCTCCAAGGATCGAAGGCGTCATGGGCCTTGGCCACCCGAAAATCTTCATGGGCCAGCGTATGTCTGCCGTGGGCCTTCCTTGGGCTGGACTAGGTATGCTGAAGTTACGTACCCGTAGGGTATAACCATGTCAGTAGCCCCCGAGTGATCAGTTGAATCGTAGATTCGGCTGAGGACTCTTCCATCCTTCGGGAGTAGTTATATGTTAATAGTATATGTGTGTAGGGATTGTTGATGCGTGTGCCTGACTCACCCGACGGATCGTGGTCGATTAATCGTCTTAGGACGAAACAACACGATCTTCTTGAGTTCGGGTCCCTCAACCCGGACCTGGAACATATCTTTGGCGTAATTCGACTCGGGCGCGGAGGACTTACGGAGTGGAATTCAGTGATTTTAATTGGTGTACCCAACGCGTCTGTCGGGATTTTTCATCGTACTGCTGATGCAGTTCATACTAGCAGAGCCTTGATCGGGTCGTTGTCGTGCCATCGATGATATCTGTAGGTCTTATCTTTGCGTCGCAGCCGCAGCATCAGAATGTTTATCACCGCGGAGGTGTTTCGGGTGGCCAAGGAGGATGTTACTCACTTAGCATTAATTGGGGCAGAGTTGCGAAAAGTTTTGCGTGCTTGATCCGAAAGATCGCGATCGAAGATTTCATAGGGTGCGCGACCAGCGCTCCTATGGAGTAACCCCAAGTGTCATTAAGTCGTCAGACTCGAATGGAGACTTTAGTTCAAGCATTGTTTCAATCATTAGGTTCGCAGGACTCAAAAAATTTCTGATGCTTAAATCCATACTACCTATTGGAGTAGACCCAGAGTCAGTAGTGGAGTCGTATACACTACGTAGGACTCAGAGAAGTAATTTTGTCCTAATTTGTCTGCGGGTGCGCGCCAGCGCCGATATAGATAACCCCAAGTATTTAGTCGAATCGCAGATTCGGTGAGTACTTTAGTTGTGGAGCGAAGTGGTGCTAGTATAGCTTTTGATGACGTCTGCTTACGATCGATGACCTCAGCGTCGCTATGCCGTAGATGACTTGATCGACGGCGTGGGTCCCACTTGCGACTTTGAATTGACCGTCACGCTGGCGTGGAGATGATTACGGCGTCTCCTCGATTTCTGCACGTAGTGGACGGCGTGGTAACGACGGTTCGTTTTGGTGCTGACACGTGTACGGCCAGATCTACCGTTGGCGTTAGGTCTTATCGATGGACGGCCAGCGTGCGTCGTCTTCGCTGTTATAATCCCTGGTGAAATCGTGGTTTGTTCGGTCGCTTTTGCTTGAGTCGCAAGACGAGGTCTCCTTCGACGAAGGACCTTGGGCGCAGCCGTGGCTGTGATAGTTGCGGAGACTCTCTTTGGTACACCGCTGATCGAGCTGCTATATCCCGCTTCATCGAGTGTGTCCACGGGCGTCTTGAGTGCAGCCGTGGATTCGGCTTGCACGCTGTGACGACTTCGTGGAGCCGATGGCGTACTTCACCGGTAGTAATCCGGCCTCCGTGTACCATGAAGAACGGTGTGTAGCCGGTGGAGCTGTTTGGCGTTGTCCGTAAGCTCCACAGGACAGACGGTAGCTCTTTCGTCCAGTTTCCAGCTTTGTGCTCGAGTGAGCTCATGAGGCGCTTCTTGATGCCAGCGCCGATTAGGCCGTTGGCCTTTTCCACTTACCCGTTTGTTTGCGGGTGTGCCACTGAGGCATACGTGATATTGATCCCGAGGCCTTCGCAGAAGTCCTAGAATTCTTCAGAGATGAAGTTCGATTCGTTGTCGGTGATGATGCTGTGCGGTACGTCGAACCTGTAGATAATGGATTCGAAGAATTTGACGGCGGTTTTGCCCTTCTGGTTGGTGACTGGCATGGCTTAGATCCACTTGGTGAATTTGTCGACTACGACCAGGAGGAAGACGTGTCCTCCCTTCGAGGATTTTGGCAGTTTGCCGATCATGTCAAGGCCCCATTGGGCAAAAGGCCAGGCTATGGGTATGGGTCGAAGTTCGGACCCAGGTGCGTGCGGTTTGTCGGCGAACCGTTGGCACCTGTTGCATCTTCGGACGATGTCTTCGCGTCGCTCATGGCCGTTGGCGATAGAATCCTGCTCGCGAGCTTTGGCGACGAGGCGGGCTACCTGCGTGGTGGCCGCAGATGCCCTCGTGGATATCTTGGAGTATGGCCTTGCCGTCATTGATGGTGACGCCTGTAGTACGCCTGTAATGCTGCGTTGTACAGCTCGCCGTTGATGATGGTGAAGGCTTTTGACCGACGAGATCTGTACCGGGCATCTGTCCGTTTATCGAACTGGAGGTATGGACGTGTCCAAGTTTCTTCGACCGCCATGACCTGCATCAGGTTGACCATGGCAACTTCGGTATCCAACTTTTGGTCCTTCATGACCTTCGGTAGCGTAGCCCCAGTGTTACGCTTCTTCGGTGATCCCTTGGGAATTTCCGCTGATGGATGGCACGCAGATCTGTTCGAGAACACACGGTGGTTCCTTTTCACAAGTGGAGCCGATGTTGGCGAGTCTATCAGCCTCCTCGTTGCTCTCTCTTCCAACGTGCCGAAGTTCGCAGCCGTTGAATTCTCCTTCGAGTGCGTTGTATAGCGCGCGGTACGCGATCATGTTTTCGGCGTGTGCGTCACCCTCATTCATCGTCTGCTGTACGACAAGGTTGGAGTCACCGTAGATGACCAGGCGCGTTGCGCCGCATATTTTTGCCATCTTCATGCCATGGATGAGGGCTTCGTATTCGGCCTCGTTGTTGGAGGCTCAATTTCATCCAAGGGCGTACTTCATCTTGTCACCTTGCGGGAGGTCGATGACTCCTGCCCGTGCTCCGGCTTCGCGTTTGGAGCCGTCAAAATGCATTGTCCAGGACTGCGACATGTCTGGGGTGTCAGGCAGCTGCAGCTCCATTCAGTGCACCAGGAAGTCCGGAAGGACTTGAGATTTGATTGCGTGTCGCTTCTCGTAGATGATGTCCAGGGGTGATAGTTCAATGCCCCACAGGGCCACGCGTCCTGTGGCCTCTGGGTTATTCAGGATGCTGTTTAGGGGTGCCTCGCTGACGACCATCACCGATGCTCCTGGAAGTAGTGGCTCGATCGTCGAGCCGTCATGAACACGCCGTAGGCCACTTTAGTGAAAGGGTACCGCTGTTTTGTTGGAGTGAGAAACTCTGAGGTAGTAAATTGGGTGTTGTACCCGTGGGTCTTGCCTTTTCGGGTCGTTCGACCACGAGTCTTATCTTGACCACCGTGTGGCTGCTATGTATATAGAGGGCTCGCGCTCTTTTGGCGTGACCAAAACTGGCGAGGTGGAGAGGAGACGCTTGAGGCTTTCGAATGCGGCGTTGGCTTCTGGTGTCCACTCGAACTTATGCGCGCAGTATTGGTAAAAAAGTAGGGCCTTCTCGCCCATGCGGTGATGAACACCTTAGTGCCGCTATCGCCTGCGAGCTGCTGAACGCCCTTGAGGTTTTCCGGCTTCTCATTGTCAAGATAGGTTTGATTTTCTTCGGTTCCGATCCTCGTTGAGAGATGAAGTACCCGAGCAGCTGACCGAGGGGCCTTGGCGCACTTTTCTGGATTGAGCTTGATCCTGTAGCGATCAAGGTTGTCGAACATCTCGCGGAGATCGCCGATAAGTGTTCTTGCCTCCTTGGTTTTTATGACTATGTCGTCGACATAGACTTGGACGTTGCGACCGATCTGGTCCTTGAGGCAGGCCTGCATGCATCGCTGGTACGTGGCACCCGCGTTCTTTAGGCCGAAGGGCATTGTGTTGTAGCAGTATACTCCGAACGGTGTGATGAACGCCGTTTTCTCTTGATCTTCGACCTTGAGTCGAATCTGGTTATAGCTTTGGTAGGCGTCGAGGAAGGAGAGTTTCTCACGACTGCGGTCGAATCGATGATCTGGTTGATCCGAGGAAGAGGAAGTGGTCCTTAGGGCGGTGTTTATTTAGTGACGTGAAGTCGCACATCCGCAGGATGTCCGTGTCCTTCTTCGGGACCATCACCGTGTTTGCCACTCGCTTTCCTTGATTTCCCGGATGAAGTCTGCTGCGAGTAATCTGTTGATCTCCTTGCCGATAGCCGGCTCGTGGCTCGGCAGTCTTCGGATGGACCTTGGTGGCTTGGTGTCCGGAAGACATTGAGTGCATGCTCGGCGAATTCACAGGAACTCTGGCATGTCCGCAGGACACCAGCGATTTCAGCGCTCACGGAGGAATTGACGAGCGCCTATCTATGATCTTGAGGTTGTTGGCGATCAACGCCGTCTTGGAGGCATCCATTGGATGGACCTGTACTTTCTTGGTGTTGATGGTGGAGTCAAAAGACATGTCAGGTGCGTTCTGTTTTGTGACTGGGGGTAGCCCATTGTCCGTCACCTCGCGGAGCCTTACAAGCTCGTCTTGCATGCCGAAAGACTGGGAGATTTTGTTGAAATCCCTGTCGCATTGGTCCGATCGGGTGAAGCTCCCGTGGACTGTGATGACGCCCTTGGTCTGGCATCTTGAGTAGTAGGTATCGTAGTGTGGGGACGGCCAGGAACCTTGCGAATGCTACACGTCCCAGTATGGCGTGGTATTGCGACGGCCAGTCCACCACTTCGAATTCTAGGCGCTCCTGCCGAAAGTTGTCTGGCTTCCTGAAGATGACGTCGAGCCCTATTTTGCCCAGGGGGAGATGCCCTTCCCTGGGACAATGTCGTGGAACGTTGTGTCTGATTGTTCCAGGCTGCATTGCGGGATTCACATAGCTGCTAGAGTGCTTGCGAACATTAGGTTGATGCATTGCCGCCGTCCATGAAGACGCGACTCATCTCAAGCCTCCGTCTGCGCCTCCGGCACCAGGCAGCATGACTGGGCGAGGATCTGGCAAGGTGATCCGTGCGAGTGAATGTGATGCAGGACTCCGATCCATTGAGGTACTCGGGGATTGCGGCGAGTTGCTACGACCAAGTTGATTTGTCGGGTGATTTTCTTCGCACCTGTTGGTGGGCGTCCTTCGGATCATATTTAGCGCTCCTTTGGTGGGGTATGCGACCGGCGTTGTTTTCGCTGGTGCGATTGGTTGATTTGGGCCTCCAATAGGTGGCGGTGGAGGAGCTCCGTGTGCTATTTCACCTGGCGCAGGTGCGTTTCCGAACGCAGGAATTGGAGCTTGTTGCCTCATCTGCATCATTCCTTCGCTGAGTTTCTGGAACTCGCGGCAGTCCTTGAGCATGTGGCTAGCTTTCTTTTTGCCATCTTGTTTGTCGATGTAGAAGTGGATGGTGCATGGACCCGAAAGTTTGTCGAATGCTGAGGGTCCGTTGTCGATGCCAGCGTTACCGCGTTGGTCGCCCATTGTCGCGAAGTTTCCGTTGCGGTATCCTCCATTGCGGCTGTTGTCGTTACGGCGGTCGGCGTAGCCGGCTGCGACCATGTCGGGTCCGTCGCGGTCCTCGTAGACGCGCGATCTCCTCTTGCTGCGGCGTTCGCGTCTTCGGCCGTAGTCGTCCTCTTCATCTGATTGCGCCCGCTGGATGCAATCTTCGCCGTCTGCCCAACTGTTGGCGATTTCCATGAGGTGGTCGAGTGTCTTGGGCTTTACACGCCCAAGTTCCTCCTTGAAGTCTGGGCGCTTGACGCCGTCCCTGAAGGCGTCGATGGCCCTTTCTTCGGAGATGTGTGCTGCGGAGTTCTTGGTTGTAGACCAGCGTAGTATGTACGAACGAATAGATTCACCCGTTCTCTGAGTGCAGGCTCGCAACTCTTCGATTGAGGCGGGTCTCTTGCTGGTGCCTTTGAAATTTCGGATGAAGCTATAAGCGAGCTCCTCCCAGCCGGATGGATCGATGATAGGTCGCTAAGCTGCCCGGACCAGCGCTGTCATTGCAGCTGAAGGCATTGCATGGCGGTTTCTTTGTTGCCTCCGTGAAGCTTGACGGATGACAGATGGTCACTGAGCCAGGACTTTGGATCTTGCGTGCCATTGAACTTCGGAGTATCCGAAGGAAGCTTGAAGTTGCGTGGCATCTGTGTTCGCCGGACGGATCTGCTGAAGCATCGAGCCCCGCAGAGTTCTCCTTCGTCTTCATCCATCTCAGATTCAGACGAGCATGCGCGTTTGGCGCGTGCTTTGTCGATCTTGCGCTGTGTAAGCTTGTCTCTGGCGTCGTAGTCGCGTTTATGGCGGTGCGAGCTCTTCTTCCTTCGAGGAAGATCGTGTTCCTCTTCATCTTCGGATGAGGGAGTGGGGCTCCGGTCGCGCATGGCTGGAGCTTTCTTCTTCGGCTCCGTGGAAGCGTCTTCGTCAGCGCAGCTCGATTAGTCTAGTCCGGTGAGTGCGGACCTATGCATGGCCCTTTTGGGTCCCCCTCCGGAGGTGGGTGAGCCGCGAGATACGATGGCTGCCATGATCACAGCTTGTGGCGTCTTCGGGTGATGTTGCCGTTGGCGTCCATATCCATGAACGATGTGTGGAGAGTTCGGGTCACGTCACGCCGCTCCTTCGGGTCCATGTTTTCCACCCGAGAGTGGTGCTTGTTTCCCTGGTTTCCGTTTGTGCTAGAGCCGGGTCCTTTGGCGGAGAGCGCAGCTCGTCGCGCACTGGACTCAGAGGCTGCTTGCTTGCGTTTGTCGAGCGTCTCCTGCATCTTGACTTGCTTCTTGTGCTCCTCGATGAGGAGGTAGTGGTATGCCATCGATGAAGTCACGTGAGGAGTCAGAGGTAGGACTATTTCGCTGCGACGGCCGGCGTGCTTGACCCATCCTTCTTTGCTAAGTTGGATGAGGTGGCCTATTTTCCCGTTTTCGCCGTTTCCACCGTTTTTTCGTTGCTTGCGGGTTGGGGTTGGCGGGTTAGGCGTTCCTCGTCGGTTTGGATGGTGTGGCGCCTGATAGCGTCCAGATTGGTTGGCTGCCGCGCAGCTTTCGGATCCGGAAAGTAGGTCCTTCATCCGAAGGTGGATCGCCTGCAGATCGGAGTTGCAGCTGTTGCTGTAGAACTCATCTGTTGATGGTGGCGTCGCGTAGCAGGTGTGGAGCCCACGAAGCGGGCCTGATTGACGGCACGGGCACCCGCCGAGGCGGAGGTGCCGGTTGTCCCACAGGAAGCGAAGCTCCGAGCGAAATTTGAGTCCGTCGCCTATGGGCTCAAATCCTTCATGGTATCCGGCGAGTGGGCGGTGAAGTCGAAAGCCAAGAGGAGGTGATTCTTCGTCGCGCGGAGTTGTAGATCGATCGGTCGGAACCGTCACGACCGCAATCAGCAGCCCCAATTCCCACAGACGGGCGCCAATTGGCGAGGTTTAATCGTCAATGCCCATATTATGGACTTGGGTTTTGGAGAAGATGGGGATCTGGAGATCATTAGCGGTTAACAGACAAGCAACCAGGGGACACGAGATTTACCTGGTTCAGGCCGGAGGAAAAACCCTACTCCTGCTTGTCGCTCTTTGATTACGGCGAACCGAAGGTTCTGAGGTCTGTGGATTCGATCTGGCGTGGATGCGTGTGCGAAAGTATGAGTCTAGTTGCCCTAGGACGTGCCCTCCTGGCCTTTATATAGACTTAGGCAGGTCCCGGGCGTAGTCCTAGTCGGTTACAAGTTCTAGGGTTTTACCCCTTTGAATTTCCTATCTAGTCTTTCTCTCCAAGGATCGAAGGCGTCATGGGCCTTGGCCACCCGAAAATCTTCATGGGCCAGCGTATGTCTGCCGTGGACCTTCCTTGGGCTGGACTAGGTATGCTGAAGTTACGTACCCGTAGGGTATAACCATGTCAGAATGGAAGCAAGTAGCACACAAGTATGGATTCCAGTGACCGGTCTACTACATTAGCGAGGTCTTGACCGAAAACAAACAAAGCTACCATCACTACCAAAAGCTCGCTTATGGAGTTTGCTAGCTCCCATTTTGGTCACTTTTTACTGAGTCTTTTCTATCGAGTTCTATTTGTTTTTGATGGTTTTAAACTAACACTAATGTTGCAAAAACAAAAAAACCATGTTATCTACTATGACTTTCAGGTGTTATACACTTTTAGAAGGTTTGAAACCATTAATGAACTGATTGAAGAAAATCAAACAAGTCATCAATTGGGAAGATTTGCATTGGAGGAGCACAATACCTTTAACAAGCATCAGTACGGACGGGGCCATCTGTACGGCACGCCCGTACCAGGTGCAACCACCTCCAGATTGTCAAATAGAACAACTTTTGTGAAGGGAGCAGAGGAAAAGAACATAACACAGTAGCATATATCGTTCTAGAAAAGAGGAAGAAGAGATCTGGAGAAGAAGAAGAAGAAACCCTTTTGATATACTTTGAGACCTTCGACCTCTAGATCATCCATTCCACCATCATTCCCCTTGCATAAGAGAGAGAGAGAGAGAGATATTTACACTTGTAATATTAGGGTTTGAGACTCTATTCATACTTGGATTTGTATTTGATTTGATCTTCCTTCTTATTGTAGCTTGCTATGGTAATATCAAGATGAACTCGATTTACTTTATGATAATATCATTGTGCCATTCTCCTCTCATGTGCAGGTAAATGTCCATAGGCGTGGGAGATGTAGGGGATTGTGAGATGTGACATGCCTATCTTATTTTCATTCATATGTGATTATTGTTATTATTAACTTGTGTGATATTGATTGTCTTGTTATGTCTAATGCTTGTTGTCTATTTTAAGGACCCAGATAACATGATCCAGAGAACCGCATAGACAAGATATTATTTGCTAGAGAATCGGCAACCTCCGAGTGACATTGTTGCTATCAAAGAGGATCTAGTATCACTGGGAGAGAACGAGGATCCACAAAGCTTAAGGCCTTGATTCGGTCTCACGTCCTTAATTGTTGCGCTGACCATGGCTGGTGGTAACAGGCAAAAGAATCATGGAGTCGGATGAATCCACCCGGAGGAGTCTTGGCTATTAATAGTTTCCTCGCCTACTGTAACGCCCCTGAATCAAGTCTATGCAGATCTTAGTAGTTTCTGCCAAAATCCACATAGAAGAGATTCAAAGACGTCCACCAGACACTTTCTTGTGTGTGGATACAAGTAGTTACATCATAATAGTTTACAACAGAACCCACAAGAAACATATATATACAGCAATGACTCGACGATTCAAGAATACGAATGATACAATACAATGATACAAATCACGAAGAAAGCCAAATAGTATCTGAGTACGGACATGGTCAAATTGGACTAAGAGTCCTGAAGAATAACCAAGCGGTGTCCATAACCCTGGTCAGGCCAAGCCGAAAGGGTAACCTTGCTAACATCGTTAATCACATACCTATCAAAACCAAAGGGGTGCAGACAAAGGGCAAAAGAAAAAGAAAGAGAGTGGTAAGTACTGAGGCCAGTACACGACGAGTCTTAGAATTCAGCGGCTCTCACCTACAAGGGTATGGTGGGCTCAGCAGCAGCAAATCTTTCACTATCTAACTTATAGAGACACGCTACAACTTCGGCTACTAGAGCGAGATAAGAAAGCACCATCCGATAATAAGAATATAGCACAAAGCATAACCCATCCGAAGATTTCTCGCTCTAAGACCAGTCGAGGAAGTCCTCTTGTGGAACACACACGTTGCAATTTTAATTATCCGATTGTTTAGTTGTTAGGGCTTATTACTAGTCATATTATTAGAGGCAAAACATTAGTGGCGTTGTGTATGATCATGACATTATACTCCTGATGTGTCCATAACCGTGGACACACGGCTTCTCAAAAATATTTACCCTTTAGGGGTGCACTACTATACGCAAACGCATGCTCAATCCTTGAGGCAACATATGACGCGTGCCTTCTGAATCTGACAACAAGAACTATCCCATAACTACGCGTGTACCAGAGGGATCACCTACCGTATTGACCCAACCATGAGGCATGATGATTCTCAAGGGAGTTACAACGTTTGTGCCTACGGTCGAGAAGGATCGGAGCTCCACTATGGAAGATGACCTCTCGACCATACCATGTTTATGTATGCAATGCATCAACTGTCCACCAAAATATCATATCATCACCATGTCCAAAGACATATTATAGTCACTATGTCCGAGGACATATTATGCGTATGCACCAAATGGAAAACCAATTTGTGTCCTTTTGGATAAACGAATAGCGCTTGTAGTGAGGGGGGATTTCTAGAGGCCCCCATGTTTGGTTAGCACGATCAACTCAGAACTGATATCGTATAACGAACGGGTCCTAGGTTGACTCAAGCAGTTCCCAAAGGTGGTCCCTGTCGGGGCCTTATCATTAGGTGAAAGCCATAACCAATAACATTAGATTACTTATCTTATCACCAACAATATCCAAATATCAGGTTCCACCTGTATGAGAGAGATACTAAGCATGCCTATGACTCACAAGGGCAAAGGTATCTAATCAAACCAGACAATAGGATAACCAAGGCAATATAGTAGAGCATGTAAATAAAGGAGCGGTACTAAAGCATCGATAATAAGGATAACAATAGATCAAAAAAATAAAGTAAAGACTATAAATGAAAAATAGGTAGCAAGGGGGAGAATGCTCGCATGAGAAACATCGAAGAGGAACAACCGGAGAACCTATCGTGTCTTGCATCCACTCAATGTCCTATCCGGGAAGAATCAAAACACTAGAAAGAAACCCCGAGTGCAATATTTAATACTACGGCGGAAGACCTGACATGTTTATGATATGATGCATGACATGGCAATATACGGTCTAACTTAGCAATATTAAGCGGAATCAGGATCCCGACAATTAATTAGAGGGTTCAAGTAATTTAGCTATCCCACAATTAAATGGTGTTAACATGGCAAGAGCATGGCATAGATGGGCTACATAATTTAAATGGAGTCGAGATAAGAAAAAAATATCCCGCATACACTCCATATTTAATTATTAGGTGAATGGATAAAATACCCCAAACAAACAAAATATGTATGCGAGTATGAACAATTTAATATGCAACAAGTTGAATGGAAATTTATAAAATAGGACTTCGAAAAGGGGTCACACGTTCGGGGTTCGGAGGTCTTGGATTCAGAGGGGTCTGGGTCTTTCGGATTCCATGAAGAAGAGCTTGGGTTTCGACAATCATCGGTTCCAGGTCAGCGTACTTGGGGTTCTGGCTTCGATAGTCTTCGTGTGGCACCATGTTCTTTCTTCAAAAACATCGGCGTCGAGTCGGTCTACATCCGTGTACCGAGTACTTGAGAAGGTGAAGTTGTACTTGGCGGTCATGGTCCTATGGAAGGCAAATCTTGGCGAACATGTCAACTCGGAAGATCTTGTGCACACTAGCAGGAACCACATGTGGAGTCAGAGACAACCAAAAGCATCAGAGCTGGATCCTCTATCTAGACCTGAAGGAAAAACAAAAACAGGGCTCGCGCTCGGGGTCGAAGAGGACGTGTACGGGCGTGTGCAAGTCGGCGCTAGTGGCTCGATTGATGGCGCGAGCGAGGACGCAAAGTGGAGGCACGGGTTGCAGGGAACCAGAGATGCGGGTCACACGCGATAGGCCACGCAGGCTCACACTTGCGGAGGAGGAGGCGCGTGTGCTCGGTGCACTGGGGAGGAGCTCCTGGCGGCAGGGCAAAGCGGCGGAGAGGATGCACAGGCGGAGGCGGACGAGGTAGCGACCATGGCAGAAGGCGACGAAGGCAAGCGAGCTCAAGGCCGGAACAGATAGGGAGGCGGCCAGAAGTCGAGAATGGCACTAGAGATCGGAGGCAGGGTCAGATAAGATCGTCACGGCAACAGCCATGGCGGGCGACGCGGCATATGACAACGGAGGCGCGCGCAACCAAGAGAGGAGGCGGACATGGAGAGGCGCGCGGCAAAGCGGCGGGCGAAGCCGGGGAAAGCGTAGAGGACACACAACAGAATCGAGCAGGGCATCGGGGAAGGCCGGGAACGCTTGGAAGGGAGAGGGAGGCTGAAAGAACATTTCATGTTTTCCTATGTTTTGCGTGTTAGATAACAATACTGTGGAGACTATTCATGTGCGCTAAGTGTGCAGGAAGCTTTGAGGGGGGCGGATTATCCGCCCCACCAAGGGCCGGATAATCTGGCCTACCTCATTGCTCAAAGGGAGCCAAGGCGTGTCGCTCAGTACCCGGTCGGATTTTCTCCCGGAAAATCTGAACTGGGGCGGTTTTTCTTCCCCAGGCCGGATAATCCAGCTGTCGCATGGGGCGGATAATCCGGCCCCTAGTTTTTGAGCAAAGGGAGCCATGGCGCGTCGCTCGGTATCCGGTCGGATTTTCTTCCGGAAAATCCGGACTGGGGCGGTTTTTCCTCCCCAGGTCGGATAATCCGGCCTTCACATAGGACCGGATAATCCAGCCCCTAGAAGTTGATCAAGGGCAAGCTCGGCGCGACGCTCAGATAGGGGGCGGATTATCTGCCGGATATTCTGAGTCTAGGGCGGTGTTTTCCCCAGGCCGGATAATCCGGCCATCACTTGGGCCGGATAATCCGGCCCCCAAAGTGTCCAACGGCTGGTTTCTGAAGGGGGTATAAATACCCTTTCGTCCCCAACGTTCAGAACTCTTGATTCATTCAAAATTGTCCAGACATTGTGCAAGAGCTCTCATTCTCGATCTCCCACTTCAACCACCCGAAGGTCTTGATCTTTGGGGGAATTGAAGGAGGAGAAGTTCATCATCATCACGAATTAAGCGCTTCAACTCCTCTCCATTCACTTGGAGAAATCCCTGATCTAGTATTCTTGTCAATACCTAGATCTTGTTCATTGTATTTGATAACTTTGTTCTTGTGGCAGCTTGTTGTCATTTCGGGAGCCTCCAAGTTGTTGTGGAGTTGTTGCCCCGCTAGTTGTGTAAAGGCGCCGGTGCCCGCCTCGAAGGGTACCTATAGTGGAAAGGTGGATCAGGCCTTTGGTGGCGAGATCCATCGGAGAACAAGGTGAGGCCTATTGTGGCATGGTGGTCTTAGTACCGCCCACCCCTCCAACGCAGACGTACTTCCCTTAACAAGGAAGGAACTGCGATCAAACAAATCCTGTGTCTCCGCGTGCTTCACTTCGGTTTACCCGTTCCTCTTCCACTCGCTCTTTACTCGCTAGTAGATAGGTTTGCATATAGGGAATTCCATCTAATAGTTTATCTAGAGAATTTACCCTTTGTGCTAAGCCTAAAATTGAAAAAGTATTAAAAATTGGTGTAGCACCTATTCACCCCCCCCTCTAGGTGCCCATACGATCCATTTCAGAGGCGGCGAACACACACGAGGAAGGAGGTGGGGTCGGTGGAGACGAGATGGGGTCGCGTGCATGTGTTGGGTTCCCGTGTGCCACTCGGTGTGTGGCATGCATGCGTGAGGTGGTGCATTACGTGTGTGTGCGTTCCTGAGTCTGCTTGTGTGGTCGCGCGGTGTGTGGTGTGCGTGGAGGATTGGGTCGGGTGTGAGAGTGTTGGGTGCGGTGCGTGTTGGGTGTGTGTGGGTGTGGCGGCGGCTAGCGGGTGTGTGTACCGGTATGCGTGTGTGTTTGGTAGGTCTAGGGTTAGGGTTTGGATAGGTTTAGGATTAGGGTTTTGTTTGAGACGGGGTGGTAGGCCGGTGGCTGGGCCTTTGGCCTGGCTGGCTACCTCCCCTATTAAAAATGTGTTATTTATTTCTTTTATAAAACATTTTCGCAATTAGATTTAGGCAAATAAAATATCCCAAAAGACCAGGATTTTTTAATTTGAAATTAAAGGAAGGGGAATAATTAGAAAACAAAATAGGCTTTTAGCAAAATATTTTTAGAAACAAATATGCATGATGATGTGCTGATGATGTGAAAAAAGAAAATAACATGCAATTACTATTCCTGAAAAAATTCCAAGCATTACACCTACTTGCACACTTATATGAAGAATTATAATTATTTATTCCATTTGGCATGTTTACTATCACCATGAACTCAATTTGTCCGCTCCTAACCTTTCATTTGTAGTAACCACAATCGACCTCCGTACTCTTTACTTTTATGTTATTTACTTTTAATCTCTGTTAAAACTTCATTTCAGACTCAACCATACTCACCACCTTATCACCTTCAATACTTGCAGTCAATTCGCTCAAGACTAGTGTCACCTTGGGTGCGATAGAAACATGCAGATAAATGCTTGCCTAGGTTCTTCTATTCTAGGCAGAGCACTCAAGACTATCATAAAGCCAGTGTGGCCAGGGGCTATTGTTGAGTATATGCATTATGTGTAACACCATAACATGGCCTTATTTCGGCTAAGTCGGGTGGCCTGTAAATGGTGTCGAGGCATATAGTATGTCCGACGGACCAGTTAGAGGAATCCCAGAGGAAAGGTCCTAGACGGAAGAAGGAAGGCTACCGCGCACATTAAGGAAGCCAAAGCCTTGGAGTGCACAACACAAAGATAACTAGTGTTAGTATAGTACTCTATAACCTATCCGGCTAGGACCCGACCTATAACCCTAGGTTCTAGCGTCTTTATAAGTCGGCCTACATGAGCCTTTAGGGCAAGAAAAAACTCGTACATGGTGAACCTTATGATCTTTGTAACTCAGATGGGTGATGGTCCAAATTATATCGAGCTCGTTGGGGAACCCCAAGAGGAACGTATGATGAGCACAACAACAAGTTTTCTCTCAGTTATGAAATCAAGGCTTATCGAACCAGTAGGAGCAAGGAAACACCTCCCAGGTGTTGCTAGCTAGACTTTGGCAGGGCGCACTACCGGTGCCAGCAACGACATGGAGACCTGCACAACACAACCATAGAACTTTGCCCCCAACTTGCGATGAGGTTTTCAATCTCACCAGTTTTGCTGAAAACAAAGGATTAAACGTATCGAGTGGAATAAAGTAGAAGCTTGCAGAAAGTAAACAGAAAACAGTAAACAATTGTAGATTGATTGTAAAAGAAAGGACTGGGGTCCATAGTTCACTAGTGGTGGCTCTCCTTAAGATAGATAACATGTTGGGTGAACAAATTACAGCGGGGCAATTGACAAACATCGAGAAAACATATATGCATATACTAATCATCTAGACTCCTTTGAGATTTGATTGGGCATTACAACATTATACATAGACCGTAATCCAACTGCATCTATGACTAATAATCCACCTTCAGGTTATCATCCGAACCCCCTCCAGTATTAAGTTACAAGCAACAAATAATTGCATTACGCATTACGTGTAAAGTAAACAATATAATTGTTCTATGAACAAAGGATTGCTGTTTTCTCCCTAGTAGCAACAACACATCTAGTACCTTAGAGATTTCTGTCACTTCCCCAGATTATTAGAGGCATGAACCCACTATCGAGCATAAATACTAACTCTTGGAGTTGCTAGCATCTACTTGGCCAAGATAGCTACTAACAACGGAAAGCATGCAAGATCACAAATAACAAAGACATGATAGAATCAATAATCAATCTGAAATAGCATCTCAATATCCATCGGATCCCTGTAAACATAACATGTAGGATTACAAATAGATGATCTTGATCATGAACGGAGCTCACAATATCTAAACATGATAGCACGAAGGAGAAGAACCAGCCATCTAGCTACTACATGGACCCGTAGTCGAAGGATGAACTATTCACGCATCACACCGGAGGCTTGCATGGTGATGAAGAAGGCCTCGTGGTGAATTCCCTCTTGAGGTGCCGGGAAGAGCTTGAGATCCCTCCCGATCTAGGGATGGAGATGACGGCGGCTATAGACTCTTTTGTGGAGTTTTTGATCGGGTACTTAAGGTTTCTATATCGGAGGCATCATATAGTCGGAAGGGGAGGCCGAGAGGGTGCCTAGGGCGGCCAGACCACCCCATGGCGCAGGCCAGGCTTGGCCGCGCGGCCAGGTGGTGTGGCGGCCCCTTGTCCCCTCTCCGTCTCGTATTATGACTCCGTGTTCCCCTCGGTGAAAAACTGACTTTGGCTTTTGTCCCGTCCAATTCCGTGAATATTCATTTTCTGACTTCATAGAACCAAAAACAGCAGAAAACAGGCAGCTGACACTGTGGCATATTGTTAATAGGTTAGTCCAAGAAAGTGTATGAAAAGTACTCCAAAGTTGGAACAAAACATAAGAAAGTAGATAAAAACCAAGCATGGAACATCAAAAATTATGGATACGTTAGCAACGTATCAACATCCCCAAGCTTAACTCCTGCTCGTCCTCAAGTAGGTAAGTGATAAAAAGAAACAATAATTTTTGAGGTGACATGCACCATCATAAACTTGATCAAAGTATTTGTAAAACATTGAAAGCTGGGATCATAGTACTTCAACATAGCATGAAAGATAAAGTTCTAGCAATAAGACATAGCAACTATGTTGCAACATGAAAATGCACAAACAAAAGATTCATGCATAACAATGCTTTGCAAGACATTTGTTTGTTTCACATAAAGAAAATATAGCATAATGGCATTCAACTTGTCCCTCATAGAGTAGCAAATATAAATGCATAGGACACCTTCAAAGTTCATAAGAGTGACTAGATACAATAGTTTAAGAACAAGCAATATCAAGTTATGCATCAATCAACAAGTCTTGGGACAATGCACATAGAACTAAGAATGGCCACTATGCTCTCAAAGTAGGTGCATAAAGATAGAAGGCGGAGACTCAACATAAAAGTAAAAGATGTTGGAGATATGCCCAAGAGGCAATAATAAAGTGGTTATTATCATATCTTCATACTTATGATAAATGTTTACATACCATGCTATAATTGTATTAACCGGAAACATTAATACTTGTGTGATTTGTAAACATAAAAGAGTCCCTAGTAAAGCCTCTTGTTAAACTAGCTTGTTGGTTAATATATGATCATGATTTCTTGATCATGAACATAGAGATGTTATTAACAACAGGGTCATATCATTAGGAGAATGATGTGATGGACATACTCCTATAGTTAAGCGTAGCATAAAGATCAAGTCATTTAATATAGTTCATTTGCTATAAGCTTTCTGATACATAGTAACCTAATTCCTTCGACCATGAGATCATGCATATCACCTTTATCGGAAGGATGCTTTGATGACATCAAACACCACACCATAACAGGGTGGCTATAAAGGTGGCATTGAGTGTTCGGAAAGTATTGGTTGAGACACATGGATCAAGAGTGGGATTTGTCCATCCATATGACGGATAGATATACTCTGGGCCCTCTCGGTGAAATGTCATCCAATTAGCTTGCAAGCATGTGACTGGCTCACAAGGGATCACATACCACGGGAACGAGAAAAGAGTACTTATCAGTAACGAGGTTGAACGAGGTCAAACGGTAGTTTTTGGAAAGAGGAGGAGAGGTGGAAACCGAGTTGGGGCAGGATTCCCTCCTCCAACCGGCGGCCCACCTCCAAGCCGAGTTGGGGAGGGACTCCCCTCCCCTTGGCCGCGCCTCCCACCTATAAAGGGAGGGGCAGGGTTGCCCCTCCTAGCACACAAGTCCCTCTCCTCTAAACCTAAACCCTAGCCACAACCTAGGGATTTCTCCCAAGCCGTCAAGTTAGAGATTCTAATTGCCCTAGCCTCCGGTTTAGAGCCTTCTAATTGGTGTGTCTAAACCCTAGATCACCAAAGCTCTCTCATACTCCACCATACTCGCTCCGGCTTAAGGCGAAGCCCTGCGAGATCTCCCCTCTACTTCCGGTACCACGCCGTTGTGCTGCCGGAATCGCGAGGAGAGTGCTACAACCTCCGCTGCCCTCTTGGAACAAGGAGAGGAAGGTCTTCATCGAAAATCAATGTGTGACCGATCGTGGAAGCGCTGCTTAACGCAATGGCCGGAAGGATCGTCTACGCGATCTTGAGATCGGAAGTGTACGACTACATCATCCACGAGAATCTGCTCTCGTTAACCGCTTTGGATCTTCGAGGGTTAGTACTCTATTGACTCGTTGATACAATCTAGTAGATAGATCTTGGCTTGATCATAGATTAGATCTTGATTGTGTGTTCATGCGGTAGAAAATTTTGTTTTCCATGCTACGAATCCCTACAGTGGTATCAGAGCCGTGTCTATATGTAGATCTGTTGCACGAGTAGAACACAATGGTCATTATGGGCGTTGATGCTTTTATTGTTGATTGCTTCTTGTGTACTTTGCATCTTGCGGTATGTTGGGATGAAGCGGCCCGGGCTAACCTTACATGACATCGTTCATGAGACTTGCTCCACGCTTGACATGCAACTTGTATTGCATAAGTGGCTTTGCGGGTGCCTGTTTCTCCTAGCATAGTTAAGATCCAATTTACAACGGGTGATTAACAATACTAGTATCAATGTTGTGGTTCTTGTTCGTAAGTTAGATCGACACTTATTAACAGCCCCAAACCACGTAAAATATGCAAAGAAAGTAGAGGCGTCTAACTTTGTTTTGCAGGGGTGTGCAGTGATGTGATATGGCCATGATTGTGATTATATATGATGTATGCAATGTTCCTTATTGTAAGTCGGCAACCGGCAGGAGCCATATGGTTGTATTTAATTTCTGTTAAGACCCGCGTGTCTATTCAAAGTAGTTATAATAGTTGAAGCTGGTGGACGACAACCATGAAGAAGCGTCATTGACCTTGATGCTATGCCGGAGATGATGGAGATCATGTTCGTGCTTGAAGATGGAGATCGGAAGCACAAAGAAGAAAGGCCATATCATATCACATATTATGAATTGCATGTGATGTTAATCCTTTATGCATCTTGTATTGCTTAGTAGACGACGGTAGCATTATAAGGTGATCCCTCATGCACATAAATTTCAAGTTCTAAAGTGTTCACCCTTAGTATGCACCGTTGCTAAAGCTTGTTGTTTCGAAGCACCACGTGATGATCGGGTGTGTTAGATTCCGCAAGTGTATACAACGTAAGCAAGCCAGATTTGCTTATGCGGAAGCTAAGGTTTGATCTTGACGAGCCTAGCATGTACAGACATGGTCTCAGGAACACGGATCACCGAAAGGTAAAGCATGAGTCATATAGTAGATATGATGAACATGTTGATTGTTCGCCATTGAAGCTACATCAACTCTCGTGATGATCGGTTTTGATGTGGTGGATTTGGTTCGTGTGATCACTAAAACAATGCGAGGGATGTTGTTTTGAGTGGGAGTTCACCTAGATTAATTTAATTATTAATTAGAACTCAATTTATCATAAATTAAATCAAAGTGAATTTGCATAGTTGTTGTAGTCATTGGCATCCGTTTACCACCTTGCGCTTAGTTATAATTGAGATGATAGAACTATAGAATTCTGGTTAGTTACTTTACGAACTGGTATCGTATTGTTTTGAAGTGTTAATCTAAAGTTTAAAAGTCCTATTGCAAACTTTCAGTAAGTTCCGGTTACTCCATGAAGTTTAATAATTGGTATTAAAATCGAGAGTGACAATTCCAAGTGTTAGTGTATGAGTATCATGTTTATCTCCATGATTCTTGATATTCAAAGGATTGTCTTAATATCAAGGTTATCTAGGATCTGAAAGAGTTGTTTCAGAAACCATGGTGTGTGGAAGATATTGTGATATCTGAAACAAAGTTTTGGTTGCAACATGATAGAGTATAATATGGCAAAAGTCATGTTCTCATATTTGATGAGAATTTGCAAAAGGTTGGAGACACTAGTTGTCCTAATCCTCCAATAAGGGTGAATATTTGATGTAGGTAAAGTGTTTACTACACCAATAGATTACTAAAGAAAGGAATATGAAAGAACACCAAACATTTGATGATGGTGATCTATTTCGAAGTGCAAGTCCAAAGACATTGGTATTTAATTATACACGCTTTGGACTATGTGTCATATGTATGACTCCACTATTGATGTTGATAGATTCTTTCAAACAGAAAATAAATACTGAAGGAGAATCTCATAAATATATGGCAGAAAAGAAAAGACTAGAATTGTTCAGTTTAAGTATATAGATGATATACATGTTATGGCTATATTCTTTGCTTATTAAACAATGTGGTTCTTAAGTATTTGATACTAAATTTGTTGGTGTGAATCGTCATACGAAACAACACAATTCATGAACTACAATGGCCTAAGTAACTAGCAAAAGAATATGTGATGATGTTCATCGAGAACAAATAAAGGGTTATTGTGTTGCTCATTAAACATCAAAGCTTGCCTTCAAGATTTGTTTTATCAGGTATTATGAGAACAAAAGGGTTGTTCAAATAATTGCCGTAATCCATAAAAGATGGATGATTCACAAATCTCGTTGGAGAAATCACATCTATAAAACTAGTGCTAAAGATGTCGAAAGACAAATTGATTAAATGATCACTTAGGAAGTGACATCGCCGTTTAAATTATATTGAAAAGAAAACATGAAGAAACTCCATCTGGATGGAATTTTGGAGTCTTTTGATTTTGATCAAATGACGTTTGTGAAAACTTTTCTAGAGATAATTAAAACTTCGTTCATAGGCCAAAAGGAAACGAATGACTAGCTTATTGGAACTTGTACATATTGTTGTAAGAAGTCCATTATGTGTAGTTAAGAGCGATGGATTTCAACTTCATTTGCTTTCTCCGAAAATTTGAGTGAATATATGAATATTTACTTGATAAGGATGAAGTATGAAACATTTGAAAAGTTCAAAGACTTTCAAGATGAAGTGCAAAATCATTGTAATAACAATATAAACAGTTTATGATAAAGATCATAAAGGAAGATATTTGAGTTACAAGTTTAGCATAATACCTTAAGATTTAAGGAATCGTTCCGTGGATTTGCATTTCCCGAAACACCATAAGAGTATGGAGCGTTCGAGATATGTAATTAAACCTTGTTTGACATGGTAAGATCAAAGGTATAAATCATAAAACTGTCATCATATTTTAAAGATTAAAAGCTTTAGAGAATACCGTTTTTCCACTGAAAAGAGCTTCATCATAATCCGTTGAAATGACACCATATAAGGTTATGGTTTGGGATAAAACCCAAGTAGTCCTTTCTTAAAACATTGGTATGCCATGCATAAGAAAGATGTGTGCAACCAAAGTTGGATGAACCTGTCTTTGTATAAACAATTAAGTATTCCTCCATAAACACCGGAGACAAAAGTGTTTGTTGCTTGGAACGTCAAGTTTCTTTAAGAAGGAATTTTTCGTGAAAAGATAAGTGGGAGGACAATAGAACTTTGATAAGGTTAAAGGAACCTTAGCTATATGTGCAGAGTTGCGCAGCGCCGAAAAGTGTTCCGGAGGCAGCAATAATGCTCATGGCTCACATGCCTCAAAGGTTGTGGTCACGGAAATCTAAGTTCCTATTGAACCAAGTAGGTCGAGTAAACAATCAAATACCAAGATTTGAGGGTTGAATCATTATTTGAGAATAATGAACGGACTACATGCAAAGAAGTGATGATGGGCCCTGACTCCGTCAAATGGCTTGAAGCCATAAAATCCGTGATAGTTCCATACACGAGAAATCAAGTTTTGAACTTGAAGGACCCTCGAGAAAGGTGTAAGACCTTACAGTTGTGTTTGGATCTATAAAGAAATAGACATGGATGTTTTCACATATATGAAATAGTCGACATGTTGGGAAAGAGTTCACAAAATGTTCAAAGGTTGACTATGACAAGATTTGATCTTTCATAGTGATATTTAGTCTAAACGGATTAATGTAGCAACCACTACATATAATTTTGTTATATGGTAGTTGAATAAACAAATCAAGTTCTTCTAATAGAATTATTACCTAGGACATGTGCATAACACGGTCCATAGGGTTTTGTTAATTCAAAGGATGCTAAAAGCATATGTAAACTTCAATAGTTGAAGTGAGCATCGCGGAGTTGGAATCTTCACTGTGATGAAACTGTTAAAGGAGTTTAAAAGTTCATTAGAGACGATGAAGATGCTTGCGTTTGCAAGAAATTAAGTGGGAGCGCTAAGACATGTTTCTAATACATTATGTGGAAGACATATTGTTGACTGGAAATAATGTATCTTTTATTAACACATATTAAGAATTTCATCCCGATGAAAGACTTAGGCAAAAACCCAAATATTTGGCATCAATTGACGCTAATATGGTTGTGCCAGAAGTACATAGACGAGATATTGAATGAGTTCAATATAGAAACTACAAGAAAGGTTCTTGTCGCACAGAAAGGATCGAAAGAGTTCGATGTTGATGATATATTCAAGTGTATTGACATTTGGTAAAGTGAAACATAGATTCAAGTATAGATTGATACTTGATGTATGAAATCACAAAGAGTATTTATATCAATCATACTGTGATATGTACAAATCCAGATATGTCCTATGCTCTAAATGTTATGAGCATATACCAGAATGATTCATAAGATGATCATTGGACGATAGTAAGGATATTCTTATGATCTTTTGGAAGAACTAAGAGTATATTATTTTGTAGAAGTGGCAAATAGATGGTTAGTTCATTGTAAAAGTATTACATTGATACTAGTTTTGTCACAAAGTACAAATTAAGTTTATCTCAATCTAAACTAAGGGTGGCACAATATAATGGAAAGTAAGTTCCATAATGGATTTGGATGAGTTCCAAAGTTAAGACATTGTGACAGATACTACAACAAAAGGCTAAGTATATGACTGCTATAATAGCAGCTAAAGAGGGCATTTGTGTCAAGTAGTTTGTTATCAAACTAGGTGTAGTTCATAGCGGGATAATACTATGAAGATATATTGTACGACAATATTATCAACATGTTTTAACCCCAAAGAACTAAAGGTCACACCAAAGGACCAAATTTGTACAAAGCCATCTCATTCGAGAATGAGTGATGCGTAGAGACGCAAAGACATGCAATTACACACGGACCTGGAAGTGTCAGATCCGGAGATCAGTTGACCACTAGCAATCGTGTACATACAACACCAGAAAGCCATAGGTGTTGAATACACAAAGGTTTGAAACTAGATTATTGACTCTAGTGCAAGTGGGAGACTGTTGGAGATATGCCCAAGAGGCAATAATAAAGTGGTTATTATCATATCTTCATACTTATGATAAATGTTTACATACCATGCTATAATTGTATTAACCGGAAACATTAATACTTGTGTGATTTGTAAACATAAAAGAGTCCCTAGTAAAGCCTCTTGTTAAACTAGCTTGTTGGTTAATATATGATCATGGTTTCCTGATCATGAACATAGAGATGTTATTAACAACAGGGTCATATCATTAGGAGAATGATGTGATGGACATACTCCTATAGTTAAGCGTAGCATAAAGATCAAGTCATTTAATATAGTTCATTTGCTATAAGCTTTCTGATACATAGTAACCTAATTCCTTCGACCATGAGATCATGCATATCACCTTTACCGGAAGGATGCTTTGATGACATCAAACACCACACCGTAATGTGGTGGCTATAAAGGTGGCATTGAGTGTTCGGAAAGTAGTGGTTGAGTCACATGGATCAAGAGTGGGATTTGTCCATCCATATGACGGATAGATATACTCTGGGCCCTCTCGGTGAAATGTCATCCAATTAGCTTGCAAGCATGTGACTGGCTCACAAGGGATCACATACCACGGGAACGAGAAAAGAGTACTTATCAGTAACGAGGTTGAACTAGGTATGCAGAGATACCGACGATCATAACCTCGGATAAGTAAAATATCGTGAGACAAAGGGAAATTGGTATCGTATGTAAGTGGTTCATTCGATCGCAAAGTAATCATAGAAATATGTGGGAGCCATATGAATTTCCAGATTCCTCTATTGGTTATTGATCGGAGAAGTGTCTCGATCATGTCCGCATAATTCACGAACCGTAGGGAGACACACTTAAGGATTCGATGTTGTTGAGTAGTTATGGAATGATGAGTAAGAGACCGAATGTTGTTCGGAGTCTCGGATGGGATCCGGGATATCACGAGGAGATCCGGAATGGTCCGGAGAATAAGATTCATATAAGGAAAGCCCCGTTTCGGAGTTGGAGAATGGTTCCGATGTTTTCATCGGGAATGTTCTAGAAGGTTCCGGAATGTCCGGCACTCCGGGGGGAAGGGGTACATGAATGTGTCATTACAAGTTGGAATGATTGCATCATGTACTAAGTGTCTTCGCTGTCCAAAATAAAGGTTTTATTCAAATCCTAGTTTGAAAAAGTCAAACGGCTAGTTTGAAAGTCAAACTGCAGTTTTTGGAAAGAGGAGGAGAGGTGGAAACCGAGTTGGGGAGGGATTCCCTCCTCCAACCGGCGGCCCACCTCCAAGACGAGTTGGGGAGGGACTCCCCTCCCCTTGGCCGCGCCTCCCACCTATAAAGGGAGGGGCAGGGCTGCCCCTCCTAGCACACAAGTCCCTCTCCTCTAAACCTAAACCCTAGCCACAGCCTAGGGATTTCTCCCAAGCCGTCAAGTTAGAGCTTCTAATTGCCCTAGCCTCCGGTTTAGAGCCTTCTAATTGGTGTTTCTAAACCCTAGATCACCAAAGCTCTCTCATACTCCACCTCGCCTCCGCTTAAGGCGAAGCCTGCGAGATCTCCCTCTACTTCCCAGTACCACTGCCAGTCTTAGGAATCGCGAGGAGAGTGCTACAACCTCCGCTGCTTTGGAACAAGGAGAGGAAGGTCTTCATCGAGTACCGAGCGATGTGACCATTGTGGAAGCGCTAGGAGCATGGCCTTGGAAGGATCGTCTACGCGATCTTGAGATCGGAAGTGTACAACTACATCATCCACGAGAATCTGCTCTCGTTAACCGCTTTGGATCTTCGAGGGTTAGTACTCTATTGACTCGTTGCTACAATCTAGTAGATAGATATTGGCTTGATCATAGATTAGATCTTGATTGTGTGTTCATGCGGTAGAAAATTTTGTTTTCCATGCTACGAATCCCTACAAAAGAAAGGCCTTCATAGAAGGAAGTAGAGATTCAAGTTTCATAAAGAGCTTACAAAAATTATGGTACTTGTTAGCTTTCAACTTTCATTGCCCCTATCATAAGCATCTCTGGGTGATTAAGGTTAAAGTGACACAACTAAGAGGATATGCTTGACAAGTTATAAGCCGAAATCTCATGCCCCTTACTTACGAAGACCGAACCTCATGCTACTCAACTTTAGTCACAAGTAAGCTCTTGTAATTGTAAGTACATATGTATCATAAAGAACCGCCAACGGGGTACCCCTTGGCCCTTGCACATGATACAGGAGCTATCCCATAATCAAAATGACAAGGCAAGCAGACAATGAGCATCTCAGCGATCTTTTTATTTGCTATTTGCATAGGTTTTTATTGAGGATGCTTCATAGAGTGCTTATTATGGTTATGCTGCAAGTTTCCACCATGATTAGGCATGGCTTAGGCTAGCGGCCCAGGTGTTTCTCTAACACACATACAAACTCCATGATCTTACAAGTTCCACTTTTATTTCACACCACCGGGATCCATAAGCAAAAGAACATGATATCAACGGGGTACAGAGTACAAGTGCAATGTTGAAAGCGTTCCCCATGATACATGGTTCTGCTAATTTCAACTTATAGAGCGCAAGCATATATGCAACAAAGATGGACACAATGGGTCAAGTTTATTAATTGCAAGAAAGTAAAGTGTGGCATCAAGTTTGTGAGAGCGTTAATTACTAATTTTCACATAACAAGTTTAATTTGGAAGGTAGATAAAAACATGAATATACTTGGAATAGCAATTTCTAATAGGTAGGTATGGTGGACTCTTTGGAATAACTTGGTTTTAGGAGTTGGATGCATGAGTGGACTCATACTTGGTTACGGAGGCTAGCAAAAGACTGGGAGCGAGCAACTAAGAGAACAATAATGGCCATAATCATGCAGAGCGACAAAACATCATTGATTAAAGCATACAATGATATTACAAGTCGAAAACTAAAGGATCATCAAGGCTATGGTGACTTTGGATAGTCATAACATGGTGTGAGCATGTGCCAAGTCAACCCAAATAAATCATCAAAGGAGAATACCACAATACTATGCTTTAATATGCTAAAATAACGCATGATCCTTCCAAGGCACATTAATCAATCTCAATTGTTTATAACATTTCATGCTACAACAAAGAATACTAAGAATAAAGCCAAAACAATATCAAGCATGGCATGACAAAGCATAGGCCACAGTCAAGAACAAGCTCTCTTTACCACTTAAGCATGAACTTTCCTACTCTTTTCCAATCCAAACCAAACTATTTGAAAACCAATGTATGAAAGAGGGGGTTCAACCAATTTATTCAAGCAAACTAAGAAAACCAAGCAAACGAAAAATAAAACGAAAACAAAAAAGAAGACGCTCCAAGAACAACACAACTGTGCATGAAACAATAAAAATGAAGTGTTTAGAAGAAACCTGAGATTTTTATTGATGAAGAAGGGGATGCCTTGGGCATCCCCAAGCTTTGACGCTCGTAATTCTTGGATATTTCTTGGGGTGACACGTGTGGCACCCCCAAACTTGAGCTTTAGTCCATTCTTCATCTCATTACTCATTCCTTCCATGCACCTGGAATTTTTTCCTTCATACAAAACTTCACACAATCTTTATTAGCAACATTAGTGCACTCAAGATAATAAGTCTTTGGGTTCAGTTTCAACATCAATAAAACTTCAATTAAAACACAAGTTACTGTAGCACTTCCCTCAAAAAGCTCAATTCCCCAAAAGAACTCAAAAAGGAACCAACAAGAAGCAAATGCAAATAATGGCAGAAATCTGTCAAAACAGACCAGCAGGTAAATACAATTTTTTTCGAAGACCTTATGTTACTCAAATAAAAAAGTGTTGATCTAACGAAAGTTATATAACAACCTAGGGCAGAAGCACAAAAATTCACGCCTCAAAAAGACGTACAGAGATTTTACACGAATTTTTACGGTGAAGAACAGAAATCTGTTTCGGGACAACAACTTTCCTAATCATTACTTCTCTCTCGTTAGAGGTTACTCTTGGCACAAAAAGCAAATAAAAAGGATAAGGAGCGGTTATTACAGAAGTAATAACTTCCAAGACTCATCTAAAACTTTTGGTTATCTCCCAATAAGTACTTTTCTTTAACGCCTTTAAGTTAGGCATAAGAAGCAAGAAAGGAATCAAGTATTCTCAAATGAAGAAGCATTAAGAGTGATACCAGAAATATCTTCAACAAGGCAAGGTTCTAGAGGATCCTCTCTTGACGCTTTTGGGTTCACTACTTTCATCAAACGGATTTTCAGGAACAATCCAATCAAGATTCTTTTCTATGGCTTCATGTATTGCTGCAAGTTTAAAGGATATTGGTATCTTAGTTTCCTCCCCATTAGGTTTGGTTTTGGTCATCTTTTCTCGTGTACCAATAACATCTACACATGAGCCTAGCATATTAAAACGTTCAAAGACTTTTCTAGCTTCCTTAGCAACATCATAGAATTCCTTAAGCAAAGTTTCCAGAATAAAATCCCTCTTTTCAGGGTCCTCAATTTCTTTAAGTTTAAGAAACATTACTTGCATTAAGGGGTTAAGGTTAACAAACCTAGCTTCCAACATGTGAACTAGAGAAGCTGCAACAATTTCATAATTCGGAGCAAGTTCTACAAGGGGTCTATCCTCAATATCCTCATGCTTACTAACATGATTAAAGAATTCTTCAATATTATCTTTTCCAATTATAGAGCCACTACCTATTGAAAGGTCTTTCAGAGTGAACTTAGGGATCAACATGGTGAGCTAAGAAAGAGGTAACAACTATGAAAGACTTAATTTTTTGTGCGGTTTTAGTATAAAGAAGCAAACTAGTAAAACTAATTTTTTGTGTATTTTTGATAAAGAAACAAGCAAACAAAACAGGAAATAAACTAAGCAAAACAAAAACAACAAAGTAAAGAGATTAGTTATGAGGAACTCTCCTTGTGAAGATGTCCTCACCCCCCGGCAACGGCGCCAGAAAATATGCTTGATGGCCCAAATTATATCAAGCTCGTTGGGGAACCCCAAGAGGAAAGTATGATGAGCACAGCAGCAAGTTTTCCCTCAGTTATGAAACCAAGGTTTATCGAACCAGTAGGAGCAAGGAAACACCTCCCAGGTGTTGCTAGCTGGACTTTGGCAGGGCGCACTACCGGTGCCAGCAGCGACGTGGAGACCTGCACAACACAACCACAGAACTTTGCCCCAACTTGCGATGAGGTTGTCAATCTCACCGATTTTGCTGAAAATAAAGGATTAAACGTATCGAGTGGAAGAAAGTAGAAGCTTATAGAAAGTAAACAGTAAACAATTGTAGATTGATTGTAAAAGAAAGCACCGGGGTCCATAGTTCACTAGTGGTGGCTCTCCTTAAGATAGATAACATGTTGGGTGAACAAATTACAGCGGGGTAATTGATAAACATTGAGAAAGCATACATGCATATACTAATCATCTTGACTCCTTTGAGATTTGATTGGGCATTACAACATTATACATAAACTGTAATCCAACTGCATTTATGACTAATAATCTACCTTCAGGTTATCATCCGAACCCCCTCCAGTATTAAGTTGCAAGCAATAGATAATTGTATTATGCATTGCGTGTAAAGTAAACAATACGATTGTTCTATGAACAAAGGATTGTTGTTTTCTCCCTAGTAGCAACAACACATCTAGTACCTTAGAGATTTCTATCACTTCCCCAGATTATTAGAGGCATGAATCCACTATCGAGCATAAATACTAACTCTTGGAGTTGCTAGCATCTACTTGGCCAAGATAGCTACTAACAACGGAAAGCATGCAAGATCACAAATAACAAAGACATGATAGAATCAATAATCAATCTGAAATAGCATCTCAATATCCATCAGATCTCCGCAAACACAACATGTAGGATTACAAATAGATGATCTTGATCATGAACGGAGCTCACATGATCTAAACATGATAGCACAAAGGAGAAGAACCAGCCATCTAGCTACTACATGGACACGTAGTCCAAGGATGGACTACTCACGCATCACATCGGAGGCTTGCATGGTGATGAAGAAGGCCTCCAGGGTGAATTCCCCTCTCCGGCAGGGTGTCCGGAAGTGATTCAGATCCCTTCCGATCTAGCGATGGAGATGACGGCGGATACAGACTCTTTCGTGGAATTTTTGATCGGGTACTTAGGGTTTCTGTATCGGAGACATCTTATAGTCGGAAAGGGAGGCCGAGGGGGTGCCTAGGGCGGCCAGACCACCCCCTGGCATAGGCCAGGCTTGGCCACACCGCCAGGTGGTGTGGCGCCCCCCTGACCCCTCTTCGTCTCGTATTCTGGCTCCGTGTCCCCCTCGGTGAAAACTGACTTTGGCTTTTGTCCCATCCAATTCCTAGAATATTCATTTTCTGACTTTCCTGAAACCAAAAACAGCAGAAAACAGGCAGCTGACACTGTGGCATCTTGTTAATAGGTTAGTCCAAGAAAGTGTATAAAAAGTACTTCAAAATTGGAACAAAACATAAGAAAGTAGATAAAAACCAAGCATGGAACATCAAAAATTATGGATACGTTAGCAACGTATCAACGGGTTGCTATTATAGTGATTTATAGCAGGAGTAGGATCTCGCCACCATCGCGAGATCTGAACTTGTGTAAGCTGTGTAACACCGTCCCGGACCCTTACGACCTTCATTGCCCACCTCTCTAAATTCTCTGCAAGGACCACGTCATGGTGTACTCATCGACGCTATCACCGCGCCACTATTAAAAGCCGCAACTGGTAGGCCTAAAACTGAGAGGTATAAAGGCTGGGGCAAGAAGAAAGGTAAAAAAGGCGAACACTTCTGCCCTATTTGTAAGGAATATGAGCATTATTGGCAGAATTGTTAGAAGGGTAACCCGAATGAGATTGCTGCAATGATGACTACTAGGTAATATAGATTAACTTGGCTTTTTCATTATTATTTATGTAAGAAACTAAACATATTAACTATTTTTTCTATTTCTCATGTAGAGAACCATAAAAAAAGAGGACAAAGACCAAAAAACAGCCCATTCATCCATTGTACCTTGCGAGGATGGAGCCCCCCAATAAGGATGTGTTTCCAACATGGTTAGCACTTCAACACTTATTCTAATGACTATATGAAAATCGACTTTAAGTTCTAAGTATCTTCTTTCTCACCATAGCCAAAGTTTGAAAACTACAACTAAGAAAATAAGTGCATGTACAATGGTAGCTCTCCACATCATGAAGAGAAAACAATATATTATAAGTTGTACAATGCATTATCTCTTATTGTCATCTCTAGACATTAATGAGAATTAACTATTTTTAGTAAGAAAATAATTTGCTAAGGGAAGATATATTGTACAATGGAAAAATAGCCTTCTCTTATTTTTAAGAGATCATCTCTTAGCTAAGCAAAGACAGCCTTCTTTTTCTTATTTATCTCTCCTCCAACTAAGCAAAAATCCGACATGACAACCATAAGAAAAGGTTGATGTCACCGCATTGTATATGCCCTAAGAAAACATGTCAGCGCTAAATTTGGAGGATCAAAGAGGTATTTGTGTGTTTTTAGTTCACAAGTTTTGTATATTTTTGTATTTAGTTATTCCAAAATTACTACAGCCATACACTTATCTGCAGATCAAAAACTGTCTCAAGTCAACTTTCTACCGAGAGTTCTACGTCGAGCGAGCAAACAAATGTTCTTGTGAAGGTGAAGGCCAAGACAAAAAAGAAAGAGATTGCTGAGAAAATTTCTATGGTGCCACCCGACAGCCCAACAACGAGCACAAGAAGCAGAAAATTTAACCCATCTAGCCCTGCAATGAGGACAAGAAGCAAAAGAAGGCTCTGTGTTGTGATTTTCATATGCTTGTGTGTTCTTCTTGTAACTAAATAGTTTCTTTTGGAGATGTCGTTGACATATGTGATATATGTGAACTAGTGATGACTTATGCGTGAATCTGGATGCTTACGGCCTGTTTGATGGATTATATATACAAACTATGTGCATGGATATGACATCAAATTACATGTGAGGTTCTGCCCAAATATCGAAGTTTTGAATTAACATTCAAGTTATCGTCTTAGTCTGGATGAACAAGCATTCTCTTCCTTTGTTGTGCACGCACATGACAGAACATGCACGAGCTCGAGTCTCAAGTGCACACGTAACAATTACCAAGCTTCGAATTAAAATCGGTTCCATCACCCGTGCACCAACATTTCTTGAAATTTTGTCAAGTTATGCACCAAAGTCAAAAACGTCTTTGTAGGTCTCAGGTTAACCCGGTAGCTCTCAAAATGCACTACAGTGCTATCTGAGGCAAACACAAATTAAAAAAAGGTGTCAAATAAGAAAGTGAAAAAAAATCGGTTTCATATAATGAATCATATTGTAAAGTTGTGTCAAACAAGCAATTTTCTCAAAAAAAAAAAGAGGTACACTCCTCTTCACAAATCTGTAGCCACGGGCAACCATCTCCAGCGCACCGGTCCGCTTGCTCGGCATCCGCGGGCTTCTCTTCCTCCCGGACAGGGTTTCGCCGCGTCCCCACCTAGGCATGGCCGTGACTACGGCCGCCTCGCTCCCACGCCCCTCCCTCCCGCCGCCGGCCACTCGTTCTACCGTCACCTCCTCTCGCTTCCCTCTCAACCTAGCCTCTGTCCCCAGCTGCCGCCGCCTCGGCTTCCGTCTCCACCGCTCTCTGGTGGTACCTCCTAATGCTTCTCCCTCCGTTGCATCCTCTTCTCCGGAACCAGGGTCGAGTATCGGTGATGCCCTCGGTGGCGTGGCCATCTTCTCCGCGGCCACCGGCGAGCCCGTCCTGATCAAGGATCTCTGGGACCAGAACGAGGTAGAGATGCTTACCCATTCTCTGATTAGCTTAGTTTTTGTATTACGAGAGTAGCATATTGAGGTTAAGATTTGCAACCTAGAGGTAATTTTCAGAATGAGGGGTGCCCATTTGTTGCCTTGCTTGAACAAATTGTACCCCTACTATAGGTTGAAACATTAAATCTCATTTAACTATGAAATCATTTGACGACTGCATGAATCTGATGCTGTACATAGCAAATAGGGGAGTGATTGATTGCTTGTGCAGGGAATGGCTGTTGTCGCATTGTTGAGGCATTTCGGATGTCCTTGCTGGTAAGAGATAGCTCCTCACTCCTTATAACTGTAGATGAACTACTACTTGGTTAGAGTTTTTTTCCTGTTGGTTTAATTTCTTTTCTGTGCTAATCATCAACTCTGTAGTTGGGAGTTGGCCTTGACGTTGAAGGAGACAAAAGAAAGATTTGATGCTGCTGGCGTCAAACTAATTGCTGTTGGTGTTGGCACTCCTGATAAAGCCCGTATTCTGGCTGAGCGTGTACGTATTGCACTTCAATTTATAGTTTATTTCTTACCCTGCTAGCACACACTGTGAACTTTGTGATGATTTGTATCTTGTTCTAGACACAGATTTTGACCATTTTCAGCCTCAACTTGTCTGAGGGTATTCACTTATCAATAATTGCAATAGATCATAGCCATAATTGCACAATCCTGCTGATGGATTAATTTAGCCTATTTCCCTCATTTGGACTTGCTAGACAATGGATGTTGTAGAAACCGAATTATTCATATGGATAGTTTACTGGTAAAAACATTTGGATTTTTTCAGCCCTAAGTAACTTTGCCTAATATATGTTTACTGCAGTTGCCCTTCCCATTGGATTACCTCTACGCAGATCCTGAGCGCAAGGTACTGATTCGGGTGCTGACACATTAGTGGGCTTACTGGATATTGCTACTGTATCTGTTAAGCAAAGTGCTCTGTATTCATGTTGTGTCTGTAAATTTGTTAGCATCTCCTTGCCATTGGATGCATTGTACTAACAGGATAGATCCCATAAAAATGTGATGTGACTATATTGGAGAAAGAGTGTTAGAAATTATCTTATTTTTTGTCCAGACATAGAAACATAAATTCCCCATATGCAAGTATTTATGCCAGATTGGGAACATAAGTTTTGTGTGTGTTTACGCACAAATGGAGGACCTTCCAATCATGAAAATATGTACTGATAATTTTCCGTTCAAAACAGTCCTTGTTACTCTGGTCCTCCTTGGTAAGTGCATCATGTATATGTTTTGATCGTTTCTTCGAACTTAGATATAGATGTGTAAATGAAATAGACACGTGGATATATAGTCTTTGGTACATGAGGATGAATCATCTGTGGATTGTAAAATTTATTATCCACATGAACCATTTTACTTATTCTGTCCCTAAGTGCATGACTTCCATTTAACCTTTTCAGGCTTACGATCTATTGGGCCTATATTTTGGTCTTGGTCGCACATTCTTCAATCCAGCCAGTGTAAGAATCATTTTTTTGTATGATCTTTGCATGAAGTGTAAGAATCATTTTGTAGCAGCTTTATCATGAAAGTTGCTTGGGCATTGTCGTGACAGTTGAACATATAAACTTTGAAGGTAAAAGTGTTTTCCCGGTTTGATTCCCTCAAGGAGGCGACAAAGAACTATACAATCGAAGCCACCCCGGATGACAGGCCAAGTGTCCTGCAACAGGTGGATCATTTATCCATACTCAACTGCTTCTGCCAGCACAGTCTGAACTTAATTAGGGATTTTACAGAGTCTTGACCCATGGTGCTGCATGTTTGTTTGTTTGTTAGGGTGGAATGTTCGTGTTCAAAGGGAAAGAGCTGTTATATGCGAGGAAAGATGAGGGCACAGGCGATCATGCACCATTAGATGATGTCCTGAACATCTGCTGTAAAGTTCCAGTAGCTTGATGTGGAGTCATACTGATGGGCATTCCAGGTACTCATGCTATTATACCCATCCTAACACACAACAACGCCAAATTAGAGTGTTCTTTGTTTTGGGTGAAGAGCACTTTCAGTTCTTTGTGTCAGCCTGTGGCAAAAGAAATAAGTACTCCCTCCGTTCGATAGTTTTTTGTCGTGATTGAACTAAAACCACAACAAGAATTATGGAACGGAGAGAGTATATACTTTGCCTTTTTTACTCTCTTAATCAACTCTGTTCTCAGTCATGAAAGGTTCTTTGCTTTGCTAACAAGCTGCACGTTGTATTATACTGTATGTTTTTTGCTCATGCAGGTTCTGTTCTTCACGATCACGACTCACTGTGCACATTTGGCATCAAACGACTTTCCGAAGACTGACTCCTGGTGCAAGGGCAGCATCGCCAATAATATGTATTGAGATATCTGGGTGAACTTTGTCACATTTGATAATCATAGGAGCTTATCAGCGGTGGTTTGTGGTAGATATGTTACTGATTATGAACCCTAAAAAAAGATTATGAACACTGTACAGTGAGTTACAATATAGCCAGTTTAGCAATAATGTATAATATGAGTTACAACTAGTACTCCCTCCCGTCCATATTATTGTTCTTAATTTTATCTAGATTCATATGTATCTAGTTAAGTATTTAGACTAGATGCATCTGTATCTAGACAAAGTTGAGAACATTAATATGGACAGGAGGGAGTAGTAGGATTTCTTGTTCAATGCTGCGTATCTGCACATGACTTAATTCTGTAGTACTCCATCTAACCCATATTATTGTTCTCAACTTTGTCTAAATTCGGATGTACCTAGTTAAGGATTTAGACTAAATGCATTTGTATCTAGATTCTACCTTTCATTTTAAAATTTCTAGTGTAAATTTTTGCACTACGAAAATCAAAATGAACTGGAGGTGGGATCTGGTGGGATCCCACTCTGACACCGTGCTGTCCTGCTGAACTGTAGAATTGCCAAGGCCGGATACCTTACGGCACGATTCGCTTGCAACAATGCAACTCGATTGTCCAAAAGAGAATGTGTATGCAGCAGACCAAAGTCCAAACCATGCATATATATATCTGAAAATAATGAAATGAGCACGCACGAGCCATATTTTCCAAGCGAGGAAGTGGCAAATTGACCCACGATTATCCCGTGAGTCGTGACCGGCGCGCGCAGCTCCGCAACCAGCGATTGCTCCGGGCCCGCCGCTCTCACAACGGAAGGCAAAATTTAGACCACCCAAACCCGGGAGGAAATCCATTCCGGTTCAAACCCCATCGCAGCTCCCTTTCTCACCCGCTCTCCCTATCCCCGCCGACGCCACCGCCACCGCCGCCCCTCACCAATCGGCGTACAGCCGCGACGATGCTGCTGGTGAGCCAGGCCGGGAACGGCTCCCTCTCCGCGCGGCGGCTGCCCTCCAAGCCGCCCGCCAGCCACAAGAGCGCCAACCCCTACCCTCTCTTCGCCAACCCCCGCCTCGCGCGCCGCCGCCTCGCGCTCTCCGGCGCCGACGCGCCCCGCCGCGCCTCGGCGCAGCCCCCTCCTTCCCGCGCGGCCGCGGGCGAGGGGACCTCCGGCTCCACCGCCGCCGAGGACCCGGTCCTCGTCGGCATCAATGACGACCGCGTGCCCCTCGAGGGCGTCATCCAGGTCGAGAAGCCCGGCGCCGCCGACGCTCAGTCCAAGCTCGTCTCCTACGCGTAATCCCTTCTCCCCAGCCCACAACGCTTCATTCCCCATCTATGTTCTGAATTTCAGACCGTTCGCTGATCCGTGGTTGCGTGCGTTTGCAGGAAGGTAGGGCTTCTGGCCGGAGGGGATCTACTTTGCCTCTTGGTCTTCTCAGCGATAGGAAGGTTGAGCCACGGCCTGCCCGTGCTTGACGCCGAGACGTTCAAGACGGCCGACCCGTTCATTGCAGGTCAGAAAAACGAGGCCACTTCTTTCTTTTTCCCCCTTTGCTGCTCCTCTGTTAGATGGAGAAATTGCTCATATAATCGTCTGTGCAGGCTGGTTGCTCAGTGCCTACTTCCTTGGTGGATTTGGAGATGATGCCAAAGGAAGCAATGGTGTGGGGAACGCTGTAACTGTTGCAGCGAAATCCTGGGCTGTTGGGATACCGGTAATTATCTCCCATTAGCACTTAAATTCAAAAACCCAGACTAGACCTTTAGTTGGAAGGGACATTACATGTATCCATTGATTTGTAGTATTACTTAATTTGCCTAGAAGAACACATCTGAATTTCGTAATGTTTATTTATAGGTTCTGATATTTATGAACACTGTGCACCCATTTAAGTAGCAGACAGACAGACAATTAGCTGTTGCCTGTTAGTGCCGTGTTCTATCGATCAAGTCCATTCTGCTGAACACGTGCTCTCCCGTAGATTCTTCATAATTCATTATGGGGATACGTTGTGATGTACCTTTATCAATACAGCCATTGTATGCATATGGCAATATTTAATGGGGTAATCCGGGGCTGTTTTCTTCTTGTTATTTGCTGAAAGATATTGTGGAAAATCAGCCCTTATTGGCAAAAGATAGCATGCCTTGCCTCAGTAATTTCTTGCGAAAACAAAGGTGGTGTTCTATTTTGTGTTTAGATTGTGCAATTACTTTGTTATTCTATTTTTCTAGTTTCTTTTAGTGTCATTTTTTTTGGAAAGGTAAACTTCAAGTACAATCTGTAAACCTAATGCCCGAAGTTGGTCATAGTCTTCTGAAGCTGGAGAGCCACTGGTAGCTTGCATAATTCTGCCCTTGCATCTATGTGTGTTGCAAACTCTCTAAAACATGTGCATAGTCATTTGTCTTATTATGTTGTTATTTCTTTACACCTCTTTGATTGGTGCCTTCATTAGCTCAGAAGTATCCGATGATGTCTGGTGCTGACTTTGATTCGCTCTCTCCTCTCAGTTGGGAATTGCCATTCGATCACTGGCCTCTGGTCATATTCCACAAACTCCTTTCATTTTGGTGGCCATGGGAAGCACTGGAGTCTTGTTAACTGCATGGCGTGCTCTGGCTTCCCAAGTTCTTTCCACTGGACAGAGCAAGAAGGATGATGTCTACAAAAAGGGAAACCCCTTTGAGCTTTTTGAGGTTAGATTTTCTTTAACAATTACCACAACATCGGTGATTTCACGTAGATGTTTGCACAAAGGACCATTTTAGCTAAATATTTCTCCTAGACCTACTGTAGCACTATTAATATGTTTCCTCTTTGTTTTGCTATTTTATAAATGCTTTCATACAGCGCAAAACAAATGCTCTATCGTTTCTAAGGTGGCCTCTTTCGGTCTGATGATTACAAACAACTCAGTTATATTGGGAAGCTACATTTTATATGTTAATGTGCATTGTAGGTGGGTAGTCACCTCTAGTGGCCTGTGTTATTAATTACTCTACCATGTATTAGTATTATTGCAATTCTGTTGAAATATATAAAGTAGTTTGTCAATGTTGCATTGCGAACATGGCAACATTTTTGTTTGACATAAAGTGGAAGCTTTGCTGTGTTTTGTTGCCTATAACTTGACAGTCTCTCCCCATAATTGGCTACTTCCGTTCGATCATTTAGACTTAAACTTATCACTAAATGGAGAAGGACATTTTGTAGCAATGTAGAAAATGTCTTATAAAACAAAATGATGATGGAACTATCTACTTATTCTTTAGGAAATAAACTACGAGTATCTACTATTCACAAGCTATGTGTTTCTTGATTTCAGTTGAAAAGTCATCTTCTTCACTCCAATGTAAATTGTTTTCCATCGGTCACGGATAATGACCGGTTGAACTTCTTGAAACAGTTAGGGGAAATGCTAATAACCTTTTATCCTTGCAGTTGCTCACATCGCTGGTACGGAGGTGGTGACACCTGAAGCTCAAACAGGCAATGGTTGCCACCGAGCAGGCGACCACCAGGTTCAACAATCTCTGTGATGTAAGTAAAATTTTGAAGGCGAAGATGACTGTATTAGAACATAGTTGGAGCTCACGCAAGACCGAGTTCTTTGATAAGATCGCATGAGGCGATGTCACTTATGCTAATATTAAGATGTAGCTGATCAACCACTTATGATTATGTATGCAGCTTGACCCAATAATCCTTCTAATGAATAAACTGCTCCTCTTTATCTTGGAAAATGTCTCTACTTGATTGAGAGCATGTGAATATATCACTGTGATTCCACCATGTACTGACTCTTCCATGAATATTTGACATGTATGTTACTCGGTCACGAATGCTTGGTCCTTAATGTTTCCAAATGTATAATTTCCCACTTTGCACATATCAAGTTTCCTCGAAACAGGAAAAAAGGAAGTAGGCCAATGATGTAGCTTCATGGAATCATGGAGAACATCTCAAAATGAAGGGAACATGTCACGGAGCTCTTAAACTTTGAAAATCTAGTGGTTAGTAAAATGCTACGGTAGTATACTATGCACACTGACACGAAACGGAGGTCGAAACGCAGGCAGCAACCCCAACTACTTCTACCCGAGTGCCTGCCGGTGGGTCTAGATGCCGCCCCTGAAGAAGGGCTCGCCGAGGAAGGAGCTGGAGTACGTCCCGCCGCCGTTGGGGAATAGCGTGAGGAGGCAAACGACGGCGAGCACAAACCCCCACGCGTAGCGCTCGCTGCCGAGCGGTGTGATCTCGTCCTGCGCCGGGATCTCCTCCCCACCGCGGATGAACGTGGCGAAGAGCCCCCACCCCAGGCAGAGCACGCTGCCGCTGATGGCGCCCACCCCGAGCAGCAGCGACGTGCCGAACGACAGCAGTGCTGCAGTGCGCCGCCCGAACAGCGCCTGCGCGATCCGGCCACCCTCCAGCCGCCCGATCGGCAGCAGGTTCAGCGACGTGACGACGATCCCCAGCAGGCCCGCGAACGCCAGCGGGTCCACCGGCACGCCCACGCCCTCCACCGCGTTGGGCAGCACGTTCCCGAGCTCGTCGGCGTACGGCCCGATCACCTGCTGCACGAACGACAGCAGCGGGTTGTTGTAGAAGAACTCCGGCCGTATGAACCTGCCGCGGGCAAAATGTCACGTCAGAGCTCTGGCTTTTTACTCCCTCCGTTCGGAAATATAAGACGTTTTAGCTTTATAAATAGAATGTATCTACACAACTCTAAGTGTATAGATTCGTAAAGGTTTAGAGTGAATCTATACACTAAAAAATATCTAGATACATTCATTGCACAAAACTAAAATGTCTCATATTTCCCAAGGGAGGGAGTACTGGTACTACTTGGAGTATTAACAATGGCGAGATGTACTAGTACTACTTACAGGGCGTTCTCGCCGCCGTTGAAACTGCCGTCCGCGACGAAGGCCGAGACGGCGAGCACCACGGACGTCAGGTACGCGCTGGCTGCGCGCGCGACGGGGATGTCGAACAGGGCCTTCTTGTTCGGCAGCAGCGACTCGTAGTTGTTCATCACGCCGAGACACCCGGTCCAGTTGGACGGCCCCGTGCAGGAAGCTCGCTGGAAGTCGTATGGGCCAGGTCGCAGTCGTCGTCGACCTCCCTGGGCCGCAGCCATGGCAAAATCGGGGTGGTTGCGCCGCCCGCGCTCCTGCGAGAGAACGGCGGCCCTGCTCACAGCGGCACCGGCGTTGCTCCCCGCGGAAGCCGGCTGTGCTACCTGTGGTGGCCGGAGTTGCTCCCGGCGGCGACCACTTTTGCTACCCGCGGAGGACCGCGTTGTTCCCCGAGGCGCCTGGCTACAAGTTTTGCTATCTACGGCGTCCAGAGTTGCTACATATGGTGACCGATAATGCTACATTGGGTCGACGATGTTGCTACCGACGACAGTGGATTTTGCTATCTTTTTTTGGAGCGAAGCGGGGAAGCTGATTTTGCTACATACTCATTTATAATTTGCTATGTACTTGTTTTGTTTTTGCTACATTATGTTGTCCAAATGCTACCATGTTTTTTTATAAATTCTCGCTACAAATTTCGGTTGGTGTCCCGACGATGCTCCGGCGAACTCGACGTTTTTGCTACACAAGCATAAATTATTTGCTACAATTATTCTCCGGTTTTGCTACAACTGTATCGTGGTTCTGCTACAACAGGTTAAAATTTCTGCTATGATTTCTCCGGCGAAAATTTTGCTACACGGTCATCGGCGAAAGTCTCCGACGAGGTTTCCGGCGATTCTCCGGCGAGGTCGGGTTTTTGCTACATTAGTACAATTTTTTTGCTACACGGTCTCCGTTGAGGTCTCCGGCGAGGTCCAGTCTATTTTTGTATTTTCTGGACCGAACCATTTTTTCCTACATGTAGCAAAAGCGGGGCATTTATATAGCAAAATCGAGACGCAGTGTAGCAAAAGCGGGATTTTAGACACGTGTCAGCAGGAGGATCCGGGGGATCGGAAGTTTTGATCCCCGGGGGACACGTAGCATGCCCCTTACGGTATTGCTAATCTAGAGTTGCACACGAAAAAATTGCACATCTTTTGGAAATGCGTATCTATCCAATTTCTGCTAGGTAAAGAGTGAAAATTTGAGAATGTTGACATAGAAATAAGAAAAGGTTGATCTAAAAAAAAGAATAGGTTTTGCTATAAAGAATTTATCAGTTGATACTGAGAACAATCCGATTTGTTATTGTGATATGTGGAAGTACAAAATACAAGACTATAACCAAAGCCGCTCCCGCTCCCGCGACTACGGTTCGCCGCTGGCGGCAGAATCTCCTTCCCGCCGCCGTTCCCTCCCCACCTCCCATCCCTCCCAAGCACACCAGACCCGCGTCGTTCCTTGGGAGGGCTGGGATTCGGCGACATGCACGCTGCAACATGCGGCCCTGCATCTGCCGTCCAAGTGGCATCCAGACACCATTGACCTGAAGCAAAATTTGCTCCCAGGAAATCCACCCAGCATAGATAACGCTTGAGACTTGACAGTTTTGAGACAGATATACGATATAAACATCAGCATCTCAGTCCTTAGACAGCACAAACAACAACTCCGACCAACACTTAAAGCTGGAAAACACAACCGTACGCTGTACCATTCACCACAGGAAACTGGCACTCAAATTCAAACGAAATTCAGCAAACCCATTCATCAAAATTTAAATTCAGACAACTCATTTGTCACAAGAAATTTAGTGCTTCTTGGTTGAAATTCAGTGTCACTTAATAGTAAAATTCTGCACCAAGGTGGATGATTATACTTGAAGAATCAAAGGGGTATTAAGATGGTAAGAGAGTACCATTGTTGAAATACTCTAGTTGTCGCCTCATTCTGCACAAATTGATTCACTATAGTACTACAAATGGAGACACCAACCGGCTCTAAGAGCATCTCCACTTGTTGGAGACCCCCAGACCTCCAGTACCTGCCGGCAAGGCCGGACTCCCTCTCCCGCCGCCACGGCAGCTCATGGCTGCCGAGGAGGATGGCGGGGCCTTCGTCTTCTTCGCCGGCGTCGGTCTCGTGCTCCTCCGAATCGACCATGGCCTCCACCCTGCCGCACTTCACCACGTCGCGGCTCCTCGCGGTGAAGCCCGAACCGTCGTCACTTCCGCCCACTCGTTCACGCGGTGGCGTCGTCACCCGCGCGTCATCCCCACCATGCGGCCACCTCCACATGGTCCGGCCAAAGAAGGAGCCGAGTTTTGGCGAGCTATGGAAGCCGAAGAAGCAGCCCACGCCAGAGTGGTCGCCACTGCGCGATTACATCGAGACGGTCCTCAAGCTCCAGGCGCCGGACGACCCAGACAGCTGCTATGGCCTCAATATGGCGATGGCTGCTCGCTCAACAATGTCCCGCCAAAGGCCCTCCCTGAAGCGCTCGCCTGGTAGCGGGCAGAGTTCGAGATGGAGGAGGCCAAGCGCCAGCGGCGTCTTCTAGAGAGCGTCGCGCGCTGACGCAATGCACGCGGTGTCATCATCCTTGACGACACCGATGAGGACGAGGCCGGGCCGAGCCAGTCGCAGCCGTGGCAACGCCGGGAAGGGCAGCAGCAGCTGCGCCCGGAAGAACAAGCCTCCGAGCAACGACAACAACGACAACGACTATCAGGAGTTCTACCGCCGCCTAGGCATGATCTAGGCGGTTTTCTACTTTTTTATATGTTTTTTAGTTAAATATCGCTGAACTTACCTATGTATGCCAATTTCCCCTGATATAGACTGAATTTCGCGAAAGTTGCGTGTATTTCGACATACTCAAATTATTTCGCCGATGTGCCCTTGGGGTAGCGACTGGGACTCGAATAGAAAAGTCAGAGCTCCTGATGGTATCATTTTTATTGGTTTTGGATAGTTTTCCTTCAAACTAGCCAATTCACTTTTTCTAATAGAAAAGTCAGAGCTCCTGCTGGTTGCTCTAAAAAAACAAAGTACAAGACTTATCGGATGGCTATGAATATCGACTGTGAAATACTAACTCCGTTATTAAATATAAGATGTTTTAGAAGGCTAAAATAGCCCACCAAAACATATTACATTTTCAAACGGAGGCAATAACTATCTAGAAGTCTACTAAGAAATGGTGAATTTTGATAAAAATATCCCCCTATGGGCTCTTTTGGTTCATGGAATTTTCACAGGATTTGTGTAGGACCGAAATCCTATGAAAATTTTACCGCAGAAGGTATTTGATTCATAGTATCATTATCTAATAGAAGCTAATACATAGAAAGGTTGTAACCTGATTTATAGGAAATAACATTAGGTTAGACCTCGTGAAAAAATCCTTCACCACAATCAAAAAGAATTTCTCCTCCCACAAGATTCAAGTAGACATGACATCCCTAATCCTATATGCTTTTTATTCCTTTATTTTTCTTATCCTATGATTCAAAAAACCAAACAAAACCAATGGATTGTGAGCGTTCATGTTGTATGACTAGAAGCACATTGACACATTAAGATATATATAAGACATAACACTTCTTTTACTATACATAAACCCCGCACTAAGAATGTCTTTGATACAGAGGAACTATTTAGAAAATTAGAGGATTTAAATATTTTGAAAATTTCCTGAGATGATCATTTGATTCACCGGATTAAAATCCTAAAAAATCCTAGAAAATATTTTGCACTGTAACTTGAATGAAAATTTTCATCCACCTAAACATCCTGTTACGATGTGCTTTGTCAAAAGCTCTTGATTACTAATCTTGTAAGATTTCATTCATGTGGTATTGAAGAGTACATGACATTCTAAGAAATGTTCTAGAATTCTTGCAAACAAAAGGAACTCTAGATCATAGAAGTCCTACCGAACCATTGATTGTTTTCCAAATTTGCTCCAAAGGACATCGTACGGACAAATAAATTAAGATGTCATTTCTTCGATGGAAAAAGTGGATACCATTCCCTTGTTCCAAACACATTCATACACAAAATCCTTGTAAAGTTTTTTTTGGAATGAGAGCTAAGCCCCACAACTTGTTCATGTGTTTTAGGCTTCGTTTGGTATTCCATTTATTATCATAACCATGTTTGTCCCATCTGCTTTTGTCTATTTTAGTGTTAGTTTGACTATTTTTTTCCTAATTTTGTGGCTAGTGTATTGCGTGCATGCAACGATGTGCCCGCCAGTGAATCCACATCAACATATCACCACGGTCGGCGGTCACTCATGGTGTCGCTGTCCTTCCTTCATTGATGAGTGGAAGCTTAAGATGTGAGGTGGAGGAGCCACCGGAAGAAAATATGGCTTCGATTTTAGAGTCACCCGGCGATTAGTCCCAATTGCTTTACGAACCGGAACTAATGCCAGGACGCCGCATGGGGCAGGGCCACTAACGGGTTTCGCACCTGACTCAACCCGAACCGGGACTAAAGATCCATGTTCCTGTATATATACCCCCAGCCCCACATGCTTGTGTGAGATAGTTTGTTTTTTACCTCTCATACACAAGTGGTGTATGTTGCTTTGTTTTTACCCTCTATGCCCAAGAGGTGCTCGATGAAATGCGTGAGAGCATGGTGCCACTTGAGTTCACACAAAACAAACATGATATGAAGTGCCTGAGCCACACTTCTGTAATGATTTTTGATAAACTTAATTATATAATGCAGATGAGCCGGCAATAAATATACGGTGATCGATGCACTACCGAGTTTATTACGGGCCTGCATGATTTTATCGGAGTGAGTGAGGAAGACAGCGTGAATGGTTTTATGTGTTGTTCATGTGTTGCATATCAGAATAAGAAGGATTACTCTTTCTCGAAAACCCTTTACACCCACCTACTTCGGTCCGGTTTCATGTCCAGTTATAATTATTGGACCAAGCACGGATAAAGAGGGGTTATGATGGAGACAATGAAGAAGAAGAGGATGATAACAACTATTCTATGTTCCCTGAATACGGTGATACTGCAATAGGGGAAGCTGAAGATGAAGAGGCACCAGATGAGTTCGTTGATGATCTTCACCGGGCCATTGTGGATGCACAGAGAGAATGCGAAAGTGAAAATGAGAAGTTTAAGTTGAGTGCATGTTAGATGATCACAAAACAGGGTTGTACCTAAATTTCAAAGATGGCAACACAAAACTCGATACTACACTAAAATTGTTATAATGGAAGGCAGAGAATGGTTTATCTGACAAAAGATTTGAGAAGCTACTGAAAATAGTGAAGAAGAAGCTTCCAACGGATAACGAATTACCTGCCAGTACGTACGACGAAAATAAGGTTGTCTGCCCTCTAGAATTAGAGGTGCATAAGATACATACATGCATTAATAACTGTATCCTCTACCGCAATGAGGAGTACGGGAATAAGAATGAATGTATGGTATGTGGTGCATTGAGGTATAAGATCAGACGAGATGACCCTGGTGATGCTGAGGGTGAGCGCCCTAGGAAGAGGGTTCCTTCCAAGGTTATGTGGTATGCTCCTATAATACCACTGTTGAAACGTTTGTTCAGAAACAAAGAACATGTCAAGTTATTGTGATGGCACAAAGAAGACTGCAAGAAATACTCGATGTTGAGACACCTCGCTGATGGGTCATAGTGGAGAAAAATCGAGAGAGAGTATTCGGTCTTTGCAGATGACGCAAGGAACTTAAGGTTTGGTCTAAGTACAGATGACATGAATCCTTTTAGGGAGCAGAGCTACAGTCATAACACCTAACCTAGAACTCAATGTATCTATAACCTTCCTTCTTGATTGTGCATGAAGTGAACGTTCATTATGATGCCAGTACTCATCCAATGACCGAAGCAACCCATCAAAGATATTGATATGTACCTAAGGCCATTAGTTGAAGAAATTGTATGTCTGTGGCACGAACAAGGTGTACGTGTGTGGGATGAGCACAAACAGGAGGAATTTGACCTACGATCGTTGCTTTTCGTAACCATCAATGATTGGCCTGCTCTTAGTAACCTTTCAGGATATACAAACAAGGGATACAATACATGCACGCAACTGTTTAAATGAGACTGGAGGTACATATTTGCATAAATGTAAGAAGGTTATATACCTGGGGAATCTTCGATTTCTTCCGACCAAGCATATCATAAGAAAAAAAAGGCAAGTATTTCAAAAGTGAGGCAGATCACCGGAATAAGCATGTTCCCCATACTGGTGATGATATATTTGATATAGTCAAGGATATAGAAATAATCTTTGGAAAAGGGTCCTTACGGTCAATCTGTTCCGAATGACGCTACCGGACATGCGCCCATGTAGAAGAAGAAATCTATACTTTGGGAGCTACCCTATTGGTAAGTTCTAGAGGTACCCTATTGGGAGCTACCCTATTGGCAAGTCTCACGTGGAACAAGAAATCTATATGTGGCCGATGATGATGCGCTGATAATGGCTTCTCGCTACCCCATGGATGATATCATAGAGAGGGAAAATTGTGAGCTGCATGTGAAAGTTGTGAATATATCCATGAAGGTGGCGGTTGGCTTTGCCTTAGCTTCTAGACCTAGAACAACTTACCGTTGCTCTCGGTTCCAGATGCCTACGCTGTTGTCGGTGTGGATGAAGTTATGAAGGGATATGAGCACCTGAAGCTTGACTTTCCTGCAGGTGAAGGGATCTGAATGAACTATGAGAAGCTAGGAAAAGCACTATTCTATGGCCAAAGGAAAACACCGTGCTTCCAAATTGGACGCCAAGGCCACCGACTTCTCCCAGTTGCAATCTAGCTTAATCTCCGCCGCCTCAGCCGTCTCCGGCGCGTCTGCAGACTCCACCGCGTCAGCAGACCCCGCCGCCTCAGCCGTCTCTGGCGCGTATGCAGACTCTGGCGCGTTAGCAGACTCCGCAGCCTCAGTCATATCCGACACGTCTGCAGACTCCGGCGGGTCAGCAGATTCCCTGCCTCCGCCGTGTCAGCAGACTCCACCACCGCATCCCCTGTTGCAAAAGCGGTAGAGCACTATCGCTCGAGCGGCTAGTACTACAGCTATGAAGAAATCCTCAGCAGGTATAAGGAAGAAAGCCAAGCATGCTACTGCCAAGTTACCTTATGACCTGACTGCTGAGGAACTCAAAACGGTCATGACTGAATATGTGAAACGCCATCTTGCAGTGAAACAACCCCTACCAAAGTAGTATATAGCACCGAAAATAGTGCAACACTTTGTGAACATGCTTGAGCGACCAAGGCCAGAAGATCTGGTATCAGACTATGATCGCTCATTTATCAAGTCACATAAGGTGAATGTGGAGCGGTCGAGAAGTACTAGTAGAAGTGGAAAACAATTCCCCAGCTCGGAGAATAGAAAAACCAATCGTGCCCCCCCACTAAATGTGTTTTCCGATGCAAATCCGAAGGTTGCACAACTAGTTACACAAGCGACTAGAGATCTTGGTATGGCTGTCGGTTAATACTGAGGCACGGAAGCTGCACCCATGGCTAAAGTAGCATACAAATACGAGTACGGGAAGCCTCTCGTCAAACCTGAGAGATCCCGCTTCTACAAACACAAATGCAAAAATTGCATGAGTGGTATATGCGAGCCTTGGAGTAAGGGAAGACCATACTATAGTTGCAGTTAGAGATGAGCATTACTTCCGTGGAAACGACAAGATACACATTGACTTCAGAGAGTTATTTCAGTTATTCAATCAAGATGTCCTCGACAAATCCCTCGTTAGTTGCTATTATCTTTAAGTAATTTATTTTTGTAATTAAGTCTCTAGCTCAGCTCGTTCATTGTATGTATAATTATCCTCACTATATTATTTTATATGCTATTATGCAGAATGAAGATTCTTGAATGGAAAAGAGGACAAATATATTACATTGGATTCATTGACTCAAATACCATTTATGAATATACCGTAAAAAGAACGCCAAGAAAATAGAGGATTACTTGCTAAGGTTTCTAACAAAACAACAAAACAACAAAACAAAACAGAAATACTATTTCCTTACAACTTCGAGTGAGTGTTATTATCTTGTACACATTTGATTTCGTTTACTCGATGTTAAGTGTAATTGATGAGTTATACGTGCGCATGTTCCACTTTATTCTGCTAGTCATTCAAGTTGACCAAGGAAAAGTACTTGTCATGGACTCGAAACATAAAAACCTTCAGAGATGAGCGGACCTGATTGAAATGCTCTAGGGGTAATTTCAATCATTATCGCACTATATCATCATCTTTCTTTCATTTCCTGATGTCAAATAATTAATAACTCTTTTACTCATTTTCTTTATCGTGCAGGGTTTGGAAACGGTTCATTGTTAGGGGTGAATGAAAAGAGAAGGTTACATTTTGACAACTCAATGTAAGTAGTATTATTATTAGGTCCACGCATCTCTTTGATTCTTGTTTCAATACCATTACCGTGTTAATTATTATTTTGATTAAACTCTATTCTCGTGAAGTGTTTGAGACAGAAAGCTAGGAATAATTTATGTGGATACTATTTTTGCGAGTACATTCGCCAAACGATCTGTGAGCTAGGCAGAACTTCACAACAACTTGCAGTACGCAAACAATGTTCACAATCTTATTTTATTTCCATCGATTGTGTTGAGTTTTATTCATATATATTGATCTCCTTTTTAAATTACATCGAACAGATGCGGGACGGTCTCCTATCAAAGGACCGCGTACGAGCAATTTAAGAGAAATTGACAGGATTCTTAGTTAAGAAGGTCATAGATCTAACCGGAGAATACCATCGAGAATTTATATTAGACATTAGGAATTGTAAGAGAAATTATATTGTATATATGCATGCAAGTGTACTGTATATAATATGTTCGACCAAGCACAAAGAAAGATATCACTTTGATCTCTATATGACGATGTTCCGTAATGGTTTTTTATTTCTGTAGTTGTATATATATCATCTCTCGACACGTCACTTACACCAAACATTTCCCTCCTGCCGTGACAGAAAACCGCCCAAAAATGTCCCAAAACTCTGTCCTAGCAGAAAAATGCCCCAAAACTCTGTCGCGGTAGAACCTGCCGCAGAACCACCTGCTATTGCGGCAACAGAAGTCCTCAATTCTCTGTCGCGGCAGAGCTCCTTTTGTCCCGGTTCGTGGTACGAACCGGGGGACTAAAGGTCCTCCATTCTCCGCTCTCCAGCACGGCCACGTGGAGAGCCTTTAGTCCCGGTACGTAACATAACCAGAACTAAATAGGGCCTCCAGTTTCGATTGCGCAACCGGGATTAAAGGCAGTTACGAACCGGGACTAAAGTCCTATATTCCACTAGTGAGAGCTGATTTTGTCTCGCACAAGGTTGATCTTGATTAGGTTGATGCACGATCAAGGGCACCATGCCGGATTCAGGTGGATTAGTGAGTGGCATGGCTAGCTACGAGAAGATCCACCATGAACATCACGACGGGAGTATTACCTCATGTCTAAGATAAAAAAAACTTACATTCTGGCCTTCATTAGTGACCTTTTAACGTCACACTTATGTTCTCTCATTGTTGAAGATGTTGCCTTCTTCTCAATGTTCTTATCTTGATTGGTACATTGAAGAAAACTATATTCCTAACTTTCATAGCCTGGCAGGTGATGTGGATGTGAGTGTGTACTTCCTTATTAAGGACGTTGCCACATCAGACTTGTGGATTTTTGGTAGGTAATTTTTTTCGTCTGGTCCTAGTTATGGTGTTGTCATTGTTAGGTTCTAATCATGTACTTTGCTTGTAGTATGTTTTTTTGCAGGTACTTTGCTTGTATGTTGATGAACCGGTTTTGTTATCTTACATCTATTTTAGCAAAATTGTGTTTGTGTGTATCGCAACATGTAGATATCGTGAAATTTTTAGCTTTACTTTGAAAAGGTTTCAAAGTTAAATGGTTAAGCCTTGATGTTTCTTATAACCTCTGATCCATAATAAATTCTGATCCATAATAAATGTTATAGTTTTAAACTAACTCTAATTCAAAACTGCGACACTTATTATGGATCAAAGGGTATTCGGTACCGTATTCCCTGCTCGCCTGAGGCGACCGGATGATTCGTGTGGCACCTACATCTACATGCAAGTAGGGAGTAATATGATGTACTTGCATGTAGTTAAGATCGATCGCTGCAAGATGATGCTAGCCACCCTCCAATTTACATTCATCATGGGCAGCCTGAGCGTGTGCCACTTCGGTAAAATATTCTTTTTTAGCGGCATCTCTCAGCTCACATCCGACTTTTTTTTTTTTTTTTTTTTTTGCACATCCGACTACCAAAGCACTCATAGCAAACACGTATGTAGTACATATGTACGTATACCCCGCGCTGGGCGATCGATGTCTCGGAGAAGCTAATGATTATGCCCCCTCTGTACGCGTGTGCGCGCGCGTTCGTATGGTACAATTCAGTAATTCACCGTATACATGGTGGTGCATCGCTGGGGTGGTGCTGCTAGTTGGCCTAAACACGTTTGGTAGCCCGTATAGAGTTTATCTGTTGGACATATTTGTTTTAGACATGTCACGTTAATACGTGCGTAACGTTTAAGTTTGATGTCTCTTCCCGTTTTTCCTCTCTCGATCGCTATATTTTTTTTAAACAGGAGATACCAATTATATTCGGTCTTTGCAACAATGCAATACCCTATGGACATTACAGATGCACATAGTCGATAAAAGAAAGAAGAATTATATAAAAAAAAGTCCTGCTACAGCGATCAGTTTCTTGAAACTGCGACAAAACAACATCAGAAATCCAACAACTCCAAAAATGATGTTTCCAAGAAGGGAACAGTGTTCAAGCGCCGTCATCGCCCTAATCAAAGACCATAGGTTTTCACCCTGGAGAAAGTCCGCACACACACAAATAATGCCTTCAACAAGGTCATTGTCAGGCATAACCACTTAAGGTCAGACCTTGAGTTTTCACCCTGCAGATTTAGACACTGAATTCTTCCTGTGTTGTCGCCCCCACTTGCAAATTCCGCTACTCCAAGTCACAAAACACAAAGCCAGAATCTAATACATCCCCAGGACTCAAACTTCCATCGTCAGTCTTCGGTTCCCGGCTTCCATGCCATTCTCCACGTGAACCAAGGCATGTCCCATAATGGTAACAAACCACAAAGCTTCACAACGCCACCTCTGAAACCAAACAGCTAGCAAAAAACACGGTTGTGCGCGACCGAAACACCGTCCGGACTAGCGAACTCCAGGCATATCGTCCATTTGGAATTCACCGACAGAGTCTTCGAAACTCGGTATTCCACCCAAGATCAATGATGACTGGCGACATGCAGTTCTTCATCACGGCGAGAGAGAAATCCAAGGACAACCACCTTTATTCAAGCCAATCCAGCATTCCTCACACCACTGGCCGACTCTCGGCGATCTGAACAAGTAGGTCATCCTTCAGCCCAGACGAGCACGAGGAAGCCCTAGATCCGGCCCACAAATTGGCACGCGGGGGACTTCGCCACTGCGGCCCACGCTAGACGCATTTATGTTTCTACGGCCGTGCCCGTCATCCTTCCGACTACGACATGAAGTACGTGTCTTTCGCCAAGTGCTAGTGCCACTGGAAGAAGCACTGCTGTGGTGACCCAGCATACCACTGCATGATGTGGTACGCTATAGTCATTGACAAAACATCAATGAAACACCATTCCACCAGCATTACATCCCTTGGTGTCGGGGGGATGACCCTCGGGTAGGCCAAGACGGGACCAACTAGTCGGCTCCAAGAAGATCGGTCCGTCTGGACCCAAGACAAGTAACCACAACTGGATGGAATTCTCCACCCGGTCCGTATCCAAGTTTCCCTGGCTGGCCCGTCTAGCCGGGTGGCCAGAAGAATCGGCTGGGAGGCTGCTCCTAGCTGGCCGCCTCGGATCCGCTGGCCATGATATGGTGGGGATGACGCTTCTTGCTGAGCGCACCTTTGACCAGATAGGCTGGCTAGCCTGGCCAGCGCTATCGGACAACTGTGCCAAAGCTGGAGGCTGACGAGCAAAGCAAGGGGTCACGAGTAAAGCTCCGGCTTATGCATAAAGAGTCGACTGACGGAGAAAGAGCCGGCTGACGAATAAAGCAGTGGCGCTAGACGTTGTAGCGTTGTCCACTCCTGTACTGGAGGCTTGACTGGACCTAGACCTACCGTTTATCCCTGTCTAGCCGACCCACTTTGTAAAGCCCAAATCCAAACAATAAACCCTAGAACCCATCTTGTAAACTACCTCCTCGGCCACTATATAAGAGGGGGGGGTAGTGCTAGGGTTCTAGGTAGACAATCACAAGTTAGAAGTTCTCCATGTTGGACTAGTTGAGTAGTTCCTTCTTTTTCTAGCAAGGAGTGGCCAGGAAAACAGCTCAAGGAGCATTTGTATTGGGCATTCGCCCCTTGATAGTAGATCCTTGAAGGAGTAGGAGATTTACCTCACCAAGAGGGCTCCGAACCTGGGTACATCGTTGTGTTTGCAGTATTTGTGCCCAACCCGTTGCGAGTAGCCACCGATAGCATCCTGATTGTCCCCTTCATGCCATCCCTAATGGCACTGCCGTGTTCCACACCACGACAGTTGGCGCCCACCGTGGGCACAGCGCTTCGGCTGGGGTCATCTTTCGCACGGGACTTCCGCTCATCGCCGGTGAGCGAGTCGTTTCTGGCCTCGTCCTCACTTTCGGCTCCTTCGACTACCTCCTCGACAACGCATCCTGCTTCACTAGGGGAACCTTCCCAAGCGGGGGCTCCATCATGCACTTCGGCGAGCACCGTGTCTACGTCGCCTCCGTCGCCGAAACTTTTCCTCGCGAGATCATCACCGTGTCTGGAGCGCCTCCTGGCTTCTCCGCTTCACGCGCCGCCAGTGGCAGCGTCGAGGTCATGATGGCGGGCTCAGGCGAGAACCGCCGCCCACCTCTAGAGCGCAATGGGGAAAACTGCGCCGCTAACTCGCGCCTCCCGAACCAGGACCTGCTCACCGCATCCATCGAGCACCTCCGCAACCCCATCACCCCCATCGAGGCGGATCCAGCGGCAGCCGTGGCAACATTGGAGGCTACTCGCGAGAGCCTCCTGGAAGAAGCTGGCAAGGTGGCGGCCGCCCAACGACGGATGAATGCGACCATGCGCGAGTACAACATCGTGCACGACTTTGCCCGCTTACCCAGCACCAGCCGCCTGGCCTAGCCCCAAGGCTGAAACCTCGGTTCAGAGATCGATCTGCCACTGATCCGTGTACGCCCGCGGTGCAGCCGGTTTACAGCACTCTCGCTGAAAACATGAGGGCCGCGGAGGCGGCAGTCACAGAACTAAGCCACCTGGAGGGCGAGGAGCTACTCTGTCAGCAGGCACGTGTCTAGCTCCTCGTGGTCACGGCAAACAAATAGCAGGCTGAGGCAGAACTCAGCATGGCCGGCAATAGCAGGACCCAACCGGTTCGCCGGATGGCGGATCCGGCTGGAGGCGCCAGCAAGGCATCTTCCCCAAACGGAGCGAGGCCGAGCAACCGCCCACGTGGCAGATTAGCGGTCCGTGGGCACAACGCCCGCGATGCAGCAACTGTTACCAGCAAAAACCACGAGCCGGCCGACGAAGCTGGAAAAGGCCAAGCGTTGCCCAAGTCCAGCCTATCTAGCGGGCTAGGGCCGCTCGAGCCGGAAGAACCACAAGATGTGCGCGCATGCATCGATCTACTGGTCTAATCACGCGCACTGGAAGAAGAAATCCCAGCCAGCCCAAGGTGCTTGGGATCGCAAATCCGGAATGAACCATTTCCAAAGGGATTTTCGCTCCCAAGGGATACGCCAAAGTACAACGGCTCTGTCAAGCCGGAGGAATGTCTGGTGGACTACACCACCACGGTGGGCATCGCAAACGGCAACCGCCAGGTGGCTGTGCGCTATGCCCCCCTCATGCTCCTCGACTCGGCCAGGACATGGCTCAACATCCTCCCCAACAACATCAATGCTTGGATTAATTTTGAGCAGGCGTTCGTCCGCAACTTCACTGGCACCTACAAGTGCCCAGGTCGACCCGGAGAGCTTGCTCTTTGCGTGCAGGGGCCGGATGAATCTGACCGCTCCTACATCACCCGGTGGACAAGCATGCACAACTCCTGCGAGGGGGTGCGTGAGCACCAGACGGTTGACTTCTTCGTCAACGGTTGCAGAGATGGCACTATGCTCAAGCACAAGCTTCGCCGGGTGGAGCCTACCACCATGGCATAGACCATGGCCATCGCGGACAAGTACGCCACCACCGACGCGGCAATGAAAAGATCCGTCTGGGTGGACGATCAGGGGAAAATCATCGTCGACGTCGCTATGGACTGATGCCAGCCGGAGGGGAATGGCCACAACTCCAGGCGGCATGACAACCACCACGACAAAAGAAAGGACGACCAGCCGGATAACCAATATGGTTCCAGGCAGGTGGCGATGCAGAGAGGATCTGCTGTGGCGGCCGGAGCGAAGCCTGATGACCGGCTTCCGAGGCCCAAGTACACCATCGAGTCAATGCTTGATGGGCCATGCAAGTTCCACATCGGAGGCAACAACCCGGCTACACATTCCACGCGCTAGTGCACGTGGACGAAGAAGATGGCGGAAATTGCTGGCGTGCTGGCTGGGCAGGCCCCACCACCCCCAGTAGATGGGCCGCCAGGCGACCGCAATAACCAGCCCCGGAGGGAGGATGATGATGACAACTACCCCCTCCAGGTGGGAAACTACCACATCTTCACGACGGAGCCAGACACCAAGCACAACAAGAGAAACCGCGAGGCGGAGGTGAACGCGATCGGTCCTCCCGTCCCCTAGTACCTCAACTGGTCGGAACAAGAAGTTGCATGGAGCCGGAAGGACCAGCCAGCTGAGCTGCCTCACCCAAGAACTTATGTGATGGTTTTGGATCCTATCATTGTCTCCAAGAAGCATTCCTGCAGATTCTCCCGCATCCTTATAGACGGTGGGAGCAGCATCAACCTCTTGTACCGCAGCTCGCTAGACCGGCTCGGTATCAGCGAGTCGCAGTTGGAGCCGTCAAGCACGTCCTTCCATGGAGCCGTTCGAGCCCATCACATTCGCCTATCGGAAAGATCCGGCTGGATGTCATCTTCGGCATAGAGGATAACTTCCTCCGTGAGCCCATCTGGTTTAAGGTGGTCAACCTCTACAGCGCATACCACGTAATCCTGGGGCGCCCGGCGCTCACCAAGTTCATGGTGGTACCACACTATGCGTACCTCAAGATGAAGCTCCCATGGCCAAAAGGTGTCATCACCATGGCTGGCTGCTACAGGCGGTCTGTGGAATGCACCATAGACGGGTCCAAGATAGCGGAGGCACTGATCATCGTGGAAGAGAAGCGCATTATCATGCAAAATGTGGTGGCCCTACAGAAGAACATGCCAGCCGTAGAAGCACAGTTCAAGCCGTCCAAGGGCACGAGAAATATCCTGTTGGACGAGGCCGAGCCAGACAAGTTCGTCCTGGTCAGAGACGGCCTTGACAGCAAATAGGAAAGCGTGCTCGTCGACTTCCTCCGTGAGAATCAGGATATCTTCGCATGGTCCCCCAAGGACATGCCAGGTGTTCCGAGGGAGCTCGCCGAGCACTCCTTACATGTCAGGCCAGGTGACGAAGTGGGCCATAGAGCTCGCCACCCATAACATACAGTACGAGCCAAGAACGGCGATCAAGTCTCAGGCCTTGGCAGATTTCCTCGTTGATTAGGCAGAGACGTAGTACCTGCCGCCTTGCCCTGACTCCACGCATTGGAAGCTGCATTTCAATGGCTCCAAGATGTATGGAGGGCTCGGAGCCGGAGTAGTCATCACCTCTCCCAAAGGAGACCGGCTGGAATACGTGCTACGGATCCACTTCCGCGCGTCCAACAACATCGCTGAATATGAGGCGCTCGTCCACGGCCTCAAGATGGCAAAAGAGATCGGCATCCGGCGCATTCTATGCTTTGGCGACTCGAATCTGGTGGTGTAGCAAGTGTCGGGCGATTGGGACGCCAAGGACGCAAACATGGCTCTATACCACTTCTTCGTACAACAGTTGTGCGCCTGTTTTGAAGGGTACGAGTTTCACCATGTCCCCAGAGTAAACAACAAGGTCGCGGACACGCTCGCCCGCATCGGGTCAACAAGACAGGCAATTCCGCCTAGAGTCTCCCTCGAGCACCTGCGCAAGCCGTCAATCACGTCGTCTCTGGAATCCGACTCCATCATACTGGATGCGGACCCGGGGACTGCTGGCTCCAAGACCTCCACGACGGCTTCACCGCACCCGGGGACTGCCGGCTCCAAGAACTCCACGATGACTTCACCGCACCCGGGGACTGCCTCTCCGCACCCAGGGACTGCCGGCTCCAAGACCTCCGCAACCGCTCCACCACACACGAGGACTGCCGTGTTCGGCCTAGAGGATACCGGCTCCACTACTCCACCCGGTTGGCCTCTAGACGAGCCCAACCCGGTCATCCGCGCAGAGGTAAACCTGCTCATGCAGGCGGTATGCGCCATCCAGGAAACCCCAACATGGGCCAAGCCGTTTATGGATTTCCTAGCTAGAGGAGAGTTGCCCGAGGAGGAGTTAGATGCAAGGCAGGTGAAGCGCAGAGCCAACGCATATACCATCATCAACAACGAGCTCTACAAGCGCAGCGTTGGGGGCATTTATCAGCGATGCGTGAGCCAAGAGGAAGGGATCCGGCTACTGGTTAACATTCACCAGGGTGAATGCGGACACCACACATCGTCACGAGCCATAGTGGCAAAGGCATTTCTCCATGGGTTCTATTGGCCCACGGCGCTCGAAGATGCTAAACAAATAGTCAAGGCATGCAACGGTTGCCAGCAATTCAGCTAGCAGAAGCACACCCGTCTACGGCATTCAAGATGATTCCCATCACTTGGCCCTTTGCCGTCTGGGGGCTGGACATGGTTGGCCCTTACAAAACTGCCCGATCCGGCATGATGCACCTGCTGGTGGCAGTGGACAAATTCACCAAGTAGATCGAGGCAAAGCCAATAAAGAAGCTGGATGGACCAATAGTGGTCAAGTTCTTCACGGACATAATCACACGCTTTGGCTACCCCAACAACATCATAACAGACAACATCACAAATTTCGCCAAGGGAGCTTTCGCGCGCTTTTGCAGAGACATGGGCATCCGCCTGGACCTTGCATCTGTGGCACACCCCTAGTCCAGTGGGCAGTGCGATCGAGCAAATGGCCTAGTCCTAGCCGGAGTCAAGCCCCGGCTGATCGAGCCACTGATGTGATCCCCCGGCTATTGGATTGAGGAGCTACTGGCTATGCTCTGCAGCCTTCGCACCATGCCAAACCGGTCCACCAGCTACACCCCTTTCTTCCTCGTGTACGAGGCGGAGGCGGTCTTGCCAACAGACATCGAGTTCGATGCACCTCGCAAGTTGATGTACTCAGAGAAGCAAGCCAAGGAAGCACGTGAGGACAGCGTCGATCTCCTTGAAGAAGCACGTGAGCTGGCATTGTCCAGATCCGCCATCTACTAGCAGAACTTACGCCGTTACCACTCCAGCCGGATCCGCAGTGTCTCGTTCCGTGAGGACGACCTAGTACTAAGGCTAGTACAGGACACCAAGGGTATGCACAAGTTATCTCCACCTTGGGAGGACCCATTCATCATCAGCCGGGCGCTGCAGAACAACTCATACTATCTCATCGACACTCGCCAGCCAGAAAAGAACAAGATGGACCGTTCAGGCAAAGAAACTGAGCGCCCATGGAACACGAGTCTGCTTTGCCCCTTTTACACTTGAACAAGAAGCGTATGTATCTTACCTTTATGTAATGAACAAGCATGGGAGCCTCGACATAGTCTCGGCGACTCCGCAATAAATTAGCAAGTCATGCTGCACAATTTGGCTTTTCTAGCTGCATTATTCTAACCCCGGAGCCGGCGATCCGTCTCGGGGACTCGCCGGTTGGCCCAGACAGCCACGCAATCCACACGACAATGTACTATACACGGCTCCTAGGGCTTCCTCTTCGGTTCCGGCTGCAGACCGCAAGCCGGATGACAGATCCGGCAAGAGCAGAACGCTCGACGACCCTTACATGAAAAAGCAACAAGGAAAACAAAGACGTCTGGGCGTTCCGGTTGCGCTCGCTCGTCCAAGGTCAATAACCAAACCTGAAGTATCATGCAGTACGCCTACTAAGCTACCCCTTCGACTCTGGCTCCAAGCCGGCAAGGGCACAACATCAAACTGGCCAATGCTCACTGAGAAAAGGGCAAAGTCATTGGCTTCGTGCGAAACAACAAAATTTCAAGACTAATGAATCTCAAATTACAATTCTACTTGCATATGTTTAACGAGGCAAACAACTTGTTTGTTTTTTCATCTTTGCATGAGCCAAAGTTCCACGACAAACACCCAAGCCAAAGGCTAACAGCTTCCAGGCGGCAGCAGAGCAGGTCAAGGAGATTCGACCCGGCTGGATTCTCCAGCCGGCTCGAACCTCGGGGACTACACCCTGTGGGTGCGCTTGCACGCCCTCACACAGAAACCTGTAAACAAACAACAATATAAAGGAGCTTCGACCTAGCTATATTCTCCAGCCGGCCTGAACCTCGGGGACGACACCCTGTGGGTGCGCTCGTGCGCCCCGCCACAAAAACAAGCATGCAGCACATGCAAAACAGAAAGTGCAAATGAAAAGGCACGAGCAAAATATCCAAAGGGAGGCGATGCTCCCACAATAGTTCAATAGCAGAACAGAGACGATTGTTCACCAACGCAAAAACACAAGTTTTTCATCTACAAATACTCCCGGCATACCGGGGATCAAGCTGGCTGATTGGTAGAAGGGCCGGAGGCATTGGCTGGGGCTTGGCTGCTAGAGGCGACGTCAGCCGAGGCGGTCTGGGGCATAGCCGGGGCCTCAGTGCGCGGCGCATCCGGACTGTGGTGATACGGCTCCGTGCCAGCCGGGTCACTGAAGTCCCGGTACAGCGCGACGAAGCTCCCAATCTTCACGCCACAGGAGAGGATGTCAGGAACCTCGGCACAAAGCTGGTCATAGCTGGTCCCTTGGCGAAATCCGCGAGAAAGGCTCCGTAGATCCACGTCTGGGTATGAAGACTTCAGCAGGGCCAGCACCTTCTCCGCGCCACCGCGTACCTCCCACTCCCAAGCCATGTTTAAGAGGTCTGGAGCGCCCCAAAGCCGCTCAGCCAAAGCGTCCATGGTGGCCGGCTGGGCGGTGTCAGGCTAGACATAGTCGTAGACCTCGAGAGCAGCAACACGCAGCCGGTTCGCCTCCTCGTTGACAACCACCACCAGCTCGCCCGGGTGGAGATCCCGCTCCGGATGCGTCTCGGGGATGCACATCAGCGCCTGATCAGTAGCCTCGGGATGCTGAGCTGCACCCGTGAAAAGGGACAAAGATCAACATTGGTCGCAGAAGACAAAAGAAAATTATGGTCTGGTTTGAGAACACTTGCTGACGACAATCTCGGCAATCTGGCAAAGCTCCCCTAGCGCCGCCATCTCCTTGGCTTGGGAGGCCTTGAGAGCATCCACCTGGGTGGCATGGATCTGCTCAAGGTTCTTCAGTGCCTCGGCCCGGATGTCTGCCACCTTCTTGGCTTGGCCAGCCTTGATCTCCATCTGCTGCTGATGCGCAGCCAGCTAGGCGATTTGGTCCTGGCAAGCCCTGTTGGACTCCTCCAACCGGGACACCTCCCCCGTTAGCCTGGCCACCTCACGGTCCCGGTCCGCCAGCAGAGCTGCAAGAGGGTAACCAATATTCAACAAGAAGCGCGAGAAATCGCGCAATCGGGAAGACACGGTAGAGCAAGCAATCTTACGGCCCAGATCCCGTGAGGTCTTGGCGGCGTCGGCAAGAGCCCTCTGCGTAAAAGAGAAAAGTAAGAACCAAAAATAAACCGGCTACGGTGCAAGACGGTGAAAAAACATCAGAATCGGCAAGGGGACACATACCTCGACGGAGGCTCCCAACGCCTTGGCCTGGCCAAGCCCCTGCTCTAGCGCCTCCACCGGGCGGTGGCCGACAGCGGGCAAGGCGTCCAGCTGGCCAAGTAGCGTCGAGCCAACATCCAGCCGGTGACCTGAAGGTCATCATCGCTCCCCACGGCTGTAGAGGGCCCACCTGCCAGCTGGGCAGGGACCTCTAGCGGTGGCACCTCCACTGGCTCCTCCACCCGGTAGGCGCCGGAGTCAGCACCCACCATCGGGCCAAAGGGAGGCGTAGCCGCACCGCCGTGCCCAGGCAGGAGAGCCTCGGCAAGGCGGGAGATGGCGCTGGCCCGATGCAGTGTCACGGGCGCAGCCGGTGGCACCACCTCCGCCGCGTCCACATCAAACCCAGCCGGCGCAGCAGGCGCAGCCTCGGGCACTGCAGCCGGCATAGCCTCGGGCGTCGCAGTCGGCGCACCTTCATCCCCGGCAGGCGGAGGGGCGGACGCGATGATCGTGGAGCTAGGCAAAGCCATTGCCTCGCTGCATGAAGAACAAGGACGAAATAAGAAAGTGTAAGCCAATCAGTACAAGTATATAAGGAGTAGAGGACCACCTACCCAGCGACACTCGACATGGTGGCCGCGGCTCTGGGACGGTGACTCTTCTTGGAGGCACCCCCAGCCGGCGCGGTGCTGGTGAAGGCGGCTCGCTTCCCTCGGGCCCTAGGTACGGCGGCCTCCGCCAGATCCATGTCCTCGCCGTGTGCGGCTGCTCCAACACACAAGCAAAATATCAAGTTCACGGCTAAAACACAGTGAGAGCAAGGCAAGCAAGGACAAGGAGAAAATTCTCATCCAGTGGGAACTCGCAGCCCTCGTCGGCCCACATGAGGAACCGCTCCAGCTCCATCAGCGGCGCCTTCGCAGGCTTGAGGTCGGCGGAGAAGTTGGGGAGCTCGTCCTCCGCTAGCTGCGCCGTAAAGAGCTACTCAACAAGGAAAGATAAGAGGCACGAAACAGGGATTCCTCGGGAAAAATCCACCCGGAAAAGGGGAGGAAAGACCTACCTTCAGTGGAAGCCAGCCGCGGTGATATGGCCGGCAAGAGAACTCCCAGGCCTCCTCCAGCGCCTCCTTCGAGATGGCGGCGAGCCACTCGCGAAGGCCAACATATGGCACGTCCAACCGGGATACCCGGGTGGGATCTAGATGGCCGGAGAGGTGGCACATCTTGTGCGACCGATGCTGCAGCGATAGCACACGACTCGCCATCCAGGACAGCTGAATGTCTCGGGCGGTGAGCCGCTCCTTCTCCACCAGGATGGCCAGCCGGGCGGCCATCCGGTCGATGTCTCCCTGGGCGCCCAAGTGCTGGACGCTCTAGGCCTTCCGGGTGGAAGGAACATTCGAGAAGACCGGAATCTTGATCCAGTCTACCTTAGTGGGAGCTCCAGGCACGGCACCGCCGCTGACGGTCGTGGGTAGATGGCACAGCATCCCGTGTCCGTTAGTGGGCCGCCCTTCCCCACCACCTGCACCTTGAAGTAGAAGAACTTCAAGAATTCGCGGTGTCGGGGCGGACGCCGAGATATGCCTCGCAGCAGGCCGCGTGATGCGTCAGCATCGCCACGGTGTTGGCTCGAGGTGGTGGAGCTGGAGGTCGAAGGAGACGAGCATCTCCAAGACGAACCTGCTCAGCGGCAGCCCGAGACCGCGAGCGAAGTGGGCGACGAAGACAACAGCCTCGCCGGACTGAGGGTTGGGCACCCGCTCGCCCTTCGGCGCGAGGCGGTGCTTTACCAAGCGCTCCAACGGCAGGAACCTCCCCTGCCGGTACTTTCGCACCAGCTCTTCGGTGATGTAGGAGCCACACCACCCGCCGGCGACGCCCGACAACATATTGTTGGGGAAAGTGGCCATGATGGAAGCGTGGGGGGCCGTCGTCGCGGCAAGGGAAGAAGGGCAGCACCGGCGACCAAGTAGCAGCGGCGCAAGTAAGCAGCAGAAGGCTAAGGCGCAAAGGAGGGCAAGGGCAACAGGCGTAGGAAGAGGAAGTGAGGATACCCCGCTCCCTGGCATCCCTATTTATCGGAGAAGAAGGACTACGCCGGTTGTCCTCCCTCTCCGCCACATGGCAAGCAACTAACCCACCTCCTTGTGATGGTTCGGGGCAGATCGTGTGCGCCCACGCAAAACGCACAGAAGATCCTGCATGCGTTACTGTGGGAGGCAAACCGCACCCACGATCCCCGAGAAACTGCAATGATGAAGACGTGCGCGTAGTTAACAAAACTATTGCGGCAGACCAAGGGGTCAAACTGATGCGACGCGCACCAGAAGTGGCAGGTGTGGCTGATGCAGGCAACGACGATAGCAAACTGCCGATCCCTCTCCTGGTCGGGTGCGGTAGCCGGTCCAGAAGATCACCGCTCACACCCTGTGGGTGGGGCCATCGGCTCCATAGCCGGTATGCCCCAGCCGGGAAACAGTGAAAAATCTCAAGCCAGAACAGGACAAAAGCTACAAGACAAGAGAAAACGACAAAACCTCTGCATCAATAATCATTTCAAACTTGACCAAGTGAGCACGCAAGAACTTCTCCACGAGGTGAAGTCCTAACGCGCTCGGGGACTAGTGTCGGGGGGATGACCCCCGGGTAGGCCAAGACGGTACCAACTGGCCGGCTCCAAGAAGCTCGGGCCGTCTGGACCCAAGACAAGTAACCACAGCCAGATGGAATCCTCCACCCGGTCTGTATCCAAGTTTCCCCGGCGGGCCCGTCTAGCCGGGTGGCCAGAAGAACCGTCTGGGAGGCCACTCCTAGCTGGCCGCCTCGGATCCACTGGCCATGGTACGGTGGGGATGATGCTTCTTGCTGATCGCACCTTTGACCGGACAGGCTGGCTAGCCTGGCCAGCGCTACCGGACATCTGTGCCAAAGTTGGAGGCTGGGGAGCAAAGCAAGGGCTGGCGAGTAAAGCTCCGGCTTACGCATAAAGAGCCGGCTGACGGAGAAAGAGCCGGCTGACAAATAAAGCAGTGGTGCTAGACGTTGTAGCGTTGTCCTCCCCTTTACTAGAGGCTTGACTAGACCCAGGCCTACCGTTTGGCCCTGTCCAGTCGGCCCACTTTGTAAAGCCCAAATCCAAACAGTAAACCCTAGAACCCATCTTGTAAACTACCTCCTCGACCACTATATAAGGGGGGTAGTTCTAGGGTTCTAGGTAGACCATCACAAGTTAGAAGTTCTCCACATTGGACTAGTTGAGTAGTTCCTTCTTCTTCTAGCAAGGAGTAGCCAGGAAAATAGCTCAAGGAGCATCTGTATTGGGCATTCACCCCTTGATAGTAGATCCTTGCAGGAGTAGGAGCTTTACCTCACTAAGAGGGCTCCGAACCTGGGTACATCACTGTGTTTGCAGTATCTGTGCCCAACCCGTTGCGAGTAGCCACTGATAGCATCCTGATTATCCCCTTCATGACATCCCCAATGGCACTACCATGTTCCACACCATGACACTCGGAGTGGTACAACAGAAACATCGCGGGTCCAGAGTATGACTTTAGATTACGTACAACACATTTCAAAAGATCCAAAGAACCTCCTCGAAACAACGAGGATTATAATTTACAAAAAAAACAAAAGTAGCAACTCGAAGCCTATTCTAGAAATACTACTACTATATATCTATGGCTTGCGGTTGCTGCTAAAGAAATGCTCTAGAGAAGTAGGTTCTGGTTTCTAGAGATTTATTTATACTCTACTCTTCAACTTCTCTTTTGTGGCCTCTGATGTAGATATTGTCTCCATTGTTCTTCACTGGATATCTTTGACTCTTCGAAGTATGTCATCTCCTGGGAACGTCATCGGTTTCTCCGAGATCTAGCAAGGGTTAAGAAGGTACGGTTGAGTACGGGTGTACTCAGCAAGTTCACTAAAAAGGAGTGCTTGATGAACTAGCTACAACCACAGACCAAAGGTCATAGGTTTTGCGGGTTTTTGTAAACATTTCTTCGAAGATTGCTTTTATTCTGAAAAGCTATGTCCGTCGGTCTTCACAGGTTAATTAGAACTTTGTGGAGTTCCTTTCCTGTAGCATTCGCAATTCCTTCCTAGAACAGGGAGTAACATGTCACACCTATTTACACTCTACAGAGGTGTGTTGCTTTACCCATGAGAGATCCTTATCCATGTTGAACATCCGAGCGGCCAACCCATTCACACTTCCTTGGTAGGAAGCCCGGTATAAGGACCCAAGCCAATCACTATCCTTCTCCGTGACCCCACATGCCAACATGATCCTCCAAGATGCCACGTCTCTATTAAGCCCCGTTTTGGACCGATATAACTCTGATAGGACCCTGAAGACTTTGTGAGTTAGTTGTGCCCCTGGCAGGTTCCATTAAAAATGACCGACCGTACCTCCGGCAGCCTCTCACGGATAATCTAGACACCGAAACCGCAGGGCTATAAGGGTGCCCACCCATGTTGCTGGATCCGCAAAGTAATCTCAGCATCGTGTAAAGGTTGTCCGTTGACACACGAAAGGAAGAAGATCCAACTGACTTCCCTAGAGCCATTGTAGATCTCATGGTTAGCGCGTATTGTATGACGCAAGAATAACTGGAGACATTTGTTCATAAATCCTACATGATACATTCCCGAATAATGGTGGTTCCATTGCCATTCATAATAGATTAACTGATCACCCCAGATCAGTAACCAATAGCTCAAGCCAATTATGAAAATAGTATTTTCTACCATCCTTTTTGAAATGCAGGTGTTAATAGTAACAGTTTACAAATACTTGATAGAAAATAATCAAAGGACATGAGAAAGTGTGAACTTACCTTTTTGACTACAATATTATGTATCCAAGGTCTTCTAGTCGATATAAATTCAAATATCTAAAATAGCATCATTGGTCTAGTAAGGACTAATGTTTAAAGAGGCAATATGCTATTATGCATAGATAATGATATGTATTTTGTATAAATCTCAAAGTAAATCCCCATGTTCAAGTATGGTTGAAGAGATGAGATCATTCACTCTCAATATAAGTGAATGATGCATAAGGTTAGCTTAAAGGTTGTTGGTTAATAATTGATTTAAGATTCCAAAGGATTATTATAAAGTTAATAGTTTACACTTAAGTTTTATATAAACCATAATTATGGATTTAGGTTTAGTAATCAGACTTAAAGGATTCTTTCTAAGACTATAATATTTTATAAGGAATATGTTTATTTCTTACTTAGGAAATAATTTTGAAGAATTAACATATGATAAAATACGTATTTTATTTTAATAAAATAGGTAATTAAGGATTTATTACCTTAGAAATCTTTAAACCTTCTGAAATAATATACTTTATATTTTTCTAGTAAAATTTACTTCGTCAAGATCTTTGAAATGATTTTTATTTATTTTTAGGCATTATATTTATTTTTATAAAAACCATAAAGTAATAAATGTCCTTAAATATTCATTTAAGTTTTATTAATTTCAAATACAAGTTAATATTTTCTTAGATGTTTTATATTTTTGTGAACATTTAGAGGTATCATATGTATTTTTAGGATTTTTTCTTTATTTTTCTATAGCCTAAATACTCTCAGGGGTATATTTGTAATTTATAATTTTACTTAAGATTAAGTATTTACTTATTTAGCTGGAATAGACCCATGGTCCAGCCGAGCCCGGTCATTTGGCCTAAGCATCGATCCGACCTAGACCTTTGAAGGGAATATGCCCGAGAGGCAATAATAAAGTTGTTATTATATTATTCCAAGTATATGATAGATGTTTATTTTGCATGCTATAATTGTATTGATTGGAAACGTTAATACATGTGTTTAATAAACAAATAAAGGGTTCCTAGTTATGCCTCTCTTATAAACTAGCTCATTGATTAACAAGATGATCAAGGTTTCTTGATCATGGACATTGGATGTTGTTAATAACGAGGTCACAATATTGGTGGAATGATGGTGATGAACATTCATCCGAAGTATAGCAACACGATCAACATAATTGTGTTTAAATTGCTATAACATCATACGAAGTAATTCTAGTCCTTAGACCATGAGATCATGTCAATCACTAACACTAAAAGATTAACTTGATAACATCAAACGTTACACCGTAACAGGGTGACAATAAAGGTGGGTTCAGATACTATGAAGGTGTTATGTAGAGGATCATGGATCAAGAGGGGAATTTGTCCATCCCGATGATGGATAGATATGCTCTGGCCCTCTCGGTGATATCACACTGAGATAGCTTGCAAGAAAGTGATATGATCACTAGAATGTTATACCACGGGAATGAGAATCTGGGATGTATCACTCGACAGGCAGGACACGTTCGCAGAAGAATCTGGGATGTATCTCTCTCTGGAGTATGGCAGCTCAGATCAGGAAAATTCAAGGCCCACCCAAACCGCCCATGTGCAGGATATAATGGTGGAAGGACCCCATAGATCCGCTTGGCTTCCCCGAGCATTAGAGACACAAAGGACACACTTTCTCGGTGTTGTCACCAGCTTCGATCTGGCCAGATGCATTCAGAGGGACGGAGAATCTCCCCGTGAATACCTTGCTAGATGGATGAGGGTGAGGGAAACCCTAAAACCTTGGAGTATGGCTGATGAACTTGTTTACCACTTTGTGGAAGGGCTCACGCCCGGGACACTCCTTTGGCATACACTCAGGAGGCGGCAGGCCGTCGAGTCGCTCACCTTTGGCAAGATGGTCACAATTGTCAACGACTATGTAGATGCCGAGGAAAACACCAAGGCCATGCCTGGCCCTAAGGCCAGAGGAAGAAACAACAATAGCCCGCCACCATCACCCTCCACCTCCGTCATCGACAACATCGAAGCCAACTCCGACTCAGTGCTTGACGCACTGTATGTTGACATCAATGTAGATGGCAGCGGCTCATATGCTAACTCGGAGGAATACGAGGCTGCCATGAGGGAGATTATGCAGGAGATCAAGGAGGAGCATGCCAAGAAAGCCGCCACTTCCCGCCAGGTGCTAGTCGCCATCGGGAACATAATGGAAGAAGACGAACAGGAACCAGAACCTGAGCAAGCTCCGCCCACACCTGCAGATACCAGAGTGGCAGCGGAAAAGAAGGCCGCCATGCTTCCTCCGGCTATCCCCCTGCAGCAGGCGCAAGAACTCACCACAGGCCCTAGTACTGCCAAGCAAACAAATCTGCCGGCACTGCCACCATCAATGTCTGCAGCTGGCAACCCATTGGTTACTCCCGCCGACAAGGCGATGTACGATTCACTCCTCTTCAAACCCATTACTGCCACCCATATTCGGAGCGTTATGGAGCTTGATGAGAAACATGCAGAAATCTTCACAGAGGCCAAGTGCATTGTAGAACAGGGTGCCTAGTTGGACAAAGACATGGCCAGGGGGCAGCAATCCATCAAGGCGACAAGAGCAATGGAGGCTGAGTACAAGAAGTTGATGTTAAGGTACAAAGCAAAGAAAGCACCAACTCACATCATCGAAGACCCCGGCGTTCGACACAAGTTGGGATGGGAAGGACCCAAACTGGCAAAGGCCACCCCATACATTGATCTAGAGGGGAGGCAAGTAATGCCAACTCCCACCCTCAACATGGCCGTCGCCAAGACCCTCCTTGAATAGTACAGGTCGCCAGAATCGGTGGCTCAGGTCTATGACCTCGTAGCCAAGGCTTGCAAGCAGAAGGAGAGGGCCACCTCACAAAGGCTTGAGTCCAATCCAGAGCTTTGCCAGTCAACCCTAAACAGCCGCGAAAGGCTAAGATGTCCCTGTGACGAAGGATCCCATATAGGCTCCACCGTGCAAAGACGGAGGGATGCACGCAATAGGGCTGATGCCATACCCATATCTTCCAACAAGGGAGAGAAGGCTTACCCTCGTAGGTCACCGCCACCCCCGCCATCCGGCATCACGAGGAACCATAGCCGCGCCACCACACAAGCATTCCACCTCCTAGGTGTCCCCAGGTTGGTATCGTCATACGCGGCCAGGGTGAGAAACCTCGGTATGCCAGAGAGCACAGCAGCAATGAAGGACATCGGAGCAGATCCCACAAGGAAGCACCACGTCCAACAAGCAATCGCGACAGGCGTGAGGAGTCGCATGGAGGGAGCAGCAAGAAGCTAACCCACCACCGTTGTTGCTACCCAGTAGCCATCATGGCGGAGGACATGGAGGATCCCATGGGATCGCACCACAACTCTCCTCCCCATGACGGAAAGGGAAGCAACGAGAGCCGTATGACGCATGTTCATGGCTGGACAATATACAAGAAGCATGGGAGCTCCCACACTTGGGGCCAGGTTGTTTTGGACCATTAATAAGGGCCACAACTTACCCCAGGAGTCTCCGGATTGACAAGACCATCAAGCCCTATGACGGCACTGCCAGGCCAGCTACATGGTTACAGGACTAGAGCGAAGTGCTTCACATTGCCGAGGGAAACCCTAATGTCGCTGTCAAGTACCTCCCACTCATGCTCATCGACACTGCCCGACAATGAATTGATGACTTGCCGGAGAAATCAATCTGTAATTGGTTGGACATGCATGAAGCATTCACCAAGAACTTTGAGGGTACGTACAAACGTTTGTGCAATGTTGAAGACCTATAGAGGTGCGTACAAGAAAAGGATGAAACCTCTCGTGCCTACCTCTCCCGCTGGCTGGATATGAAAAATTCATGCGCGGGGGTGCACGAACAAACCACAAAGGTCGCCTTCATATACGTCCCGGAGAAAGGGACTTTGCTCCAGCATACGCTAAAGCACAAATAGGATAACAACGAACTCAACCTCAACACCATGATCGCCATGGCTAGCAAATTCGCCGCCGCTGATGATGATGTGCGTGGTTCGTTGCCGACAATAGAGATCCCTACCCAGGCCAGAAAGAACAATAACAACAAGCATAAGACTCCTCCTGAAGAGAAGCAAGCATCCAACATGGTTGCCACAATGTTCGCTGACAGAGGCGGAGGCGGATAGCGTGGTAATGGCCAGGGGCTATCCATGGACAGCAGAGGAGTGATTCAATACCCTCGGCACCTCGCACTCCACAAACGTACGAAGAGTACCGCGATATGCTATGTTTCATCCACCTCGACGTAAACGGCAAGGCCACCCACACAAACCGCCAATGCAAGTTTGTCAATGACCTCAAGGAAGACCCTGAGTCCGGCTACAAGCAAAGTCGAAAGAATAGACCCCGCGGAAAGGGCAAAGGGAAGAAGAAGGAAGAGGAATCCAAGGATTCAAGTGACATGGGTGAATACGTGGAACCCAAGTTCGCTGACAAGGGCGATGGCAAGGGTAAGAATCCCTTCGAAAAGAAGGCCCCAGTCAACTACACTTTCCTTGGCACTCCAACTATTCGGGCCTAGAAAACCTCACTGAGGATACTGATGGCTACTCTCCCTCCAGTTCCCCAGTACGTTAGGTGGTCGGAGATTCCAAACACTTGGGATAGGCAAGATCACCAAGATCTCATCCCAACAGAGAACCAGTATGCCATGGTCATCAACCCATTGATCGACGACACAAAGTTCACCAAGTGCCTCGTGGATAGTGGAAGCAGCATCAACAGCATGTACCTGGATACACTACACAAAATGAACTTGACGGAGACCTAGCTAAGGAAGAGCAACACCATGTTCCATGGCATTGTCCCTGGCCGGCAGGCTAACTCCCTTGGCTGCATCACCCTTCCGTTCGCCTTTGGTGATGTCAACAACTACCGCCAAGAGCGCATGACCTTTGAAGTGGTGCCCTTCAAGGACACGTACCACGTCATCTTTGTACACGACATCTTCCACTCCTTCCTCTCTAGTCCATGCTTCATCTCAATATACCCGAACCAAACGGCATCATCATTGTTGACGGAAGCTTCACCAAGGCAACTGCGTGCAAGCTGAGCGAAGCCGCCTTCGCCGAAGCAGTCCTCTACGGTGAGGAGTTCAAGGAGATCCAGAGCCAGGTCGATGCCTCGGAGATGCTATCTTCGAAGAAGCAAATCACTGCTACTGAACCCGCATTCAAGGCTGCCATTAAGACCAAGTAGGTGGAGCTTGTTGAAGGAGACTCCTCCAAGACCACCGCCATTGGCATGGACCTGGATCCCAAATAGGAAAGCGCACTCGTCGAGTTCCTCCGTGAGAATAGGGACATCTTTGCCTGGCAACCTGCCGACATGAAAGGTGTACCTAGGGAACTTGCCAAGCACAGCTTGAATATTGATCCTAATGCAAAACCGGTGAACAACCTCTACGACACTTCGGTGATGAAAGACAACGGGCTATAGGCAAAGAGATAGCTAGGTTACTTAAGTTATTCACACCCGATGGGTGTCAAATCCTGTACTTGTCCCCAAAAAGGGAACCAAAGAATTAAGAATGTGTGTTGATTACACTGGCTTGAACAAAGCATGTCGCTTGAACAAAGCATGTCCGAAGGATCCGTTTGTTTTGCCTCGTATTGACCAAGTCATTGACTCGACGGCTGGCTCGGAACTTTTGTGTTTTCTCGATGCTTACTTAGGATACCACCAAATCTAGATGTGAAAGTCAGACCAATTGGCCGGTTCATTCACCACACCCTATGGCACATACTGCAATGTCACGATGGCCTTTGGGTTGAAAAATGCTGGTGCTACCTACCAGTGGACGATGCAGCGCTACCTACATGACTAGATAGGTCGCAACGTACATTCTTACATGGATAATATCGCGGTGATGTCAAAGAAATCAAACAACCTAATCACCGACTTGCGGGAAACCTTCGACAATCTCTAGAAGTTCAACATGATGCTTAACCCTAAGAAGTGCGTTTTCAGGGTGCCATCCAGCAAATTGTTGGGCTTCATTGTTTCGCACCGCGGAATTGAGGTCAACCTAGAGAAAATCAAGGCCATCCTTGACATCAAACGCCCGACATGCTTGAAGGACATACAGAGGATCACAGGCTACATAGCAGCAATAAGCCGGTTCATCAGCCGACTTGGGTAGAAGGCCATGCCGCTCTACAAGTTTCTCAAGAATGCGGACAAATTCATATGGATAGACGAGGCAGATGCATCACTTTAGGAGTTGAAGAGAATACTCTCCTCCGCACTAATACTTACAGCACTGGTATCAAGAGAGCCTATGTTAGTTTACATGGCGGCAACCAACTGGGTCATCAGCATCATCATCGTGGTGGAGCGCAAGGAACCAACGCATGAATATGGGGTTCATCGACTAGTTTACTACGTAAGCGAGGTCTTGACAGAATCCAAACATCGCTACCCACACTACTAGAAGATAGCTTATAGAGTTTTCCTTGCTTCACGGAAGCTAAGGCATTATTTCCAGGAGCACCCCATCATAGTAGTGAGCAAAGCTCTATTGTCTGATGTATCTATGTGAATCACTGATCGATTGGTCATAGGCCTGAGTCAGACATCAAATAGCTTCGATCATCATCAATAATAGCGACGCTACAGGGAGAGTGGCAAAGTGGGGCATTGAGCTTGATGCCTTTGAAATCACCTACAAGAGACACGACGCTATCAAATATCAAGCATTGGTAGATTTTATTGCAGATTGGGCAGAGTTACCGGAAGACACTCTTGCGCTAGAGCCAGAGTTTTGGGTCATGCATTTTGATCGATCCAAGTTACTCAATGGCTCGGGGGCTAGTGTATTATTGCAATCACCAATAGGAGAAAATTTATAGTACATCCTGCAGATCCACTTCAATGCTACAAACAACATGGCGGAGTACGAGGCCCTCATTCACGAACTTCGTGTGGCCAAGGATATTGGCATCAAACGCATAGTTTGTTGTGGATATTCCGACTTGGTTGCCCAGCAGGTGGCTGGCACCTGGAACGCGTGGAACCCTATGATGGAGGCATATCGAGACAAAGTAGACGAAATAGCCAAGTGCTTCGACGACTATGAAGTTAAGTACGTCAAAAGGGAGGAGAACAAGGCGGCAGATCTACTATCAAAGCTTGGATTAACTCGTCGACCAATTCCGCCAGGCGTTTTCCTAGAACATTTACGGACCCCATCTATGAAAGGAGCGGACCCCGACAACCCAGATAGAGTGGATTCATTTGTTAATGTAGTAACAGTGACCTCTCTGGCTTGGACGAAACCATTTGTGGACTATCTACAAGACGGAACTTTGCCTGCCGACGAAGTCAAAAGCCGACAAATAGTACGCAGAGCAAAAGGCTATGTCATCATCAACGACCGGCTATACAAAAGGAGTACCACAGGAGTTTTCCTACGGTGCGTCTCTCAGCAGCAGGGTATTGATATTCTTAGAGAAATACATCTCGGAGATTGCGGGCATCATGCCGCTCCCCGATCATTGGTGGCCAAGGCCTTCGGGCAAGGATTCTACTGGTTAACTGCCAAGGAGGACACCGACAAGTTGGTACAAACCTGTCTTGGGTGGCAGTTTTATGCAAGGCAACCAAATGTTCCAGCTAAAGAATTACGAATAATACCAATTACTTGGCCGTTTGCAATCTGGGGGCTTGACATGGTTGGACCTTTGCAAACAACACCTTGTGGATTTATGCATCTGCTAGTAGTAGTTGACAAATTCACAAAATAGTATCGATGCTAAACCCATTAGAAAGCTCGATGGGGCAACATCCCTAAAAATTGACCGGGATTTGATGTTGAGATTTGGTCTCCCACATAGCATCATCACCGACAACGACAAAAATTTGTCTCTTGAAGAAGTTGAGGAGTACTGTCATGAAAAAGGGATCCGCCTTGACCTAGCATCTGTGGCACATCCACAGTCAAATGGCCAAGTTGAACGGGCCAACGAACTAATTCTGCAAAGGAATCAAGCCACGCTTAGAGGCACCGCTACATAGAGCAGTTGGAGCCTGGGCGGAGGAATTGCTATTTGTATTGTGAAGTTTACGAACAACACCCAACAGATCTACCGGCTTGACCCCTTTCTTCATGGTATATGGAGCAGAAGTTGTCCTACCATCTAACATCTTCCATGATGCACCAAGAGTCGCCGCCTACAAGAAAGATGACGCTGAAGAATCCATACGCTTATCCGTGACCTACTCGAGGAAGAACATGTCCTAGCATGCCAGAGATCCGCCATCTACCAGCAGAAGCTGCATGGCTACCATAGTCTCCATGTTAGGTATCGCTCGTTTAAAGAGGGGGATTTGGTGCTTCGACTCAAGCAGGAAAAGTCACACAAATTATCCCTGCCTTGGGAAGGACCGTTCGTCATAAGCAAAGCATTGCTCAATGGTTCCTATTACCTCGTCGATATTCGCGAGTTGAAACATAGGCCAAAAAATCACAAGCGCGAGCAATGTGACTCCGATGATGATTTCCTGGAGACAGATCGGCCATGGAACATATCATAGCTATGTCCCTTTTACACTTAGCATATTTTATATTATGTAATAAATTTCTTATATGATCAATGAAATAAAGCATTTGGTTCACTCATATTTTCTGAGTCTTTTACCTCCTTTAGTGTTCATTTTTGGATCATATAAACCCCTTTATGCGCAAGTTTGCATTTGCACTTGTGGAAATTCCTTCTACGGGCGTTAGCTTAAGTTTTCTGGTCTACATGGTTTCTGATGTTTTTATGTGGATTTCAGGGTAGTGACTTTTCGGCACTGAAAGCTGGCAATTTTGCTCTTAGGTTCTTGATGGTGCTATTAAACATCATCACCTGAAACGTAGTTCTATGTTGAGAATTTTCCGTCTCACGAAAGGTCAAGCATACAAACCAGAATAATGGATAAGCCAGCACTTTCTTAAAAAAATATACATGCTGGATCTAGTTAAGTAGAAGGAGGCTTGTAGTCAAGTTTTCCGCCTTACAAATACATAAGTTTTTCCTGCATACACACTACAGCGATACATTTAATACAACAATGTTTTTATGGCTCGGCTATAGGGGACTTTGCCTCTACATCATCAGCAGGAGAGACAGGCTTGGAGAGCTCATCAAACTCGGAGGGACCATGGCTAGATTCTGAAGAAGACAGGTCATCGTCCATCAGCTCGTCATGCACAAAGACATCCGCCTTGGTCACCTTCGCAGCCTTGGTATCGTAGCCGCCGAGGGAGTTCCATATAGCCTCATTATCGATCTCATTCCCTTCCTCATCAAACTTCGGCATGCCGGGGTTTACCAGATCCAAGTCGGTGTTGTCGTAGTGCGCTTTAACCAAGGACAAGGCCATCCTCGCACCATCCTGGACACAAGAAGCTTTCCAGTCCTTGGTTTTCCCGGGGGCTCGATGCAGGATTTCCGAATACTTGGTTGCAGACTCTGCCACCTTGATGGTGATCTCTAGAGGCAGGGCTATCTCCTTGGCCTGGGTGATGGCAGTGTTGATGAAGTTGCCGGCAAGAATCATGCATTCCTTTGGATCAGGAGCACCTTCACCCATGTTGGTTAAACCAATGGGGGCTATGTTTTTGTTAGAGACAAGGGTCATGAGTACGACAATACAAATGCCTGCCTTACAGAATTGACAAAGTCGGAGGAAAGTTACCAAAGATGCTCATCTCAGCTTTCTTGCAGGTCTCCGCCAAGATGTCATGCTCCTTCTAAAGTTTTTTGTACACCTCAAGGTTTCGCTCATTCTGCTCCTTGGCATCTTAACATTGTTCCTTGAGCTGTGCAATTTCGTTCTTCAAGCACTGCATCTCGGCGTTAGCACATTCTTGCAGCGCCTTCATCGCCTCTTTATGGCCCTTGACAGCTTCAGCTAGGTCTTTCTTCAAGATTTTGTTTTCATCATTGAGCTCCTGGAGATGCTTAGATTGCTCGACGATGCTCTTGGCTTTAGCAATGGTGTCTGTTAGATGGAAAATGGAAAAGCATTATGAGAATTCGGTAGAAATAGACCCATGAGGAAAGTAAAGAGCTGTTAAACGAAAACAGACGCTTGCTAATTTTGATTTGTTCCTTCAGGAAGGTTGTTTTACCCTGTTCAATATACAGATCCTTCCGCAATTGGGCAAACCTTTCATTGGCGGCCTTTCTCCGGCTATTCTCATTCTGCAAAGAAGACAAAATGCTTAGTTTATCTAGAGCATCTAGTCGGAACCATTCAGTTTCAACTAAATGCTCGGGGGCTATAGTATCAGATTTTAATTGAACAAGGTGTTCTCTCTTAGAGTATCTAGTCGGAATTATTCGTTCTAACTATAAACTCGGGGGCTACACTGAGAAGTTCTACACTTGGTTCTTTAGAGCACTCAGGACAAAACTATCAATTTTCCACCTAAGAGCTCGGGGGCTATAGTGGGATATATTACAAAGTAAAATAAGTAAAGTTTAGAGACTTACAATGGTAATAACCTTCATATTGTTCGCCAAATGGGCGTATGCATTATGGAAGGTCTGAGCATTGTTATATACATCATCTACCTGTTTGATAAGATCGTCTAGGCACAAAGTCGGAGGAGTTAAAGGTAGAGGAGTTATCGAAGTCGGAGGCATGGATGACGCCCTGGCCGCCTGCTGTGTGATGATGGCAGTTGATGGCTCAGAGGCTCCCGCCTTGTCCGTTGCTCTGGCCGCCTCCGCCTCTGCTTCCTCCATCGCATGTTTCCCTTTCTCGATGACATCCTTAGTCGGAGCTTCAGCCATTTTGGAGGAGGTACTTTCTTGCGTGGCCTGGCCACTAGGAGCAACATCCATGCCATCAAAGTCGGAGACATCAGTTGTTGGATTGATATATGTCTCCATGGCGGAGGTCTCGGGAATGACGGGGAAGAAGGCCCAATGGGGCCTGTCACAGGCTTGGCATCAGGAGTTGGGGAGTAGTAGTGGGAGACAACTTGGAGAACATATCACGAATATTTTTGGACCCTCCAACATCTTTGGAGGATCGCTTCAAGCCAACACAGTATAAGTACAAGAATTGAATAGGTGCATTGAAACTTAAAGTCGGAGAATGAATACACTTACACTACAGCATGCGCCTTGGCTAAGGGGATGCTGGTGGACTTCTTCTTCTTCTCCGCCTCTAAGGCGGCGGTGGATTTCTTGGAGACTCCACTCCCCGTTTTCTTCTTCTTGACCTCGGCAGCAGTGTTAGAGGTGGAGCTCTTTCACTTTCGTGCTGCCGAAGCTGGCTGGTCCTTGGGAGTGTCATTGTCGGACACAACATGGATATCCTTCAGCTTGGGACCATAGACCTGATAGGCCATTTGATCCGCCACCAAGGTCGCCAGCTGATAGATGCAACAACGAGTCAAGTAAGTGATGCATTCAAGGCGGAAGACCTTAGAGTATATATACATAACGAGTAACAAAGGAAGCATGGTTACCTCTGGGCACTTGCCGCCTTCGAACATGTAAAAGGTGATCTTGAAGTCACGCTTCTTGTCTTTCACCTTGATTATGTCCTTAAGCCGGAGCTTGATGGAGTCATTGGAGAAGTTGTCCCGCAAGATCCGCATGGGATCTTTTCTATCCTTGGAGTGCTTGTGCATTAGCTTGGCGTGGTGCTGCAGAGGTTAGATCCGCCTCGTGAACTAGCACATGGCCAGGTCCAAGCCGGTCAGTCCTCTGTCTACCAGCCATTCAATCCGCCTTACAGCGTCAGAGGCTTCATTGTCGAACGAGAGGAGACATGGCGATCTCCATGTGGGAGCCTCGGTGGTAGCTCCGTCGACAAAGTAGGGGTACGAGTCTTGGTGGCCCTCCAAAGGGATATCTGGGCCATAGAAATATGTTCACTACCAGTTCTTGCAGGATTCATGCCCGACGATGTCGGGGAATCGCCGGTGAGGACGGATCTTAAAACTGATTGTTCCGTAGTTCATTTTTGGATTCTACAGACTCTCTCTTGATGGTGAAAAAGTAAATAAATAGATCTAACCTAGGCTTGATTCCTATAAAGTAGCTAAGTACGAGGATGCTATTGGGAGAGAGGTTGTGGAGGAGTACCCGGAAGTGCCAGAGGATCTCGAGGAAGAAGTCAGATACTGGCAGGCTTATGCCACGCACCAACTAGGACTTGAGGTATACCTTCTCTCCGGCTAGGGGAGAAGGGACCACCTCGCTGGCTGGCGCCAGCCGCCAGAGCAAACCCTCCGTCGCGGGGAGATAACCCTCAATGATGAGTTCTTGGAGTTGCTCAGTGGAGAGGTCAGAGCCCCTCCACACTCCCTTGTGGGAGTTGATACATTGCAAATGTATCTATAATTTTTGATGTTCCATGCTTGGTTTTATCCACTTTCTTGTGTTTTGTCCACACTTTGGAGTACTTTTCATATGATTTCTTAGACTAACCTATTAACAAGAGCCACAATGCCAGCTGCCTTTTTTTGCTATTTTTGGTTCCAGGAAAGTCAGAAAATGAATATTCTCGGAATTGGACAGGACAAAAGCCCAAGTGCCTATTTTTCCGGAAGTCATCAGATGCCAGAATACGAGACGGAGAAGGGCTAGGGGCCGGCCACACCACCTGGCCTGGCCCGCGCCAGGGGGTGGTCTGGCCGACCCCAGCACCCCCTCGGCCTCTCCTTCCGCCTATATATTGCTCTCGGGACAAAAACCCTAAGTACCCGATCAAAAATCCACGAAAGAGTCTGTAGCCACCGTCATCTCCATCCCTAGATTGGGAGGGATCAAGCTTCCGGCACTCTGGGAGAGGGAATTCACCCTAGAGGCCTTCTTCATCACCATGCAAGCCTTCGGTGTGATGCGTGAGTAGTTCATCCTTGGACTATGGATCCATGTAGTAGCTAGATGGCTGGTTTCTTCTCCTTTGTGCTTTCATGTTTAGATCTTGTGAGCTCCGTTCATGATCAAGATCATCTATTTGTAATTCATACATGTTGTGTTTGCGGGGATCCGATGGATATTGAGATGCTATTTCATATTGATTATTGATTCTATCATGTCTTTGTTATTTGAGATCTTGCATGCTTTCCGTTGTTAGTAGCTATCTTGGCCAAGTAGATGCTAGCAACTCCAAGAGTTAGTATTTATGCTCAATAGTGGGTTCATGCCTCGTGTAACTGGGAAGTGACAGAAATCTCTAAGGTACTAGATGTGCTGTTGCTACTAGGGAGAAAACAACGATCCTTTGTTCATAGAACAATTGTATTGTTTACTTTACACACAGTTCGTAAAGCAATAATCTGTTGCTTGCAACTTAATACTAGAGGGGGTTCGGATGATAACCTAAAGGTGGATTGTTATTCATAGATGCAGTTGGATGGCGGTCTATGTATTATGTTGTAATGCCCAATCAAGTCTCAAAGGAGTCAAGATGATTAGTATATGCATGTATTGCTTTCGCGGTGTTTGTCAATTGCCCCGCTGTAATTTTTTCACCCAACATGTTATCTATCTAAGGAGAGCCACCTCTAGTGAACTATGGATCCCTAGATTGGGAGGGATCTGAAGCTCTTCCCGGCACCCTGCCGGAGAGGGGAATTCACCCTAGAGGCCTTCTTCATCACCATGCAAGCCTTCGGTGTGATGCGTGAGTAGTTCATCCTTGGACTATGGATCCATGTAGTAGCTAGATGGCTGGTTCTCCTCTTTGTGCTTTCATGTTTAGATCTTGTGAGCTCCGTTCATGATCAAGATCATCTACTTGTAATTATGCATGTTGTGTTTGCGGGGATCCGATGGATATTGAGATGCTATTTCAGATTGATTATTGATTCTATAATGTCTTTGTTATTTGTGATCTTGCATGCTTTCCGTTGTTAGTAGCTATCTTGGCCAAGTAGATGCTAGCAACTCCAAGAGTTAGTATTTATGCTCGATAGTGGGTTCATGCCTCTGGTAATCTAGGGAAGTGACAGAAATCTCTAAGGTACTAGATGTGCTGTTGCTACTAGGGAGAAAAAGGCAATCCTTTATTCATAAAACAATCCTATTGTTTACATTACACGCAATTCGTAAAGCAATAATTTGTTGCTTGCAACTTAATACTGGAGGGGGTTCAGATGATAACCTGAAGGTGGATTATTAGTCATAGATGCAGTTGGATGGCGGTCTATGTATAATGTTGTAATGCCCAATCAAGTTCCAAATGAGTCAAGATGATTAGTATATGCATGTATTGCTTTCTTGATCTTTGTCAATTTCCCCGCTATAATTTGTTCACCCAGCATGTTATCTATATTAAGGAGAGCCACCTCTAGTGAACTATGGATCTCGGTCCTTTCTTTTACATACAATCTACAAACTATTTACTGCTTTGTGTTACTTTCTGCAAACTATTACTTCCTTCCATTCGATATGTTTAATCCTTTGTTTTCAGAAAAACCCGTGAGATTGACAACCTCATCGCAAGTTGGGGACAAAGTTCTATGGTTGTGTTGTGCAGGTCTCCATGTTGCTACTAGCACCGGTAGTGCGCCCTGCCAAGGCTCAACTAGCAACACCTTTGGGGTGTTTCCTTGCTCCTACTAGTTCGATTAAACCTTGGTTTCATAACTGAGGGAAACTTGCTGCTGTGCTTATCATACCTTCCTGTTGGGGTTCCCCAACGAGCTTGTTAATACACGAGCCATCAAGCACTTTTCTGGCACCGTTGCCGGGGAGTCAAGGACATCTTCACAAGGGGAGTTCCTCATAACCAATCTCTTTACTTTGTTATTTTTGTTTTGCTTATTTTCTTTTTGCTTTGTTTGCTTGTTTCTTTATCAAAAACACACAAAAAATTAGTTTTACAAGTTTGCTTTTTATTTGAAAACTCAAAAAAATGACTACTCTTGAAAACACTAAGTTGTGTGACTTCACTAGCACCAACAACAATTATTTTATGAGCACACCTATTGCTCCACATGTTCTTGATGATACTCTCTTTGAGATAAAACCTGCTTTACTCAATCTTGTTAAGAGAGAACAATTTTCTGGTATTGGTAATGAAGATGTTGCTTCCCATCTAAATAACTTTGTTGAACTTTGTGAGATGCAAAAGCATAGGGATATATATGGTGATATTACTAAGATGAAATTGTTTCCTTTCTCTTTGAGAGGAAAAGCTAAAGAATGGTTGAATTCCTTAACTAGGAATAGTATTGATTCCTGGACTAAATGCAAAGATGCTTTCATTGGAAAATACTATCCTCCTGCTAAGATTATATCTATGAGAAGTGAAATAATGAAGTATAAACAATCTGATAATGAGCATGTTGCTCAAGCTTGGGAAAGAATGAAATCTTTGGTAAAGAATTGTCCCACTCATGGACTGACTGCTTGGATGATCATCCAAACTTTTTATGCAGGATTGAACTATTCTTCAAGGAACCTATTGGACTCTGCTGCTGGAGGTACCTTTATGACCATTACTTTGGGTGCTTCAACAAAACTTCTGGATAATATGATGGTTAACTACTCCGAATGGCATACTGAGAGAGCTCCACAAGGTAGGAAGATAAATTCTGTTGAGGAAACCTCCTCCTTGAGTGATAAAATTGATATTATTATGTCTACGCTTGTTAATGGGAAATCCCATATTGATCCAAATAATGTTCCTTTAGCCTCTTTGGTTGCTCAAGAAGAGCAAGTTGATGTGAACTTCATAAGAAATAACAATTTTGGCAATAATGCTTATAGGAATAATTTTGGTAACAACAGTTATAAGCCATATCATCCCAACAATGGTAATGCTTATGGAAGTTCCTACAACAATAATGCTCCCTCTGAACTTGAAGTTATGCTTAAGGACTTTATTAGTAAACAAACTGCTTTCAACAAAACTATTGAGGAAAAAATCTCTAATGCTGAAAGAAATATAGCATCTTTGGCTGAAGCTCAATCTTCTATGAATAAAATGGATGCTAAACCTGAAACTAATGATAATCCCTTTGCATCTAGTAAGAATTGATGAAAATGTTAGACTATTAGCTGAATTACATGCTAAGTGGGAAAGAGAAGATGAAATTGCTAGAAACATTAGTGTTTCTACTATCACCACCAGTAGTGTTGAGGCTAGTAGTAGTTCTACTACTTTAGATGATAAATTTGATTTTGATCTTGATGATTGCAATATCTTTGAAGTTATTAAGTTCCTACAAAAGCTTGCTAAAAGTCCTAATGCTAGTGCTATGAACATGGCCTTTACAAAACACATTACTGATGCTCTCATAAAGATTAAAGAAGAATAGTTGAAACAAAAAGCTTCTATTCCTATAAAACAAGAAGATGGTTGGGAACCCATCATTAATATGAAAGTGAATGGCTTTGATTTCAAAGCTTTATGTGATCTTGATAGTAGTGTTCTATTATGCCTAGAAGGATTTATGATATGCTTGATTTGCCTCCACTTGAAGATTGTTATTTGAATGTCCCACTTGATGATAATGATAAAAAGAAACTCATGGGGAGTCTTAATGATGTTCTTATTATGGTTAACAATGCCTATGTCCCCGTTGATTTCTATGTTTTGGATGTTGAATACAATGCTTCTTGTCCTATTACTTTGGGAAGACCTTTTCTTAGAACTGTTGGTGCCATTATTGATATGAAAGAAGGCACCATTAAATATCAACTCCCACTCAAGAAAGGTATAGAACATTTCCCTAACAAGAGAGAGAAGATTTCTTTTGCCTCTCATATGAAAACAAAATTTGGTTTTAATGCTTCTTCATTTGAGAACACTTGATTCTTTTTCTTGCTTCTTATGCCTAACTTAAAGGCGTTAAAGAAAAGTACTTATTGGGAGATAACCCAAAATTTTTAGATGAGTCTTGGAAGTTGTTACTTCAGTAAGTAATAACCGCTTCTTATCCTTTTTATTTGCTTTTTGTGCCAAGAGTAACCTCTAATGAGAGAGAAGTAATGATTGGGAAAGTTGCTGTCCCAAAACAGATTTTTGTGCTTCACCGTAAAAATTCGTGTAAAATCTCTGAATGTATTTTTGAGGCGTTAATTTTTGTGCTTCTTCCCCAGGTTGTTATCTAACTTTGGTTAGTTCAACACTTTTTTATTTGAGCAACAGAACGTCTTCGAAAAAAATCGTCTTTACCTGCTGGTCTGTTTTGACAGATTTCTGCCATTTTCTGCATTTGCTTCTTGTTGGTTCCTTTTTGAGTTCTTTTGGGGAATTGAGATTTTTGAGGGAAGTGCTACAGTAACTAATGTTCTAATGGAAGTTTATTTGGTGTTAGAACTGAACCGTAAGACTTATTATCTTGAGTGCACTAATGTTGCTAATAAAGATTGTGTGAAGTTTTGTATGAAGGAAAAAATTCATGTGTATGGGAGAAATGAGTAATGAGATGAAGGATGGACTAAAGCTCAAGCTTGGGGATGCCACGCGTGTCACCCCAAGAAATATCCAAGAAGTACAAGCGTCAAAGCTTGGGGATGCCCAAGGCATCCCCTTCTTCATCAATAAAAATCCCAGGTCTCTTCCAAACGCTTCATTTTTATTGTTTCATGCATAGTTGTGTTGTTCTTGGAGCGTCTTCTTTTTCGTTTTCGTTTTGGTTTTTGTTTGCTTGGTTTGCTTATTTTGCTTAATAAATTGGTTGGACCCCCTCTTTCATACATTGGTTTTTAAATAGTTTGGTTTGGTTTGGAAAAGAGTAGGAAAGTTCATGCTTATGTGGTAAAAAGAGCTTGTTTTTGATTGTGGCCTATGCTTTGTCATGCCATGCTTGATATTGTTTTGGCTTTATGCTTAGTATTCTTTGCTGTAGAATGACTTGTTATAAATAATTGAGATTGCTTAATGTGCCTTGGATGAATCATGCGTTGTTTTAGCATATTAAAGCATAGTATAGTGGTATTCTCCTTTGATTCTTTATTTGGGTTGACTTGGCACATGCTCACACCATGTTATGACTATCCAAAGTCACCATAAGCCTTTATGATCCTTTATTTTTGAACTTGTAGTATCACTTTATGCTTTGATCAATGATGTTTTGTCGCTCTGCATGATTATGGCCACTATTGCTCTCTTAGTTTGTCGCTCCCAGTCTTTTGCTAGCCTCCACAACCAAGTATGAGTTTCACTCATGCATAAACTCCCTAAACCAAGTTATTCCAAAGAGTCCACCATACCTACCTACTAGCATATGCTATTCCAAGTATATTCATGCTTTTTTTATCTTCCAAATTAAACATGTTATGAGAAAACTAGTGATTAAAGCTCTCACGAACTTGATGGCGCACTTTACTTTTCTTGCCCTTAATAAACTTGAACCATTGTGTCGCCTATGTTGTATATGCTTGCACTTATTTGTTGGGAATTAGCAGAACCATGCTGTCATGGGGAACACTTTCAACATTGCACTTAGTACTTATACCTAGTTGATATCATGCTCTTTTGTATATGGATGTCGTCAGTGTGAAATGAAAGGGGAGCTTGTAAGTCCATGGAGTTATGTATATGTGTTAGAGAAATGCCTGGGCCGCTGGTCTAATCCATGCTGACATGGTGGAAACCTGCAGCGTAACCATAATGAGATGTCTATGAAGCATTCTTCTTATAAAAAAAGAGTCCTATATTGAGAAAAAGAGAAGAAAAAATGAGATTATGAAAAGAGGAAAGAGATAAAAAAGCACCATATTCCCATGGTAAATAAGAAGATTGTTGAGATGCTCGTTGTCTGCTTGCCTTATCATTTTGATATGGGGATTCTTCCGTATCATCGGGCAAGGGGTACCCCGTTGGTGGTTCTCTATGATACACATGTACTTACGATGACAAGAACTTACCGGTGACTAAACTTGAGTAGCATGAGGAGCGGCCCTCATATTCAAGGGACATGATATTTCTAACTTATACTTCGTCAAGCATGTACACCATAGTTTGTTCACTTTAACCTTAATCACTTCAAGATGCTTATGATAGGGGCAATGAGAGCTGAAAGCTATAAGTACCAAAAATTTTGGAAGCTCTTTATGAGACTTGAATCCCTACTTCCTTCTATGAAGGCCTTTCTTCCACCATTATATTGAGTCTCCACCTTCTATCTTTATGCACCTACTTTGAGAGCATAGTGGCCATTCTTAGTTCTATGTGCATTGTCCCAAGACTAGTTGATTGATGCATAACTTGATATTGCTTGTTTTAAACTATTTGTATCTAGTCACTCTTATGAACTTTGAAGGTGTCCTATGCATTTATATTTGCTACTCTATGAGGGACAAGCTGAATGCTATTATGCTATGTTTTCTTTATGTGAAACAAACAAACATCTTGCAAAGCATTGTTATTCATGAATCTTTTGTTTGTGCCTTTTCATGTTGCATCATAGTTTCTTTGTCTTATTGCTAGAACCTTGTCTTTCATGTTATGATTGAAGTACTATGATCCCAGCTTTGAATGTTTTACAAATACTTTGATCAAGTCTTTGATGGTGCATGTCACCTCAAAAATTATTCTTTCTTTTTATCACTTACCTACTCGAGGATGAGCAGGAGTTAAGCTTGGGGATGTTGATACATTGCAAATGTATCTATAATTTTTGATGTTCCATGCTTGGTTTTATCCACTTTCTTGTGTTTTGTCCACACTTTGGAGTACTTTTCATATGATTTCTTGGACTAACCTATTAACAAGAGCCACAGTGCCAGCTGCATGTTTTCTGCTATTTTTGGTTCCAGGAAAGTCAGAAAATGAATATTCTCGGAATTGGACGGGACAAAAGCCAAAGTGCCTATTTTCCGGAAGTCATGAGATGCTAGAATACGAGACGGAGAAGGGTTGGGGGCCGGCCACACCACATGCTGGGCCAGGCCTGGCCCGCCGAGGTGTAAGGCAGCCGACACCCAAAGACCTCGGCCTCCTTCCGCCTATATATTGCCCTCGGGACGAAAACCCTAAGTACATGATCAAAACTCCACGAAGAGTGCAGAGTGGCCGTCATCTCCATCCCTAGATCGGGAGGATTTGAAGCTCTTCCGCACCTGGGAGAGGAATTCACCCTGCAGGCCTTCTTCATCACCATGAAAGCCTCCGGTGTGATGCGTGAGTAGTTCATCCTTGGACTACGGATCCATGTAGTAGCTAGATGGCTGGTTCTCCTCCTTTGTGCTTTCATGTTTAGATCTTGTGAGCTCCGTTCATGATCAAGATCATCTATTTGTAATTCTGCATGTTGTGTTTGTGGGGATCCGATGGATATTGAGATGCTATTTCAGATTGATTATTGATTCTATCATGTCTTTGTTATTTGTGATCTTGCATGCTTTCCGTTGTTAGTAGCTATCTTGGCCAATTAGATGCTAGCAACTCCAAGAGTTAGTATTTATGCTCGATAGTGGGTTCATGCCTCTGGTAATCTAGGGAAGTGACAGAAATCTCTAAGGTACTAGATGTGATGTTTCTACTAGGGAGAAAACAACAATCCTTTGTTCATAGAACAATCGTATTGTTTACATTACACGCAATTCGTAAAGCAATAATCTATTGCTTGCAACTTAATACTAGAGGGGGTTCAGATGATAACCTGAAGGTGGATTATTAGTCATAGATGAAGTTGGATGGCGGTCTATGTATAATGTTGTAATGCCCAATCAAGTTCCAAAGGAGTCAAGATGATTAGTATATGCATGTATTGCTTTCTCGATGTTTGTCAATTGCCCCGCTGTAATTTGTTCACCCAGCATGTTATCTATCTTAAGGAGAGCCACCTCTAGTGAACTATGGATCCCGGTCCTTTCTTTTACATACAATCTACAAACTGTTTACTGCTTTGTGTTACTTTCTACAAACTATTACTTCCTTCCATTCAATACGTTTAATCCTTTGTTTTCAGCAAAATCAGTGAGATTGACAACCTCATCGCAAGTTGGGGACAAAGTTATGTGGTTGTGTTGTGCAGGTCTCCACGTTGCTACTAGCACCGGTAGTGCGTCCTGCCAAGGCTCAGCTAGCAACACCTCTAGGGTGTTTCCTTGCTCCTACTGGTTCGAGTAAACCTTGGTTTCATAACTGAGGGAAACTTGCTGTTGTGCTCATCATACCTTCCTCTTGGGGTTCCCCAACGAGCTTGTTAATACACGAGCCATCAGGAGTCAGCGTCTTCTTCTGTAGCATCTTGCGCCACCCTTTTCTGGTCACCGCCGGTGGTTTCCACCACAGCGGAGATGGGGATCACCACTCCTTCCGACAGGACAGAGACGCCCCGTGATGGCTCAGTCAAAGCCTCGGGGGTCACCGCCGTCGAGGGAGCGCTGCTGCTAGAGGCCATTGTGGGAGAAGATGGGGATTTGGAGGCTGGAAGTGTTCTGGTTAGGGTTCTCCACTAAAAAGCTTGAACGGTCGTGTGGTGGCAGGAAGAAGATGACGTGAGGAAGAATGCGGGTAAAAGTAAAAGCCTAAACCGTAGTTAATATTTATAGACCCAGCATCAAGATTCATGCAAAGAGATCTAACAGACATGGCGCTGTCGACATGGATACGAACGTGCGCGGTAATTTGGCCACATCCTCCGTCTTTGCCGCTTAACGTTTCGGATTTTGCACGCTCGAAAATAGCTAATGATTAATTCCCTGCTATATGTGAGTTTCAAGGTAGCATAGGTTGTAGCCTATGTCATCCTTCTGACCGTTGAAGTGGAAGAGTCACATCCAAAGATTCCATAGAACACGGAAATTATCCGACTCTGGGAGAATGTACTTGAAGAATCTTCAGCGACATTATGAAGACGAAGATGATTGCAGGGTTTTGTGGGAGACCTTTGATATATTTCTTGACAGATTGCTGGCATCACGTACATGGAGCATTCAAGACCAATGGTCAAGATAGTGCAAGATCTCAAAGTCCTCTGGGGGCTACTGTTGGGGATATGCTAAATGGGTATCACCATTACATGTGTCTAATCCGGCTAACCCGGGTGGCCCACAGTTGATAGCATGGCCTATGGCCTACTGGGCGACCTAGTTAGACGGATCCAGAAGGGAGGCCCATGCCGGATAAAGGAAGGCTACGTGGGAGTCACCGACATACTCGGAGCCTTGGAGTACAAGACACGAAGACTAGTTACTATTAGTGTATGACTCTTTACCTTGTCCAGCAAGGTCCTTTCCCTATAACCCTAGGTTCTGGTGCCTTTATAAACTGGACCTATGGGAGCCTTTAGGACACAACACATACGATTTAGACGTACAACACCTCGCAGAGGGAACCGATCTCTATAACTCGACGTATTGCCATTATAGTAATTTATAGCAGAGTAGAGTTTCGCTACCGTTGTGGGACTTGAACCTGGGTAAACTGTGTTACATCATACCGCCAACTCACCGCCATCCCCCACATCTCTAAACACGCTATGTGAGGACCCCTCCATGGTGTACTTGCTGGCAAGACCACGACAGTTGGCGCCCATCGTGGGGCAAGAGGCGCTTCGAGCTCTACATCGGGCTTATTTCTTACTTAGGAAATAATTTTGAAGAATTAACATATGATAAAATAAGTATTTTATTTTAATAAAATAGGTAATTAAGGATTTATTACCTTAGAAATCTTTAAACCTTCTGAAATAATATACTTTATATTTTTCTAGTAAAATTTACTTCATCAAGATCTTTAAAATGATTTTTATTTATTTTTAGGTATTATATTTATTTTTATAAAAAACCATAAAGTAATAAATGTCCTTAAATATTCATATTAAGTTTTATTAATTTCAAATACCAGTCAGTATTTTCTTAGATTTTTTATATTTTTGTGAACATTTAGAGGTATCATATGTATTTTTAGGATTTTTTTCTTTATTTTTCTAGAGCCTAAATACTCTTAGGGGTATATTTGTAATTTACAATTTTGCTTAAGATTAAGTATTTCCTTATTTAGCTGGACTAGACCCATGGTCTAGCTGAGCCCGGTCATTTGGCCCGAGCATCGATCCGACCCAGACCTTTAAAGGGAATATGCCCAAGAGGCAATAATAAAGTTGTTATTATATTATTCCAAGTATATGGTAGATGTTTATTTTGCAAGCTATAATTGTATTGATTGGAAACGTTAATACATGTGTGTTTAATAAACAAATAAAAGGTTCCTAGTTATGATTCTCTTATAAACTAGCGCGTTGATTAACAAGATGATCAAGGTTTCCTGATCATGGACATTGGATGTTGTTAATAACGAGGTCACAACATTGGTGGAATAATGTGATGAACATTCATCCAAAGTATAGAAATAAGACCAAAGTAATTGTGTTTAAATTGCTATAACATCATATGAAGTAATTCTAGTCCTTAGACCATGAGATCATGTCAATCACTAACACTAAAAGAGTAACTTGATAACATCAAATGTTACACTGTAACAGGGTGACAATAAAGGTGGGTTCAGATACTCCGAAGGTGTTATGTAGAGGCTCATGGATCAAGAGGGAAATTTGTCCATCCCGATGATGGATAGATATGCTCTGGGCCCTCCCAGTGATATCACATTGAGATAGCTTGCAAGCAAGTGATATGATCACTAGAATGTTATGCCACGGGAATGAGAAAAGAGTGCATGTCGGTAACGAGATCAAACTAGGTATGGGGATACCGTTGATCGAATCTCGGACATGTAATATATCGCGAGACAAACTGATTTATTTACTAACATTAAAGGTTCTCATGATCACAGAAGTTGTTGGGGATATGCTAAATGGGTATCACCATTGCATGTCTCTAATCCGGCTAACCTAGGTGGCCATAGTTGGTAGCATGGCCTATGGCCTGCTGGGCGGCCCAGTTAGACGGATCCAGAAGGGCAGCCCATGCTAGATAAAGTAAGGCTACGTGGGAGTCACTGACATACTCGAAGCCTTGGAGTACAAGACACGAAGACTAGTTATTATTAGTGTAAGACTCTTTACCTTGTCTGGCAAGGTCCTTTTCTTGTAACCCTAGGTTCCAGTGTCTTTATAAACTGGACCTATGGGAGCCTTTAGGGCACGACACATACGATTCAGACGTACAATGTACAACACCTCGCATAGCGAACCGATCTCTGTAACTTGGCGTATTGCCATTATAGTGATTTATAGCAGGAGTAGAGTTCCGCCACCATTGTGGGACTTGAACCTGGGTAAGCTGTGTTACCTCGTACCCACCAACTCATTGCCTACCCCCACGTCTCTAAACACGCTCTATGAGGACCCCTCCACGGCGTACTCGTCGGCAATACGATGACAGAAGACATCGTTGAATGTGTAGGAGTCAGTATGGATCTCCAGGTCCAGCTGCTGGTTATTGATCGGAGAAAAGTCTTGATCATGTCTGTGTTATTTGCGAACTGTAGGGTGACACACTTAAGGGATACCGACACCATTTGGAGCAAATATGTTCCAGAGAAAAGAATTGCAAAGCGCTGGAATTATTTCAATGGACACCAGAATTGTTTCGGGTGAAATTGGTGAAAATGGTTCTCCATGTGATATTGAAATGTTGCAGGGGGTTTTAAGTGATTTTTTAATTAAAGTAATTAACAAAATTCTGAATAAAATAAATAAAAGAGTTTTATTAAATGAGAGATGCATTAAATTTTGTGGAAATTTAATGGAGATGAGTGGAATTTTGAGTGGAAGGAAAATTGATTTGAGTGGGAGCTCCACCACATGAATGAGGGAATAGGTTGGGGAACCTCCATGGCCATTGGCCATGGGAGGGGGCTGCCCCCCACTACAAGAAAAGTTGGTTTTTACAACGGACGATTTTCATGGTTGAAGGCCCGTTTTCCGTGGCTAAAAGGTCTTCCGCGACGGATGCCCTTCATGGTAAAAGCCCCGCCACAAATAAATCAACCACGGTTTTTTCTGACCGTGGCGGAATGCACCCTTCGGCCATGAAAACTTGTTCCGTCATAGATCAGTTTGCCAGCCGCGATGACTGCTGACATCACGCAACCTGACACGTGGCAGCCGCCGTTAACGTCCGATTACCGCCATTAACAGTCGCAGAAACCATGGTGGAAGCTAGGCCCAGCCAAGGCCTGCTAATAGCTAAATGGGTCAGCCCATATGGAGAGCCAAATAGGAACACGACCCTTTACTGTTTAGTCCTGCACTGTCTAGAATCGGCCCAGTACAGCAGCTAGCAGCGGCCCTTACACTTTCGGGCCCGGCACTATTTCGACCTATATAAGGCCCAGGTTTGCCCAACACTATGTTGCCACTTGAGGCCCGCAACAATATGGCTCGGCACTGTTCAGGCCTATTGCCAATCTAGTCTTTTACTCTCTAGTCCTATTACTGTTCCAGCCTTTTAGGAATTTTGACCTGTTACTGTTTAGGCCCTTTAGTGTTTGGGCTTTTGCCTGTTTAGGACCTTCAAGAGTTGTTCTAGGTGGACTATTAAGTAAGTTGTTTGCTTCGAAAATGCAATGGGAGGATGAATGGGATGAGGGATCACAACTTTCAGTCCTGCCTTCTAAGGACTCCTACTGGGTTTTAACTACAGTCTACTAAAATATGGTGAAAGAGATTAAAACAAAGAACAAGGGAAACATGTAGTATTATATAAAGTAGAGATCATTTAAAGTAAGTATGAACTTACAATAGCACGTTCAGGTTGACCGTAGCTCCTTCTCGAGCGGGTGCGACTCCTGGTCAATCTGCTAAAAGAATCTGAGCAGAGCAGTTGGAACTCTGGTCCTTGTACTCCATTGTCATTTCTCTGCATGACATTTTAAACCAAGTTAGTTGGTTTGGAAGGATGAAAACTCTTGAAAACCACCAAAAACATAGCATTAAAATTACCAGATGTATGTTTCAAACTAGATAGCTGGTTTGTAAGGATGAAAGTAGGTGAAAACACCAACATATAGCATTGAAAATGACCAAATATATCATTCAAACTAGATAGACATTTTCTGAATTAAGCATTCACACATAGATTGACAATAGAACATAAATGCAAATGTCATGGAAAGTTCTTAGGTAGAATGACTTATTAACTTATTAGGCATGCAGGTTATACAACTAATTAACATGACAAGAAACTGGCCTAAGTAACACAAGGAAACCTCACGATTCAGCCTTGCTGGGCGTCAGATTATCAGTGTTGGATCCTCTATGAGTTGTTTGCATGACCCATGCGAGCGCTCAGAAAGAATAGAATATATGAGTTGGTGTTGGAGGATTAAACCGATAGCGTGAGAATGTAAGAAAGGGAATAAAAGCGAGAAGCTAATGATGTGGATAGGACCTACAAGATTAAGGGTGCAAACGAAATGGCAATAGCATCCAGGATATTGAGCAACATCCTAACAATTTCATAGCTTACGAGTACCAAAAATATAGTAAACGGGCAAGAGAAATTACCGTTGCGTGGCGAAGACGGGTGGGACGGCCAAGAGGGCGGCGGGGGTGGCGGCTCGGCATTTCGGGGTCAGCAACGAATGATTCAGTGAAGCGACCCCGGTAGGATAGACAACGGCGTTGGCGAAGCAGATCCGGTGCAGCTAGGGAGTCGGTAAAATAGTTTCGGTGAAGAGAGCCTGCAGTGGAAGAGCTCCGGTGTCGAAGAGAGGGCCAACGTTGAAGTAACTGGAGGAAGTTCGAGGTTGGAGGGGTGTGGGCGGGGAAGAGATGATGGGGGAGTATAGGTGGGATGACGCACATTTACCACCTATACCCCTCTATTATTGCAGTACTCCCACGGTCCTTGTTTCTGGAGCAGGGATAGAAGAGAATTTTGCATTTGCAAAAAACGGGGTGGGATATTTGAATAGATGCGCAAGATATTTGAATAGATGTGCGCAAGATGTTTCGGCGCCATGCGGAAATTTTGAGGTTCAAGCTTCCGACGTACGCTACTCCGACGCGGCCGCTCGCACGTGTTGGCCCCGTCTAGACCCATAGCCAGCGAGAGTATGCTTACCAACATATAAATGAGTTTCACACATTTGCTGAAATTGATAAACAATATATTTTGAAGGCTTTCATACAAGATGACCAAGATCATGGCCATATCTCTGTTATAGTTTATAATAGCGTGTCCATATCTGGTAGATAGCTGCATCTTGGCATTTCAAAAGAAGATTCTAGATTTGATGGACAATGCCCAACTTTCATGAATTTTCAAACTTTCTAGCTAAATCTATGCAATAAAATGACTTTTTGACAATCTGAAGTAAGTATGTCTAATTTCAAACTAGAAAGTGTGTGATATACCTTGCTCTTGACTTTTTAAAATAATTCAAAGATACCAAGTAGTCAAATATTGGAGATCCACTAAGAGTTTCACAAAATTCAACTCTTTGATATGAATGGTAATGGCACCTAATTTCAGCTATTTTAAAAAAAATACAAAGAAACAAAATATAAAAATAAATGCATCCATTATTTTCTCTCTTCGTGTCTCGCTATGTGCACTAGCTACTTTCCATGGAAAAATATAATCTTAAAATTTGATAACTTCCTTGAAAAAATTGTATCACAATATATGGAGTACCATGTAAGAATATGCATGTCTTTCAAACCAGATGACCAAGGTCATGGCCATATCTTTTCTATAGTTTATAATAACCTATCCATATTAGCTAGTCGGTGTGTATTGGCATTTAAAATATTATTTACAAAGAAAGCTTCCGAATTGAAGTTATTTCAATTTTCTAAGGCACAACATTGGCTTTTGTCATGAAGCTACTACAAAACATGGCTTAAAATCCCACCGCCCTAGTTTTCAATTAAAGTATATATAGCCTAGGGTTAAGTCTAGGGTTCGGGGTTTTATTTTGGGTTGAGGGTTTAAAGGTTCGTGGTTTATGGTTTAGGGTTTAGGGGTTTAGGGTTCATGATTTAGGGTTTAGGGTTTAGGGTTGTTCAGGGTTTTAGGGTTTATGATTGTTTAGGTTTTAGGGTTTAGGGAATTTTCAATAATAATGTTCAAGCTTTATATATATGGTTATTATTCATGGAATAGAATGGCATTATCACAATTTAATAAAAGTATTTCAAAATTTGATCTATAAGTGCATTATACCTCCTTGGTAAGGGTTTAGGGTTCTAGGGTTAGGAAGTTAGGGTTCTAGGATTAGGAGGTTATTAGGGTTTACGGTTAAGGGTTTTTGATTTACAATATTGTTCAAGCTTTATGCTTATATTCATGGAATAGAATGGCGTTACCGCAATTTAATGAAAGTATCTCAAATTTTGATCTATAAGTGCATGGTACCTGCTTGGTTTAGGGTTTATATGGGTTGATGATTTAGGGTTTTACGGTTTAGGTTTTATGGGTTGTTTAGGGTTTAGGGATTAGCGATTTTTCAATAATGCTCAAATATTTATGCTTATATTCGTCGAATAGAATGGCGTTACCTTCTTTAATGAAAGTATCTCAAATGTTGATATCTAAGTGCATGATACCTGCTTGGTTAGGGTTTATGGGTCGTGGGTTTTGGGTTTTAGGGTTTTACAGTTTAGGTTCTATGGTTATATAGGATTTAGAGTTTAGCGAATTTAGAATAATGATGAAGCTTTATTGTTATATTTGTCGAATAGAATGGTGTTACCTAATTTATTGAAAGTATCTCAAATTTTGATCTATAAAGTGTATGATACCTACTTGGTAAGTGTGTATGGGTTGAGGGTTTGGGGCTTTAGGGTGTAGGGTTTAGGGGTTATTTAAGGTTTAGGGAATTTTCGATAATGCTCAAGATTTATGCTTATATTCGTCAAATAAAATAGCATTACCAAATTAAACGAAAGTATATCAAATTTTGATCTATAAGTGCATGCTACGTGCTTGGTAAGGGCTTAGGGTTTCGGGTTTTAGGGGTTTTGGGTTTGGGGTTTTGGGTTTTAGGAATTTTCAATAATGTTCAAGTTGCTTTATGCTTATATTCGTGGATTAGAATGACATTACATCAATTTATTGAAAGTATCTCAAAATTTGATGTATAGTGCACGATACCTGCTTTGGTTAGGGTTTATGGGTCGAGGGTTTAGGGTTTTAGGTTTTTACAGTTTAGTTTTATGGGTTGTTTAGGGTTTAGGGTTTAGCGAATTTTCAATAGTGCTGAAGATTTATGCTTATACTCGTAGAATAGAATGGGTGTTAGCTGATTTAATGAAAGTATCTCAAATTTTGATCAATGTGTGCATGACACCTGCTTGGTTAGGGTTTATGGCTGAGGGTTTAGGTATTTAGGGTTTAGGGTTTAAGTTTTAGGGGTTGTTTAGGGTTTAGGGGATTTTTGATATTACTCGAGATTTATGCTTATATTCATAAAATAGAATGGCGTTACCCAATTTAACAAAACTATCTTAAATTTTGATCTATAAGTGCATGCTACGTGCTTGGTGAGGGTTTAGGATTTGGGTTTTAGGGGTTTAGGGTTTTGGGAATTTTCGATAATGTTCAAGCTTTATGCTTATATTCATGGAATAGAATGGTGTCACCCAATTTAACGAAAGTATCTCAAATTTTGATCTATATTTGCACGATACCTGCTTGGTCGGGGTTTAGGGGTTTATATTTTATGGTTTAGGATTCTATGAATTCTCAATAATATTTTCAAACTTTATGGTTATATATATTCATGGAACAGAATGGTGTTACCGTAATTTAATGAAAGTATCTCAAAAATTGATCTACAAGTCGATGATACCTGCTTGGTCATATTTTTGTTAAATAAAACTGAACGTACCCAAGTACTAAAACAAGGGAGAAACACGAAGAGTTCCTTGAGATTTAGGCGCTGTTTGGTTGGGCTCTAATTCTGGCTTTTGATTTTTGGCTTATAAAGCTATGAACGTGTTTTTGGCTTTTTTTTAGCTTTTAGTCTAACATAGTGGAATGATAGTATAAGCCATGTTGGATGATTTTAACGATTTTATCTTGGTTTAGCGAAAAATGTTCGAATTTTGAACAACAAGCAATGGGAATCTCTACTTCCCATAATTCTGGCTCACTGACATGTGGGTCACTTGCATAGTGGGTCCAAAAAGTTAGTGTAGGTCGGAGTGAGCGGGCAGGTAAATATAGAAGAAGGGCTGGTAAACATCGATGGGGTGATGCACTTGGGAGAACGCAAATTTACCACCTATATCCCTCTGTAATTGCAGTGCTCCCTCGGATTCTTGTTTCTGGAGCAGGGATATAAGAGGAATTTTGCATTCTAGAAAGAGGTGAAGCATGTTTGAATGGATGCGCGAGATATTTTAATGGATGGGTGCGATGTTTGGGCCCCGTACCAAATTTTGAGGTCGAAGCTTCTAGCATACGCTACTCTGGCATGGGGCCTCTCAGACGCGCAGTTACCGTCTTGGCCCACACATCAGCGAGAGTTGCTTCCCAGCATTTAAACGACTTTCTAGGCATTTGCTGAAATTTTTGAACAATTTAAGGCTTTCAAGAAGATAACCATCATAAAAAAAAAGGTGACCAAGGTCATGGAAATAGTTTATGATGACGTGTCCGTATTTGGCAGATCGGTGTATCTTTGCAAATCAACCAATATGTCTGGTTCCAAATTTGAAGTTTGTTTTCGAATTTCCAAGTAACAACAATGTGTTTTATTGTGAAGCAACTACAAAGATGATGGCTCAAAATTCCACCGCACCCTTTTTTCACACAATGTATAACGCCCTTTCAAGCTTCTAGGCTAAATTTGTGCAATAAAATAATTTTTGGGGCTGGATGTTTGAATGGATGGGCAAGATGTTTGAATGGGTGGGCGGGATATTTCGGCGCTCTACCGAAATTTTGAAGTTGAAGCTTCTAAGGTACGCTACTCCCACTTGGGATGCTGTCCCCATCAGATAGACCCACAAGCATGTATGTTTTCCAGCATTTAATGAGTTTATAGACATCTGCTCAAATTAATGAACATTAATTCAAGGCTTTCAAACAAGAGGAGTAAGGTCACATCCATAGTTTCTGTACTTTTTTCATGTTTTGTACGACTCCATACATTGAAGCATATTCATTAATGAAGCTTACAAACGTGTCCATATTTGGTAGATCGGTGCATCTTGGTATTTCAAGCAATTGTTTACAAAGGAGATTCTAGATTTGATGGATAATGCCCTATTTTCATGAGTTTCCAAGCTTCCTAGCTGAAGATGCTAAAATTAATCACTTTTTGATGATTGAAAGTAAGTATGTCTATTTACGAACTACAAAGTGTATGATATAGCTTACTCTTGACTTTTTAAAATTAGTTTAAAGGTACCGAATTAGTCAAATATTGGAGAACCACCGAGAGTTTTGCAAGATTTCAGTTTTTTGATATGAATAGTAATGACACCAAATTTGGGCCAGTTTTTTTAAATAAAATAAAGAAACAAAATATAAAACAAAATACAACCATTCGTTTCTCCGTTGGTGTCTCACTGTGTGCATTGGCTAATTTCCATGAAAATATATAAATTTTGATAACTCTTGAAAAACTCGTTTCACAATATGGCGTACCATGTTTGAACATTCATGGCTTTCAAAAACTAGATGACCAATGTCAACGCCATATGTGTTACCATACTTTATGATAATGTAACCTTGTTTGGTAGATTGGTGCATATTGGTATTTCAACATTGTTTAGAAAAAGAGCTTCCATATTTGGAGTTATTTTAAAAGCTCCAATCGATAATAATGGCTTTAATTTTTCATACGATATATGGCGTACCATGTATGAATTTGCATGGCTTTCAAACCAGATGACCAAGGTCATGGCCATATCTTTGCTATAGTTTATAATGACATGTTTGTATTTGGTAGATTGGTCCGTATTATTGGCATTTAAATATTATTTACAAACGAAGCTTCTGAATTTGAAGTTATTTTCAATTTTTCAAGCGATGACTATGGCTTTTGTCGTGAAGAAACTACAAATAAGTATGGCCCAAAATCCCATTGCCCTAGTTTCCCCACAAGATATATATAGTCTGGGGTTTAGGGTTCGTGTTTTTTGGGTTGAGGGTTTAGGGGTTTGGGGTTTATGGTATATGATTTAGGATTTTAGGGTTTAGGGCTTAGGATTTTAAGGTTGGTATTTAGGTTTTAGGGTTTTAGGCTTTAGGGTTTTCTAGGTTTGTGGGTTTATGAATTTTCAATAATAATGTTCAAGCTTTATATATATATTCATGGAATAGACTGGTGTTATCGCAATTTAATGAAGGTATCTCAGATTTTGATCTATAAGTGCATCATACCTACTTGGTAAGGGGTTGAGGGGATGAGGGTTTAGGGTTTATGGTTTTGGGGGTTTAAGTGTTTAGGGTTTAGGTTTTTTGGGAATCTTTCGATAATGTTCAAGCTACTTTATATATGCTTATATTCGTGGAATTGAATGGCATTAGCACAATTTGAGGAAACTGTATCTGAAATTTTGATCTACAAGTGCATGTGATGCCTCATCTGCCAAGGTCATTTAGGTGGGGTTGAGGGTTTAGGATTTTAGGGTTTAGGGCATTTTCAATAATGTTCAAACTTTATTGTTATATTCGTGGAATAGAATGGCGTTACCACAATTTAATGAATGAATCTCAGATTTTGATCTATAAGTCCACGGTACCTTCTTGGTTAGGGTTTATATGGGTCGAGGGTTTAGGGTTTTACGGTTTTATGGTTTAGGTTTTATGGACTGAATAGGGTTTAGGGGGTTTATCGAATTTTCAATAATACTCAAGCTTTATGCTTATATTCATTGAATAGAATATGGCGTTACCTAACTCATTGAAAGTATCTCAATATTTGATCTATAGGTGCATGATACCTGCTTGGTTAGGGTTTATGGGTTGAGGGTTTGGGGTTTTAGGTTTAGGTTTTATTAGGGGTTGTTTAGGGTTTAGGGTATTTTCGATAATGCTCAAGATTTATGCTTATATTCATTGAATAGAATGGAGTTACCAGTTTAATGAAAATATATCAATTTTTATCTATAAGTGCATGCTACGTGTTTGGTAAGGATTTAGGGTATAGTGTTTAGGTTTTAGGGTTTCTGGAATTTTAAATAATATTCAAGGTTTATGCTTATATTCGTGGAATAGAATGGCATTACTCCAATTTAATGAGAAAGTATCTCAAATTTTGGTATATAAGTGCACGGTACCTGCTTGGTTAGGGTTTATGCGTTAAGGGTTTAGGGTTTCACAGTTTAGTTTTATGGGTTGTTTCCGGTTTAGGGTTTAGAGAATTTTTGGTAATGCTTAGGATTTATGCTTATATTCATCTAATAGAATGGCGTTACCTGATTTAATGAAAGTATCTCACATTTTGATCTGTCAGTGCATGACACCTGCTTGGTTAGGGTTTTTAGGTTGAGGGTTTTAGGATTTAGAGTTTAGGGAATTTTTGATAATGCTCGGATTTATGCTTATATTCGTCAAATAGAATGGTGTTACCCAATTTAACGAAAGTATCTCAAATTTTGATATATAAGTGCATGTTACGTGCTTGGTCAGGTTTTGGGGTATATGGGTTTAGGGTTTATTTGGGTTTTAGGGGTTTAGCTAGGGATTAGGGTTTTGGGAATTTTCAATAATGTTCAAGCTTTATGCTTATATTCATGGAATAGAATGGTGTTACCCAATTTAATGAAAGTATCTCAAATTTTGATCTATAGTTGCACGATACCTGCTTGGTCAGGGTTTAGGGGTTTAGATTTTATGGTTTAGGATTCCATGAATTCTCAATAATATTTTCAAACTTTATGGTTATATATATATTCATGGAACAGAATGGTGTTACCGCAATTTAATGAAAGTATCTCAAAATTTATCTACAAGTCGATGATACCCTGCTTGGTCATATTTTTTGTTAAATAAAATTGAAGGTACCCAAGTACTAAAACAAGGGAGAAACACGAAGAGTTCCTTGAGATTTAGGCGCTGTTTGGTTGGGCTCTAATTCTAGCTTTTGATTTTTGGCTTATAAAGCTATGAATGTGTTTTTGGCTTTTTTTAGCTTTTACTCTGACATAGTGGAATGATAGTATAAGCCAGGTTGGATGATTTTAACGATTTCATCTCGATTTAGCGAAAAATGTTCAAATTTTGAACAAGCGATGGGAATCTCTACTTCCCCTAATTCTGGCTCACTGACATGTGGGTCACTTGCATAGTGGGTCCAAAAAGTCAGTGTAGGTCGAAGTGGGCGGGTAGGTAAATATTGAAGAAGGGCTAGGAAACGTCGATGGGGTGATGCACTTGGGAGAACGCAAATTTACCACCTATATCCCTCTATTATTGCAGTGCTCCCTCGGATTCTTGTTTCCGGAGCAAGGATAGAAGAGAAATTTTGCGCTCTAGAAAGAGGTGAAGCATGTTTGAATGGATGCACGGGATATTTTAATCGATGGGTGCGATGTTTGGGCGCCGTACCAAATTTTGAGGTCGAAGCTTCTAGCATACGCTACTCTGGCGTGGGGCCTCTCAGACGCGCTGTCACCGTCCAGGCCCACACGCCAGCGAGAGTTGCTTCCCAGCATTTAAACGAGTTTCTAGGCATTTCCTAAAAATTTTGAACAATTTAAGGCTTTAAAGAAGATGACCATCGTCCAAAAAAAGGTGACCAAGGTCATGGAAATAGTTTAGGATGACGTGTCCGTATTTGGTAGATCGGTGCATCTTTGCAAATCAACCAATATGTCTGGTTCCAACTTTGAAAGTTTTTTTTGAATTTCCAAGTAAAAACAATGTGTTTTGTTGTGAAGCAACTACAAAGATGATGGCTCAAAATGCCAGCGCCCCCTTTTTCACACAATGTATAATGCCCTTTCAAGCTTCCAAGCTAAATTTGTGCAATAAAATAATTTTTGGGGCTGGATGTTTGAATAGATAGGCAGGATGTTTGAATGAGTGGGCGGGATATTTCGGCGCTCTACCAAAATTTTGAAGTTGAAACTTCTAAGGTACGCTACTCCACTTGGGATGTTGTCCCCATCAGATAGACCCATAGGCCTATATGCTTTCCATCATTTAATGAGTTTATAGACATCTGCCGAAATTAATGAACATTAATTCAAGCCTTTCAAACAAGAGGAGCAAGGTCATAGCCATAGTTTCTGTACCTTTTTCATGTTTTGTACTACTCTGTACATTGAAGCATCTTCGCCAACCAAGCTTACAAATGTGTCCATATTTGGTAGATCGGTGCATCTTGGCATTTCAAGTAATTGTTTACAAAGGAGATTCCAGATTTGATGGATAATGCCCTACTTTCATGAGTTTCCAAGCTTCCTAGCTGAAGATGCTGAAATGAAATAACATAAAGCCATTCGTTCGCAAAGTGCAATGCTATGTGCATTAGTTTCCATGGTAAAACATAAACTTGTATTTTGACAAGTTTTGGATCAATTTTGATCTATGGTGACTGGCAGGTGGGCCACGTATATGGTGGTGCCCAAAGCAGGGTAGGTCAGAATTTCCAAAGTTATCCCTCTGCACCCCTTCGTGCTATGTATTAACTTCCACCCTCTACCGCCTAGGCCCTCACCCCCTTCCCCACAAAACAGACGCGCTTACGGCCGCTCCTCATCACCACCATGCGCGAAGAAGCTTTCCCTACACGTCGGTCTTCTTGAGATGCACTGGTGGGCACGTCGATCCCACAGTATTCCTTCTATCTCTAGCTCGATGCACCGGTGGGCACGTCGATTTTATTGCCCTTTCACTCGATCTGCCTCCTTAAATACGTAGTTTAATTTGTCCTCAATCTTCATGGTCATAGTTTATTCTGCGTTGGATATGTGTTCCTAAATACCTTCAGCGATTTTTGCTGTCAATATGTTTGCTGAAACGCATAGGCATATATAGTTTTTGTACTCCATCTATATGTTTCCTGTTTTTCTTTTAATAATTACCAACCCGCTATATCATAATTAAACATATGGGCAGATTTTAGATAGAGATTGCTCCATTAGGCAGCGCTAAACATATCCTTGATGTTCTACAATTTATGGGATTTGTTAGAGCTCATTGTGACAACTCAAAAGTACATTGCCCCTACCGGTTGTGTGCGAATCGTAGGGTGTTGCCTCAAAGTATAGTGGAAGACCATATTTTTACATTTGGGATGCTAAGCACATATGTTATATGGGTATTTCATGGTGAACCATATGATCCTCCATATGAACCGGGGGAAGCACATCTTTATCATCAAGATCAAGTAGGGGAAGCAGATGTTGATCAGCTAGATCAACTGACAGAGGCAACTCCTGAACATCTAGATCAACTTGGAGAAGGGGGAGGAGAGAAAAAGCGCAAGCTGCATGAAACGGGTTTCATTTCTAGTACTACCGCTATGCCAGATGACAAGGTATATCTGTAGAACGACAAATGTTCAAGTTGTGTGTCTTTGATGTTTCTCTATAAACGTATTAGTTAATCTACTAATCGTAGAAGCAGACGACCGAAGAGGACTTTGATGGTAATGACGATGACCTGTTCATTGATGAGCCTGCACCTAAGGCTGTGGATCGGGTACACTGCTTCTGGATATATTTGATGTAGGGTTGCTGATCATCAGGGGTGTACTTTTAGTGTCGTCTGGGTAGTATCATGACCACTAGCCGAGCTGCAAAACTCTTGGGGTGTAGAGCTACCCATGATTGGTTCGCTACAGTCGTAGTTCTGTAATATGGAGCTACCTTATTTTGATTTCTAGGCCTTTGTTAGCAGAACTGTAATTGGAAACTATTTCGTATATTAGTATATAGTATATGTGTGTTTGTGTGTGTTTCTAGTCTGAAATTTGAGCTTATCATTTTATCGGTTCCTAAACTATTTTTGAGGCCGCAGCACTGGTGCCCTATGCTGCAACTATCGTCGTCTTGTCCACAGCTCTGTGAGACGAATCAGCAAAAGGATAATAAGCTAGGATCAATTTGATTCGAAGAGGGGCGATTTTCTCTGTCCTTGGAGAGGAACCTGGGAGAACTAGTACTAGTACCAAGGGAAGGAGGAGGTTGGCTCGGTCAATTATCTTACCCACTTGATGTGGGACCTGCTTTAACTCACCCCTGACGTGGGTCCCGCTTGAAACAGCTGTAGGCCACCATGTGATAGCTGGGATAAAAAATTCAGGATTCTCTCTCGACAAAATGTTCCCGCCACTGCCACTTAAAAATACTTACTGTAGAAAAAGTGTACTGCCCAGCCCTACTACTACTAGTACTACTACTCCCCTGCCCATGCCTTTCTACCGACGACAAGACAAGAAACCATCAGTAGCTAGCTCCCATCCAGCAAGCAACTGTTGGAACTGGTGCAACCTTCGATTGGGGAGTTCATGTTGAAATAGGTGAGTGTATTTGCTCACCTTGAAATCCGGCTTTGCTTAATTTTCTTCCGATTGGGCCATTGGGGGTACTATTAGTACTAGGAGTAGTAGTATTCGGTATGCTTTGATTGTGGAGTTCTTGCTTATTGCTCACCTCGGAATCACCTAATCAGGATATTTTTCCTCTTCTCTGATAGATTGGGTCATTTGGGTGGGGTGGTGGTGGTGGTGGGGATGAGGGTGGTGGTGGGGGGAGGTGGTACTGATTTCGTATGGATTCGGGATCACGGCATGGTCACTGTTGTTCTGATTGGGGCATTTGGTCGGGTTCGATTTCGGTGTTCTTCACTTCTGTAACCTTTAGTTGCTACTGATGTGCAATAGATTTTGCGTCAGATTTTGTATGGAGAACTATGGGTCAGTGGTGCGCACGACCACTACGGACCAAGCGCACGGCCACTACGGACAGGGATGGTCCCGTCAGTTCCCTTAAAAGTTGCCTAAAAAGGTAATGTAGCAGTATATTTGTTATGTTCTTCCATTCTTTTCAATGCTGAAAGTGGTTCGCTGCAACCTGGATGTATCCCTGTGCTAAAAGTTATCTCTGTCTACATCCTGTTTTTGTGGAAGCCTCTGTGACACCATCTCTTCTTCATTTACTGTAGCATGGTGGTACATACCTGCGAACGTGCGGTGCTCCAGGTGCGGCAAACAGGATGGTACCCCCACATGCCGCAGGATCCGGCCAGTACCACTACTCACCAAACAAGCGCAAGGCCACCAACCAGCTGGGAGCGCCTAGCTTAAAGAGAAAGGTATCTGTTCTTAATACCCTTATTACCATGGTGTAGTCAAATTTAAGTATTACCCGCTTGGTGTCATGCATGCTTATCAGATGTTTAGAAACATGTGTAATTTTATTAATTCTGGCACTGTGTTTATGTGAATCTAGATCTGGATCTGTGAGACTGTCTCATATAGTCAGTATATGACTACTATGTACTGTACTCCCTTCGTCCCAAGGCTTAGGCATATATATTTTTTGAAAAGTCAAGCAACGGAAAGTTTGACCAAACTTTTGAAAAAAGTCAAAAACTATCAAGAACTACGATATTATATACATACGACGTGAATATATGTTTCATGATGTATCTAAGGATATATAATTCATATTATAATTTTTTTCTAAAAACATGGTCAAACTTTACATAGTATTGAACTATTGAGCTCTGTTGCTATTTATGCAGATTGAAGGTGTTGCTGCGGAGGCTGAGGCTGCTGTAGAGGCTAGTAGATTTCTTATGCCCGCACCAAAAGAGGACATCCTCTACACAACGAGGAAGCGCCAACACAGTACCCAGGTGGGCAGTGACCTCTCTAAGAATTGTGTATAATTTTGAAATCCACAATTTCACATGTTATTGTTATCAGCTAGTACTATATGTTTACGCTCATTAGAAGTTCACAAAAATAAAATTGGTTTGCTTTACAGGCAATGGTTTTGTCTTATATTATTAGATTTACTTGCTCTTTACATAATTTAACTTTTCCACTTAATTGCAATCAGTACCACACACCAGCTGCTCAGCCCTTTCTGCTACCCTCCTATTGTCAAGCTTGTGGATTGAAAGGGGGGCCCTGTATGCCATTCCAAAGGCAGAGGGAAGAAAAATGGTGCATGGCCACCCTTCGTAAAGGGTACCCATGGTATCAGGTATGGATTCCAAGTGGTTTAGACCGACTTGATGTAAAATCTTGTATCTCACTTTTTTGTCGCCTTACTTCTCTATCAATTTTCTCATGAAGGTTGTCCCTTGTGTCGCTCGCCCCATTATAAACAAGATGTTCGGAAATGACAAGTTTCTAACTCTGTATAGCGAGGGCCCTAAAGGCATGCGGCAACTATATGATGTGGATGTCTCCCAAACGATGGCCACCACCTAGTTGGGTGGCCGAGGTTGGTCCAAGTATGTCCGTGAGAATGGTCTGAAGCAGGGAGACGAGGTAGCATTCGATTTTAGCAAGCCTGGGAAGATACTTGCACACCATCGTACACATGTTGACCGAAGGACCAAGAATAGAGGTAGTACTAATTAATTTGCTTCTGTACTCATCACAACCTCTAATGATTTTATTGCGACTAATTGTTCTGCACCATTGTCTTTACTCATCATATGACCATGTCCACTTCTGCGGTCCGCTTCCCTTATGTACCACCCGAAAGGGTGCCAGCATCAAGCTGCTAGCACCGGCACTAGTTCCTGCAATGGCACTTGTTGACCTCAGCAGGAGAAAGAATAGAGGTAGTAACTTAATTCGCTCATATACTCTCATCTCTGTCTAGGAGTTACTGTTGTATAAGAAACCATTTTGCTTGTCCACATCTCATATGCCTCTCTGACCACTCCTGTAGTCCCCTTACCTACCCCCCAGAAGGTAACCAGCATCAAGCTGCTGGCACCCGCAACGACACTGGCCCTAGTTCCTGCTCTGGCACCTGTTAACCTAAGGAGAAAGAATGGAGGTAGTAACTTAATTTGCTTGTATACTCATCATATCCTCTGATCACTGTCTTGTGAGTAACTGTTGTATAAGAGACCATTTTTCTTGTACACTTATCATCTGCCTCTACCATCCCTTCAGTCAGCTTATCTACCCCACAGAAGGAATCTAGCATCAAGTTGCTGGCGCCGGCACCGGTTTTGGGCCTTCTGACTCCTGCACCAGCACCTCTATAATTAGTGGTACCATCTCCTGCACCAGCACCAGCCCCAGCACAGGCACCGGCACAAGCTCCTTCATCACCCCAGGAAGCACCTTGTCAGACCATATCCTACACATGTGTCATCACAAGGTCGCACCGGATTATGTTTGTGAGTATATGGCGGCAGATAAACCGCTCTGAATGTCTTCTCAAGTTTCACATGTTTCAGTGCATTGCTCTTAGTAATTATGCGTCTATCTCTTGCTTTGACTCAGTTTCCTAAGAGTGCCACAAAGGAACTCTAGGCCAAACGACAAGGCACAATAGTCTTCACGATGTAGAGCGAAGGATTGCGAATCGAGGGATGCTACGCCATTAACTCGACTGATGGGCGCTTGGCAGCTACTTCTAGGTGGATCAAGTTCCGGAAAGCAGCCAAACTTACTATTGGAAGAACGGTCAAGGTCGATGTATCTGGCTACCCTAAATGCCGCATGATGTTCATGAACTTCCTAGATGTCTAGCTCTTTGGCCGTATGCTATTGTAATTAATTATGTGGTTGTCTTATCTCCACTGATCATATATGGGTGGTAAAACTGTGATAACCTTTGCTGGATTGGAGCTATGACTAGTACGTATTGGTATGGTATATCTATCTATATATATATGACGATTCCCTATATGACCAAATATTATGACAATGATTGTGTTCTAGTGATCGAGGGTGTTTGGAGAAAAGGGCAAACTGATCGCGTGGCATGGTTCTTAGAGCTAAAATAAGAACTGTCTCTCTCTGTAGTGATATTGAATTTCAGTGTTTGTATTGTTGAATCAGTCACTTTGAAATGCTTCTGAATTGGTCAAGTGTTTCTAAATATGAACTAGGAATCTGTCAATTTTTTATGTATTATTATTCTATACTCCTTAATCTTTCAAATGGTATTGAATTTGCCAAAAGTTTTATCGTTGCTGCTGGCTGCTTGCTCTAGAGCTTTTGCCTTTGTGTCATCAGAACCGTTGGATGCATTTTGGACAGAGATGAGAGGGTAAAGATATATAGCGTGATTTCACCAAGTGAAATCATTGGATATCAGCCCTGTTTTGGCTCATGTGGTGTGTGTTCATTAGATATTTTTACATAAATATCTGTTAAAGGAATTATCGCTTTTTTCCTCCCTCGATGAGGTATGTGTTTGAATATGGCGAGCCATAGCCCAATGAAATTTTAGATAGGAGCCCATTGACCATAGCCCAAAAACTTTTTTATTTGGCCTTTTTGGCATTGCCCCCCACCTGTAAAATATTTTTTAGAAGACTAATACATGTTTAATGATTCAAATTCTATTAGTATATTTGGTGTAGTGGCAAAACACTCAGTTTATGTCTATTTGATTTGATTTGAAGGTCTTTAGTTTGAATCCCCTGTGTGTACATATTTATATATATATATTGTGTTTACCTTTTTTGAGAAAGGGTTTACTTTTTAATATCGCATTACGGAGAGGCCGACATCACGGACCCACCAGCCTGCAACATCCCTCGAGTTTAATGGTCGGGTTTGAAAAAAAAGTTAAATACTTGTATAGAGAGGCTGGCATCAGGGACCCACCCGCCATAACATACCAGATAGACTGACATGGGGGCCTCAGCAGCAATACCATACACGACTGCCGCATCGAGCAACGTTGCCAAGGTTAAAACAGCGAACGCGGCCGGAATAAAAGTCCATCATACACATGTTTGATTTATAGAGAGACCGGCATGTGGGACCCAGTAGCGCGGCCTTATACAGGTTCTGCCTCGAGCGATGTTGTCAAGTTCGAAACAGGGAGGCGCGAGCGAGAAAAAAGTCCAGCATGCACATGTTTCTTCTAATGAGAGGCTCACATGGGGAACCCAGCAACCTGGAAAAACGATTGATGCATCGAGCAATGCTATCAAGTTCAAAACACGGAGGCGTGACCGAGAGCACAAATTCCATCATACACACGTTTCTTCTAATGAGTGGATGACATGTGGGGCCCTGCATCATGATTAAACGGTAGATGCTGCGAGCACCCCTATCAAGTTCGGAACATGGGGGCACGACCGAGGGAAAAAATTCTATCATACACACATTTCTTCTAATTAGAGGATGACATGTGGGGTCCATGAGTTTGATTAAACGGTAGATGCATCGAGCAGCGTTATCAAGTTCGGAATAGGGTAGCGCGAGCAAAGAAAAAAATCCATCATACACACGATTCTTATAATGTGAGGCTGACATGGAGGACCCAACAGCGTGACTAGATGGCAGATAGATCGAGCAACGTTATCGAGTTGAAATCAGGGAGGCAATAGCCAAGGGAAAAAATCCATTATACACATGTTTCTTCTAATGAGAGGATGACATGTGGGTCCCAGGAGGTTGATTAAATGGTAGATGCATCGAGCAGCGCTATCAACGAACGAGGTAAGCGTGACGAAGGAAAAAATCCATCATACACACGATCCTTCCGATAAGAGGTGACATGTGGGACCTAGCGGCTGACTAAGCAGCGACGCATCGAGCAACGTTATCGAGTTCAAATCAGGGAGGCGCGACCGAAAAGTATGGTCCACTAGAGACACTGACGTCCGGGACCCACACGCCTCAAAAGACTTTGGCGAGTCAACATCACGCGAGGAAACGAAAATCTTGCTTCTGCCACGCGTTGGCCGAGCTTCCTCCATATATTTAGCAGATCTGTCATAGTAGAGGGCCACGAAATCAAAAAAAAGTTTTCCATCAACCACGGCCGAGCTAAGAATTTTGTCACGGAATATGCACCTTCTACGACGACCGTCGGGCCAATTCGTTGCGGAAGGAAACTTTTCTTGTAGTGCCCCTCTCCCTATAAAAGGCCCCACTCCCTCCTCTTATATTACACCTCCTCGTGAAGGATCTCTGTCCCCCTCTAGGATTATTCCCCCATGGTCTCAGATTAGCGAGATACATGTTCTCGGTGGCTTTTCATTTGGAAGGAGTTGTTGCTTCTGCTGCATCGCTAGAGCGAGGGGCGGATGTTGTTCGGTGGACCAGATGTGTGTGTGATCACGGATGCGCTGCTGATTTGTGGCGCTGGACTTCCTCTCAATCTTGAGATCGGCAAGCGTACGACTATATCATTCATGAGTCCAACCTCGTAACACTTTGTCGGTCTTCAAGGGTATGTTCTCTCTAATGTATATCCACCCGTTGTTTGTATCTAGATAGATAGATCTTAGTGCTTAGTAGTTCCCATCGTAGGAATTTTTTTTGTTTTCTATGTTGCGAACCCAACAGTGGTATGAGAGCCTGATCTATGCATAGATGCTTTGCACGGGTAGAACACATAAGAGTATGTGAGCAATTATGATCATGTTATTAATATTATATGTATTTTGGATATTGGTGGCATAGTGGTATGAAGTGGCCCGGACTAACTTTACATGTCCTCACACATGATACATGTTCCACGCTTGACATGCAACTAGTTTTGCATAAGTGGCTAGCGGGTGTCTGTCTCTCCTACTATAGTCAATATCTGATTTACAACGAGTTGCTAATAATTTTGTTATCATCGTTGTGGTTCCGTGTTTGTAGGTAAGATCGGTTCTATCTTCGAAATCCTTAAGCCACGTAAAACCTGCAGTTGATAAATTATAAGCGTCTAGTTTAGATTGTTGCTGGGCTAGTGTCATAATATGGAAATGTTATAATTTGAAGTATGGCTGAATACTCTTGGAAATTATGGCATACCTAACGTGTAAATTCCATAGACCTTGGCCTTACACATAAAGGATTGATAAAGATCATACCACGATGCACATGATAGTGATCGAGTGCAAGAACCATATCATTTCACTTTATGCATATGATGTTTTATTTGCATCTTATATTGCTTGTATGATGCTTTAGTAGCATTATAAGATGATCCCTCATTTAGATATCAAGATAAAATGTGTTCTTCCTTAAGTATGTACCGTTAAGAAAGTTCGTCGTTTCAAGACACCACATGATGATTGGGTGTTTTTGACTCTACGCTTTCAAACAATGGGTGTAAGACAGTTTTACAGACGTAAGTACTAAGGTTCTTACTTGGCGATCCTAGCATGTACAGACATGGCCTCGGAACACGGACCAAAAGGTTAAGCATGAGTCATATGGTTCATATGATGCACATATAGATGCTCACCTTTGAAGCTACATCGACTCACGTGATGATCGGACTTGGTGTAGTGGATTTGGTTCATGTAATCACCAAAAAGACACAAGGGATGTTGTTTTTGAGTAGGATTTCATTCGTAATTTGGATTAGTTGAACTCGATCTATCATAAACTTAGTATAAATAAATTTTACAAATTCAGTTGTAGATGGCACCACCTGCTTTTAATTTCAATGTGTTCATGGAGAAAGAGAACTTGCGACGAATGGTAGAAACTTTACCAATTGGGCCCTGAATCTGAGGATTCTCCTCACTGCTGCACAAAAGCAATATATGCTAGAAGCGCCGCTAGGCCCCCCATAGCTCCCGATGCCCCTGACAAAGAAAAGAATGTCTATTTGACTCATCAGGAGGACCACCGTAAGGTTCATTGCGGCATACTGTATGGGCTAGAGCAGAAGTTTGAAAGCATTTCGAAAATGGCAATGCCATTGATACCAAGGATGAATTGAAAATGATTTTCGATACCCATGCTGCCATAGAGAGTTATGATGCTTCAGAAAATTTCTTTAGCTACATGATGGAAGAGAACGGCTTCGTTAGTGAGCATGTACTCAACATGTCTAGGCACGCCGATAAGCTTGTGTCCTTGGGAATAACGATTCCCATTGACTTAGGCCTAAATCGTGTTCTCCAATCTCTGCCACCTAGCTACAAGAATTTCATGATGAACTATAACATGCAGGGCATGAAGAAGTCTCTCCCCGAGCTTCTATCAATGCTTAAGACTGTTGAGTCGGAGATTAAGAAAGAACATCAGGTGTTGATGATCAATAAGACCACCAATTTCAAGAAAGACAAGAAGGGTAAACAGAAGGGCGGCAAATCTATTGTTGCGCCTAAAAAGGAAATCCGAGCTGACCCTAAGTGTGATACTGAGTGTTATTTATTGCAAGGGGACTAGCCATTAGGAGCACAACTGCCCCAAGTATTTGACAGACAAGAAGGCTGGCAAGATGAACAAAGGTATATTTGATATACATGTTATTGATGTGTACTTGACTAGTACTCGTAGTAGCACCTGGGTATTTGATATCGATTTAGTTGCTAATATATGTAACTCGAATCAGGGGTTGCGGAACAAGCGACAACTAGCAAGGGATAAGGTCACGATGCGCTTCGGCAATGGATCAAGAGTTGATGTGATCACTGTCGGAACGCTGCCTCTCCATCTACTGTCGGGACTAGTTATAAATCTAAATAATTGTTATTTGGTGCATGCGCTAAGCATGAACATTATATCCGGATCGTGTTTGTTGCGAAGTGATTATTCGTTTAAATCCAAAAACAATGGTTGTTCGATTTATATGTATAATATCTTTTATGGTCATGCACCTATGATGAATGGTTTATTTCTATTGAATCTCGATAGTAGTGACACACATATTTATAATATTGATGCTAAAAGGATTAAACTTGATAATGATATATCTGCATATATGTGGCACTGCCGTCTAGGTCATATTGGCGTAAAACACATGAAGAAGCTCCATTATGATGGACTTTTGGAACCACTTGATTTTGAATCGTTTGATACATGTGAGCCATGCCTTATGGGAAAGATGACTAGAACCCTATTTTCCGGTACAATGGAGCGGGCGGCAGATTTGTTGGAAATCATATATACTGATGTATGTGGTCCAATGTGTGTCGAGCGAGGTGGATATCGTTATTTTGTTACTTCCACGGATGATTTAAGTAGATATGGGTACATCTATTTTATGAAACACGAGTCTGGAACCTTTGAAAAGTTCAAGGAGTTTTAGACTCAAGTGGAAAATCATCGTAATAGAAAGATTAAATTTCTGCGGTCAGACCGTGGAGGTGAGTATCTAAGTTACGAGTTTGGCACCCACATGAGAGAGTGTGGAATAGTTTCACAACTCACCACTACTGGAACACCACAACGTAATGGTGTATCAGAGCATCATAATCGTACCTTATTGGATATGATTCGATCTATGATGTCTCTGACTGACTTGCCACTTCCATTTTGGGGTTACGCACTGGAAACCGTTGCATTCACTTTAAATCGGGCACCATCTAAATCCGTTGAAAATACACCGTATGAATTATGGTTTGGAAACAAACCTAAGCTATCATTTCTTAAAGTTTGGGATGCAATGTTTATATGAAGAAACTTTAGCCTGATAAACTTGAACCCAAAGTGGAAAAATGCGTCTTCATATGATACCCTAAAGAAACAATTGGGTATTCCTTCTATCACATATCTGAGGACAAGGTTTTTGTTTCCAAGAATGGATCCTTTCTAGAGAAAGAGTTTCTCACGAAAGGTGTGAGTAGTTGGAAGGTAGAACTCGAAGAGGTTATTGAACCTTTTCTTCATGAAATGGTGAGTGACACAACACTAGAAATTGTTCCAGAGTTGACTTCATCGAATGAAGAATGAACTAATGATAATGATCATGAAACTCCGAAATAGGACACTACCGAACCTCACAGGTCAAGAAGGACACGTGTAGCTCCTAAACTGTATGGAAATCCTATCGTGAATTTCATGGTAGCTGGAATTGATGACCCTGCGACATATGAAGAAGCGATGAAGAGCCGGGATTCCAACAAATGGCTAGAAGCCATGAAATCTGAGATGGGATCCATGTATGAAAACCAGGTTTGGACCTTGGTGGACTTACCTCACGACCGAAAGGCCATTGAGAATAAATGGATTTTCAAGAAGAAAATTGATGTTGATGGTAATGTGACCATCTACAAAGCTCGACTTGTCGCAAAGGTTTTTTTTACAAATTCAAGGAGTTGACTATGATGAGACTTTCTCTCTCGTAGCGATGCTAAAGTCGGTTAGGATTATGTTAGCAATTGCTGCATATTTCGATTATGAAATATGGCAGATGGATGTCAAAACTGTGTTCCTCAATGGTAATATTGAAGAAGAGTTGTATATGATACAACCAAAAGGTTTTGTCAGTCTTAAGGATACTGACAAGGTATGCAAGCTTTAGCGATCCATCTATGGACTGAAGCAAGCATCCCGGAGTTGGAATCTCCACTTTGATGAGGTGATCAAATAGTTTGGATTTGTCCAAACTTATGGAGAGGCTTGTATTTATAAGAAAGTGAGTGGGAGCAATGTGGTATTTCTAATATTATATGTGGATGGCATATTACTGATTGGAAATGATATAGATATTTTGAACAGTGTTAAAAGTTATCTAAACAACAAATTTTCAATGAAGGACCTTGGTGAAGCATCATACATATTAGGCATTAAGATCTACAGAGATATATCAAGACGCCTAATTGGGCTATCACAAAGTACATACCTTGATAAGATTTTAAAGAAGTTTAAAATGGACAGAAGTAAGAAGGGGTTCTTACCTATGTTGCAAGGCAAGACATTGAGTAAGACTCAAAGTCCAGCTACGGTTGAAGAAAGAGAGATAATGGATAAGATCCCCTATGCCTCAGCTATAGGCTCAATAATGTATGCCATGCTATGTACAAGACCGGATGTGGCACATGCTATTAGTTTGACTAGTAGGTACCAATCTAATCCAGGTTCGGAACACTGGATAGCGGTCAAGAATATCCTTAAGTACTTAAGAAGAACTAAGGAAATGTTTCTTATGTATGGAGATGAAGAAGAGCTGGTCGCTAAGTGTTTTGTCGATGCTAGCGTTGACACTGATCTAGATGACTCTAAGTCTCAATCCGGATACGTATTTCTCATGAACGGAGCAGCAGTTAGTTGGAGGAGATCTAAACAACCTGTGTGGTGGGATCAACAACGGAGGCGGAATATGTTACTGCTTCAGAAGCGGCACAAGAAGCGGTTTGGATGAAGGAGTTCATAACTAAACTAGGTGTGGTTCCTAGTGTGTTGGACCCAATGGTGATCTATTGTGGCAACAATGAATCCATAGCCAATGCCAAGGAACCAAGGTCTCAGAAGAATTCCAATCATATTAAGCGTCGGTTTCACTCCATCCACGAGCATGTCAAGGATGGAGATATAAAGATTTATAATGTACACATGGATCTGAATATAGCAGACCCGTTGACTCAAGTTCTCCCTAGGGAAAACCATGATCAACACCAGAACTCCATGGGTGTTAGACTCATCACTATGTAAACTAGATTATTGTCTCTAGTGCAAGTGGGAGACTAAAGGGAATATGCCAGAGAGGCAATAATAAAGTTGTTATTATATTATTCCAAGTATATGATAGATGTTTATTTTGCATGCTATAATTGTATTGATTGGAAAAGTTAATAGATGTGTGTTTAATAAACAAATAAAGGGTTCCTAGTTATGCCTCTCTTTTAAACTAGCTCGTTGATTAACAAGATGATCAAGGTTTCCTGATCATGGACACTGGATGTTGTTAATAGTGAGGTCACAACATTGGTCGAATGATGTGATGAACATTCATCCGAATTATAGCAATACGATCAAAATCATTGTGTTTAAATTGCTATAACATAATACGAGGTAATTTTAGTCCTTAGACCATGAGATCATGTCAATCACTAACACTAAAAGAGTAACTTGATAACATCAAACATCACACCGTAACTGGGTGACAATAAAGGTGGGTTCAGATACTACGAAGGTGTTATGTAGAGGATCATGGATCAAGAGTGGAAGTTTTCCATCCCGATTACGAATAGATATGCTCTAGGCCCTCTCGGTGATATCACATTGAGATAGCTTGCAAGCAAGTGATATGATCACTAGAATGTTATACCACGGGAATGAGAAAAGAGTGCATGTCAGTAACGAGATCAAACTAGGTATGGACATACCGATAATCGAATCTTGGACATGTAATATATCGCAAGACAAAGGTATTTAGTTACTAATGTTAAAGGTCCTCACGATCATAGAAGTCGTTATTCAATGTGTAGGAGTCAGTATGGATCTCTAGGTCCAGTTGCTTGTTATTGATCGGAGAAGGGTCTCGATCATGTCTACATTATTCGTGAACCATAGGGTGACACACTTAAGGGATACCGACACCATTTGGAGCAAATATGTTTCAGAGAAAAGAATTGCAAAGCCCTGGAATTATTTCAATGGACACCGGAATTTTTTGGGTGAAATTGGTTCTCCATGTGATATTGAAACGTTGTAGGGGGTTTTATGTGAATTTTTGTTAATTAAAGTAATTAACAAAATTATGAATAAAATAAATAAAAGAGTTTTATTAAATGAGAGTTGCATTAAATTTGGTGGAAATTTAATGGAGATGAGTGAAATTTGAGTGGAAGGAAAATTGATGTGAGTGGGAGCTCCACCACATGAATGAGGGAAGAGGTGGGGGAACCTCCATGGCCGCCGGCCATGGGAGGGGGGTTCCCCTTTTACCTATAAAAGGCCCCCACTCCCTCCTCTCATCTTACACCTCCTCGTGAAGGATCTCTCTCCCCTCTAGGATTATTCCCCCATGGTCTCAGATTAGCGAGATACATGTTCTCGATGGCTTTTTGTCTGGAAGGAGTTGCTTCTTTCGCTAAATCACTAGAGCAAGGAGGCGGAGGTTATTCAGTGGACTAGACGTGTGTGCGATCACGGATGCGCTGCTGATTTGCGGCGCTAGACTTCCTCTCGATCTTGAGATTGGCAAGCGTACGACTACATCATCCATGAGTCCAACCTTATAACACTTTGTCGGTCTTCAAGGGTATGTTCTCTATGGATGTATATCCACCCGTTGTTTGTATCTAGGTAGATAGATCTTGGTGCTTAGTAGTTCCCATCGTAGGAATTTTTTGTTTTCTATGATGTGAACCCAACAACCTTATCTGCTTGCTTCTCTCTCGTTCCTCCCCTCTTCTCCGGCGATGCCACAACGTCGCCGCTATCGCTCCGATCCCGGCCGGCTCTAGTTGTTCCAGTCGTTGTCGTCACGCTTCCTAGCGAAGTCAATGTCGTCGCTTCGATTGGTCCACTCAGATTTGACGCACGAGCTTTCGTCTGGCCACGCTGACCCTCCATTAGCGGCTAGGGTCGCAGCCCTGCTCGCGGTGCCATGCTCTGGTGAACTGGCGGTGTGGTTCTCACCTGCGCCACCTTCCTCATGCTAGAGCGGCTCGGCACGGTGCATGCGCTTCGGTGATGTCGTGTCGTGGCTGCTGCCGGTCTACTTCCTCTTCTTGTTGAGCGAGGATTGTCGGGTAAGTGAACCTCCTACTTATTCTTCCTCACTGACCTCTCTCCTTTACCATCTCTCTCTTTATGTGTGCGTGTGTCTTGTGGTGATGAACCCTAATTAGGGTACATTTCCCTTTTTACTATTGTTAGTGACCTGCGTTGTGTTATTTCTGAGCACGTGTTGTTTGAACTAGCCTAGCACTTCAATTGATACAAGGCATGTACGGAATATAATGCCTCAGTTTGGATGATTTGCTCATCCATGGCATATGTGGCTCAGTTGAGTGTTTTAATTAATTTTGGCCGTATTCTTGATACACTCATACTTCTAGTGATTAAGTAATAGGTAGATGAATATTTGAATTCAAACCTTTGGTTTGAATTAGATTTCAGTAGTGGTCCACCCTATAGCTTATGATGATTGATTCGGTGTTTTAGTTTGAGGAATCTGAACCTTTGAATCCCTTGGTGCTTTGTACTAACCAATTGGTCTAGTACATGTTGGAGTTAAATATATTATGTCCATGTTGTGAGAAAGGAATACACTAGAATGATTCCTAAAGCTTAGGGTCCTTATTTTTTTCTTGCCTATCTTGATAATAAGTTAATATTAGAACTTGATTCCTAGAGCTTTTACTAGGAGAATGATAGTAATACCCTGAGGTACTGCTTACAGACAAACTTGAGTTCCGCACAAGCATATACATAAGATTTGTAGTTGATCCATGATTTAGTACTAAATATAGCTTCTGCTATTGTCATGACACTGTGGTGTTTCCATGGTGAAATATGCACAGTAATGTGTGGCTATCATGATCTGATATGAGGGATATATTGTTGGCTTGCCAATGGTTCTGCTTCCTGCCAGTTCTGGCATTGAAGATATATGTGATTGATTCCTAGCTTTATTTCTAGGAAGATGATAGAACCTATTGTGTGGATCTTTCCTTTCTAAGTGTTTGGCTCGAGTATGTGTTGGCCCTAGTGGCATCTGCTGTTTTGTGCTTTTGTTGTGGTGTCTCCCTTCCATTGAGTGTGCACATTACTTGCTAGATAGAATGATCTGCTACTATGCTGCTTCTAAACGTAGTTAGCTAATCTATCTTAATTTAGGTTAGTGATCCAAAGTCTAAGACCCTATGGGTGCTGACTATTGAAAATTGGGTGTTGTTATTCTTAAAAACATCCTGGGATGATTTAGTACTCCATTTGAGTACAGACCTGAGGATAGATCTACTGCTGCTTTACTAAGCAAATAAATTGATGAGAACAAATACTACTCAGGATCTGGTGGTCAACCTATTATGCAGAGTAGACAAATGAGCTTGGTCCTTGTGCAGATGATCTAGTGTTGATCCTACTCAGCTTCTTGGCTTGGTGCTTGTCATGTTCCTCCTTAGCTAAGGTTGCTGATCTTCCCCTCCTAGCTCCATATCCTAGCTTGGCCTTCTCGTCCTTGTGCTTCACTTTAGTTGATGTCCAGCTTCTCCTGGTTGTTGCCAGATCTTCTCCTCTTGACTCCTGGATGGCTTTCTAAGCAACCAGGTGTTGGTGATAGTTTGGTGGATATTTGACTGAGATGAGATGGTGTTCTAGTTTCGCTTGATGGCGTGGTAAGTATTTAGTAGAGTATACTCTGTTGTTGCTACGGCTGGTACTTATCCATGCTTTGGTTCTTCCCTGTGTCGACAGATCTCTTGCATGCAAGTGTGTGTGTGTGTGTGCGTGCTGCTTGCACTGTTCTGGACCAGTGCAATGCAAAATATCTTGATTCACCTCTTTTACTTCTACTTCTCTAGTGAAACTTGCCCATTTGGCAGAACTTGCCCATTTGTCTACTGCCAATGAGGTTGTACCGAGGCAATGTTTGATTAAGAACATATGCTGCATTTTTGGTGAAACTTGCCCCTAATTCCTTTTTAGCTCAATGATGAATATCAACACTAACCTCTTTATTTTTCCCTTTGTTTGCTTGCAGGTGTAAAAGAAAATGAGAAGATATAAGACTTAGTTTATGAAAAGTTGTTTAGGATTTTTTTGTAACTTTCTTCTTATTCATTTGTAAATACATTCTATTATATGATCATTCAATAAAGCTTTTATTTTCTTTATTTGCAATTATTCTATTTGTAATTAGTTCTATTTATTTGTATCTGTGTACAACTTTGTAATGTACTGAATGATAAAGAAATAAAGATTTATTTCCTTTTGTCTTTGTTTGAATTACTTTAATGTCTTGAATTTCCTGTTATTGTATTCTTATTATATAAGATAATAATACTTCACCTTAAATCATTCAAAGATTCTTTTAAAACAATTATCACTAAAATGCTTTTTGGTTTGATTTATTTCAAAAGTCAATGAAAATTTAAATGTCAATTCAAATTATATACCCCAAAACATCTCAAAATGCCTAGAGATCATGTCAGAATTTTTTAACGATCACCTGAATGAGCTAAGCCCTAACTCATAGAAGTGAAAGAAACCCCGATCCCTCTAGTGTTTTAGTTTTGCGCGAAAATTTCCCGGATTTTCTTATGCATGAATGCAAATGCACACACTCTCTTATGCAGCCCTAAATGCTGGGGCATTACAGCCACCACTTCAAGCACCACGACGTGTATCTGACAATGGGGTGGCACCTGAACCAAGTGTGCATCCTTGTGCCGTTGGTGCCAACGGAGGAGCACCTTCTCGACTGCGAGATCAAGCGTCGTCGGCACACCTTCGCAACGACCCCACGTACAAGCGCCGTGATTCTTGGTTCACCTTCCTCGACCCGGAGCACAAAGCGAGGGTCCGCTCGTCCTACATGGGTGACTTCCCAGTCGAGGGCGACGTTGACCTTCCTGAAGTCGACTTCTCTTCCACCGATGACGAAGACGAAGGTTGGACGGAGGAGCTGGCGGGCGTTAGGAGGAGAAGGGGAGCCCATGCCACCCACTATGGTCCTGCCACCGTGCTACGACGAAGACGAAGCCATACGCGCCGCTATGGAAGCATAGAAGGCGGAGGGGGATGCCAAGTGGCGGTGGGAGAGGTTGGAGGACGCCGTCGAGCTCTCTGCCCACCTGGTGGAGTACGACAATGCCTTGTCCCTGTCGCTGTCGCTGCTAGAGGCATGGTCTTAGAGCATCTCTAGAAGATACTGTAAAAGGCCCAAACCCGTAAAAGTCCGGCGGGTTTACGGTTTTGGTGCCAAAACGTGGCCCGAGAAGACACCGTATCGTCGGGGCGGCCCAGGGGGCATTTCCGGGGCACGGAAAATCAGCCTGCCCCGGACGCTATATCTTCGGTTTGGAGGGTTCGATATGGATCGATATCCATCATTTCCCCCTTCTCCACACCTCCGTCGCACGCCACCCGCCGTCCGCCGCTCAAATCGAAGACCTCCGGCGAGGAATCCGCGACCACTCATTGTAGATCCGCCACCACCGCCGCAACATGAGCCACCAGGGAGCTTCGAGGGGCATGGGCGGCAGCCAGGTTGGTCATGCCACCCAAGCACGTCGTATGAGTGACGACAAGGAGGAGGAGTGTCGCCGCTGCGCGCGTGCCGACGGTGTGCGGAAGCGCACGACCCTGCACTACCGCTACCACGGCGCACAAGTGCCACGGAAGCTGCTCCGATGCGAGGTAGAGGAGTTCGAGCGCCGCCACCGCAACGCGGGGGAGGGGATCTCCTCCATATCCGCGCGTCTACCGCTGTCGACGATGAAGGAGGAGGAGTCGTAGGGGTACGAATCGGCGACTTTCACCTCCGGGTTCGTGGCGGAAGACTTCGTCGACAATGCCGAGCTCGAGCGCATCACGATGTTCATCGTCTAGCGTAGCGCCGCCGAGGAGGAGGAGAACCGGCTCCACCGCCAGCGCGACCTCGACATCAACGGCATCTTGCTCGAATAGGGCATCACGCGCGAGCAGTAGGACCTGCTCCGGCGCTAGGAGTAGGAGTGCAAGCAGAAGATGCAGGACGACAAGTATGTCGACCTCGTCACCGATGAGGAATGAAGCTTGACGCCGCCGATCTCGACCCCGTCGCGCCGCACCTGTTGGCTCCGGTGAGGAGCGACTTTTGGTTTTTAGGGTTAGGGCGGCGACCACCGTAGATCCATCCTCGCAGCGTAGTTTCTGCGTTTTTGTAAGTAGGATCGTCGAATCGTGGCGATGAACTGGTGTCTGTGAATATGACCTCGCACCAGATTTCAAATTTCTCGTAATTTACAGTTTCGTATGCAGTGTCTGATCCGTCATCGCCATTTTCAGCCCGAAACACGAAAAAACTCGATCTGTAAAACACGAGATGCAGTTCGCTTTTACACTATCTGCTAGAGATGTTCTGACCAGTTCCATCAGGCGCCGCCCAAGGAGGAGGAATGGGGCACGCCATGTGGGAGTCGCCACCGCGCGCCCCACCCGCGCCCATGGCGCTGCTGCACCAGCAGCCGCCACCACCGCCGACAGAGTACTATCTGCCGCCTCGATGGTTGCTGCCGATGTTCGGTGGAGATGCCGTAATGGTACCAAAATGTGTATCAACTATCAAGTACTCCTCCGATTCATACTCCTCCGATTCATATTAGTTGACTCAATTTTGTCTAGATACGGATGTATCTAATACTAAAACTTGAGTAGGTATATTCGTATCTAGATGAATCCAAGTCAACTAATATGGGTCGGAGCAGGTCCACATGAACGGTGTGGGCTTTCTTCATAGTACAAGTGTGATGTCACTAGGCCTAGTACGCTAGTAGCACACTCGATACGCGTGAACCAGACTATGCTCCCAGATCTTCATAAGAAAAGTAGGGTTATATACATCTTTCAGATGAATGATCACTTCCTGGGGTCATGTCAAGGACATACTCAAAATCCGATGAGCACTATACCTCTGTCTCTCTCTGTGCAAGAGCAACAGAGCAACAGGAACAGCTAATGCTTCGAATTTAAAACAGGCAACTGGTAGTCTGGTACTGGACTGAACCATTACTAACTAATGCTACTAGCTTAGATTACTACTAGTACAAGCGTGTAAACAGCCAATCAATCACACCGACATACTATAATATATACAAGTCCCAGATTCTGTCATTGGGATGTGCAAATTTGGTAGGCGTCTATGTGAGGGTAATATACTCCAACATGTACACAAAACTATCTCTCCCTTCTGCCACCGGGCTGATTAAAATTCTAGACCTACCGTTGATTTGCTGCCCTCCATCTCCAGCAAGTCAGGTTTTTTGTTTTGTTTTCTGTTGGTTCTAGTTCTAGCAAGAAAAGAAAGATATGACACCTAAGCAAGCGATGGCAGCGGCAGGATTCCTCACAGTGCTTGCTTTGACCATATCCCCACAAATCCAGCTAGTCCTTCATTTCGGACTGTAGAGGACAAGAAGGCGAAAAGATTACAAGATTCCTCATGTTTTTCTTTTATTTTCTGTGGAAGAGAGAGAGAGAGAAGGGGGAGGGGGAACAGAGAAGTACAGTGGTAGGATGGCTGTAGGTAGGCTGGCAGGGGAGAAAAAGGCCCAGGTGTACAAATAGATGGCAGTACTATGTCAGTTGGAAAGAGATCTCCTTCCCTCATTCAAAGCTTGGTGTGGAAGAGAAGCACCTTCCCTGCCCTCCCCTTCCCTTCCCCACCTTTATAAACAAAGCCATCATAGTTTTACTCCAACAAGTACAATGCTGTTTTTTCACCAGCAGATAAACAACAGCATATTGCCAAGTCATTTACTAGAAACAACATGTTGCTGAGTGTGTAAGGCTAAAACTAAATATCTCATGCATGTAAACATCTTAATTAAAATATTACATGGGAATCCTTTTTTTCAAACAGAGAATAATAATCTAAGGATTTGGGTGAAATCTTATTGAGAGGCTCATTTGGTAGTACCATATTTTGTAAGCACTTAACTTTGCTAGTACTATCTGGTCAAACCCTCCTTTCAATTCGAACTTGAAAAATTAATAAAAGAATAACCAACAGTGGCCAGTAGGTGTACCCCTTGTTTATTCAAAACCTATCCAACTGTAGGGCAGGGGCCCACGTGACATGGAGGGTATGCGAGGCAGGGGCAGGTGAGAACAGTATGCTATTTTCACCACCTCTCTCTACTTTATTTTCCTCTCCCTTGCTACAGCTTAATTAATCCTTCCTGTACTAAAGTAAAGCAGAGCAGTAAACTACTCATCCTGGTACTACACCAGAGCCTGCTCTCGCTTTTGATTTAGCTCTTTGCTTACGCCAAGGTTTTGGAAACATTTGAGAGGGAGAGAGAGAGAAGAGGGGCAGTTGCAGTTGAAGTGGTTAACAGCCCTTTGCCAGAGAGCAAGGAGAAGGAATCATTTCACCTCAGCGGCAGCCAGGGCAGGGTAACAAACCACCAATTAGCAGCGTCACCACCCTCCTCCCCTTCTCCCCCTTCTGCTTCCCTCCTCGTCCTTCAAATCTTTCACCGCCCTCCTCCTCTTACCCTGCGGTCAAATTGCGATCCATATTTCGGGCAAGACCAAGAGAGGCCGAGGTCCACAAGCGCGCAGCAAACAAAAAAAGATTAAGAGAAGAAAGATCATGGAGCCGCTCCTCCTGCGTTCTTGAATCGTCTCAACGTTTTTCCCCCCCTTCCCGTCTGTCCGCAGGCGAATTGCTGGCCTCTCCGAGGGTTCGCGGCCAGGTAATTTTCGAACAGTTTTACTGTCTCCCTCGGGCATCCTAGTATCTGTTCCTTTCAAGATCTTTACACCGCCCCATACATGGTGCGGCGGGCGGAGCGGTCAAAGGTTGTTGCTTTCCGTCCTCCTCCTCTCGGCAGCCTTCAACACTGCCCTAGTTATTTCCCTCGCAGATCCTAGTCTAGCTATGCCTGCATTCAAATAGCCTCACGGGTTCGCTGCTCTTTTTATTACTACTATTATTCAGATAGCAACAACACCTAGCTCGGGAGTGCTTGGTTGGCTCTGTTTATGTGTGCCGTTTTCTCCTTGGCTTCGTATCTGTGATTTTCTAGATGGTGAAAGGTTTCTAGGGTGATCAAGTCCTATAAGAAGGTAGGTTCATCTTTTGTGTGTATGTGCTCCTGAGGATGCTAGTTTTGCTAGTAGTCACCAAAATAGGGGGCTTCTCGTTTAGATGTAACTGCTTGGTTAGTTCCAAACTTGTTTGGGAGTTCTTCATCGGGTTTCTTTAAAGTTGCATGCTGATAATGTGCGCCATGCCTGGTTCTTGAGGATTTGGGTACTAGGCTTTTGCTGTTTCCAATTACCTTTGGTGTTTTCGGTATTTTATTTAGGAAGAGCAGGCAGGCTCTCCTCCCCCATCATCATCATCATCACTCTGCTTCCAAAACACCCAAGTTAGTGAGTGCTGTTTGGTTAATGATGGGGCTATTGCTTCTGTGTTTCTCCTCTGCCTTTGTGCTCTGGGTTTAAAGTTACACTTTCCGGAACCTGGACTGTGTGTGCTTCTTCAATCAGTAGCAGATTTGGTTTGTTCCTCAAGGCTCTGAAGCATTTCTCCAGCTGTATGTAATACAGTTACAGCAGGCCTTTGCCTGGACGGTGGATCGTTCCTTCTGGCTTTCTTTTGTCTGTTGATAGGGGTAGTGGGGGTGATTCATGAAGGGACTGGTTGCTTTTCACCTCTGTGTTAAGGGTTACCAGCTGAGTTGTTCTCATGTGATAAAACTTTTACTCTGCACTCAAGGTGCCTTTATCTTTCTCTGCTCTTCCAGGACAATCTAGTGGTAATTCTAATGTACCTTCTCCTACTTTCCTCTTATTATCCTGAACAGGGAACTAAGGAGGACTGGTTGTTTTTTGGACAACTGGAGATGTATTCAGGCCAGCAATCTGATCAGGGTCCTGCTGCAAACAGTGGCAAAGAATTCTTAGAGGGGAATTGGGGTTCTGTGGCAATGCACCAAAAGATGGGGTATAGCAGTGGGACGTATGGATTTCAAGATTACAGCATGGCGTTTGAAGAAAAACCAGGGATGTGTAGATCTTCTACTGGTTAGTGGTTCTTATCTCGTGGTTGCCGCAATCTTTCTGAAGGTGATTATTCTGCAGTTTTATGGTAATGGCAATGATTCTTGCAGGAACATTCTCTCAGAACATCCAGATGAGTGATGAGCATAGTGGCGGTGTGAAGAAAAGGAAGGGAACAGATGACTGCATTGCGTTGCTAAACCCATCAGCCAGTAGCAGCATGCAGGTGAGATTCAACCTTCAACTGCGTCTCTTCTTGTCCTAATCTAGACGTAGTGACTAACTGTACTATAATTGGGTGGTTTAGAATGTGGGTGATCAACAAACAGAGGTTTTATCTCAGATAGAGAGGAATTCAGTGGAGGAGGACAAGAGAAAGATTTCACCAAGAACGCAAAGCAAGGAAGGATCTTCTGATGGCGATGGCACTAAAGATTATGTTCATATGCGGGCAAAGCGAGGCCAAGCCACTAATAGCCACAGCCTTGCAGAAAGAGTAAAACTTCTGATCAGTACTATTGAGAACCCATTTCAGTTTGCCTTAATATTCTTGGTATTCTCATGGTTGAGGTTGGATGGAACTCTTTGCAGATGAGGAGAAAAAAGATAAGTGAGAGAATGAAGCTTCTTCAGGATCTTGTTCCAGGATGTAGTAAGGTAACTTTTTTCTCTTTAATAAAAACATCTCTAGGACCATCTTGTACTCCGCACCTTACCATGTTGCTTGTCACAGATTACTGGCAAGGCAGTCATGCTTGATGAGATAATCAATTATGTGCAGTCATTACAACGACAAGTTGAGGTACTATTGTCTATTAGTGCAGATGTAACTGGGTTGTTTCTGGCTATATGTATGCCATCTGTTGGAATATCATCCTGTAGTCTGATGCGAATTGTAACTTGCAGTTCTTGTCAATGAAACTTGCAACTGTCAACCCTGAGCTCGGCTTTGATATTGAGCAGATTCTATCCAAACAAGTAAATTCACTGTAAAATCATTCTAAATATTTTCAAAGATTTTTAGACCCACCTGTTCAGCACATACTCTTGTTTGCAGATGATGCTTCCACAAGATAGACATCTTTCTTTCTATGGAGCCGACCCAGGATCAAGCGCCCTTATTGCTCATTTTAACCAAGGAATCATGCAGCCAGATATGATGTGCAATGCTTCCAATCCTGCGGGTGTTTTGCACGGAGCATTTCACGACATCTCCATGATGCACCAGGTAAATTCAGTCCATTTCACCTCATGCTTATCATCTAAAGCCCTGGAAATGGACTTATGTAAACCTTGAATCCAGATGCCTGAAATGTGGGAAGGGCTTCAGAACATCCCTCATATGAACTTCAACCCTGCTGTGGCTGCAGATAGCAGCACCAACAATCCTGGTATACATGATACTCTCTTTTCAAAACGGTATCTGAAAACATAGCGATCCATCAAACTTACAGAAATGCTGCTTCTGTATATTATTCTTCAGGTTCCATGAAGATTGAACAGTGAGTCGCTGGCATAGCTCTGAAGTTTTTCTGTGAACCGTAAAGTGCTCGCAGAATCAAGTTTTGTATAGCTGGAGGCCTAACCATTTGTTGCCGGTTTCCTACTCTTGCTCCCCAACCCCGTAGAGTATGGTGTACGCTATGGCATCTAAAGATCTCGTGTACAGATGAGCTCAAGAACTGATTCGACCGTAAATTTCTATCACGCTTTAGCTTTTCGAAAGCCGGGACCTATACTATTTATGAATTCCAGGCTTGGGGTCATATGTGGATGCCCTAAGCGTACTGAGTTAGTAGATTGGCTTTTTAGCATTGTTGGTACAAACATCTAAAGAGACCACTTGGTCAGGACTGCACGAATCGTTGTTTGCGACAAGTATTTGAGAGCAGACTTTCTGTTGGACGTTTTATGGTTCCTTCACTTTCACCTAATTAATTAAAAAAAGACTACTACAGGGAAAAGTAAGCGTGAAGTCACCTTGAAGTGTGATGCCTATTCTTAAGACTTTTTGAGTACCCTCTGAAGTTGTAATGCCTGTTGTACATGAAATGTCAACCACCCTTCTGGTGCTAACAGGTCATCTATATATCTGCAACCAAAGAGTTCAAGAATATGAAACCACTGTGTGCCTCATATTTCCTTAGAACTTGTGAGTTGAAATGATGGGCAGAACTCCCTTTCTGGTTCATTTCTGTTGAAATATTCTCCGATGTGGTCCGTTAGATGAGATTCAAGAGGAAGTGCATGTTACTAGTAATATTTTACCTCCAGAGAAAAATATCTAGACAAGAGAATCGAAATTGTCAGCTCATTCTCATTGTAAAGGTATACATAGCACTTGTACATTAAGCTTTGTCTTCGTTTGACAACCCCTATCCATCGAGATGGTACAAAGTTACAGCCACAAAGCAAGAAGTCTAAAAATACAAAAGCGAGCAAAATTGATAGTGAACTGCTTGCGATCTTAGACTTCTGCCTTCTTCCTCCTCTTTCTTCTATCTTGTTCTCCGTCTCTTTCCTTCCCCCCTCGTCTTCGTGGTTTGCCCTGGAAGGAAACAAGAAAAATCAGAAGACAGATAGAGTAGGAGCACTGTTTAACGGAAGAACAAAATGTACAAATAAGGTGCATATCATGAATATTATAGATGAATCGTATCTCAATAGATGTGCAGATAAAGGTGCATAATCAATCCATCTAGAATAATAGTTCTACACAATCCTAACACAGAACTGCTAGGCAAATATCTCACTATCAAACAACAAACGTAGAAACTGAAAAAGAAAATATATCAGCAAAGAAAATATAACAACAAAGGTGCTTACGAAAACAAACCCGTTTTTTCTCAAGTACCAACGCTTATTTCTACAGCAGAGGTGCCTAATTAAGCGTTTATCTTGTATAAATAAGCACTGATGCTTAAGCAAAAAATCGGTTTAGTTCTTAGCACCTTGCATTGTATATGGCCTAATGAATATTATAGACAAAAGGACCTTGAAATTTCTAATGGTATTCTAATCTAAAATGCTCTATTGAATGGATAAACGTACCTCAGCAGAGAACGTTCTAAGGGGGTCACTACTTTTGCCTGATCCCCTCCTGAATCCCATTCTTTTCTTCCTTCCCGGGTTATCAACACCCATAGCAGCCCTTAAAAGTTTGATCGCATTGCTGGATTCTTTTGTTGTGGGGTCAATTAGGTATTCAGGGACATCACGCAGGTGAACAGGAATTGCTTTGTTGCTTAGTATCTTATCATGTTTGAGCAAATCTGCAAAAAGTAAAAGATTAAGCATCACTCATTTAGAAGATTTAAATACTAACACAGCTATTCAAACAAGATTGATAAATCTAACCAAGGTCTGTCGGGTTCTCTTCAAAATGAGCCTTCAACCTTACAAGACAAAAGAAATTAGGTCGCTGTTAGAAGGTAAATACAGCCAGAAATTACTGGAAACTGAAGGTGTTTCCTTATGAAATATTAATGAACAGGGAGATGCTATATTTTCATGATTTGCATCAATAAGTATTATATCATGAAATGACTGGCGAATTATATATTTTGATGCTTTATCTACTAGAAACTGCTATATCATGAAATGACGGATGGTGAATAGTTATGAGGTGGCCTGTAAAGCAACTAAAAGTATATTAGGAGGCCGTTTTCAAACACTACACAAACATGGCAATGTGAAATTGTGCATTTCCGTTGCCCCACGAAATTCATTATAAACATGGCAATGTGAAATTGTGCATTTTATTGACACTTGTTTATTTCCTCAGCGGACAAAGACTTTCTTACTTATCAGAATTGAGGATTTCATTCTTAATGTCTTGACGACGTGCTTCCTGTATATCACGGCTCGTCACACTCCTAGCAACATCCTGCGACAGGAACATCAATCGAGGTTAGCTAACCAAAGCAGTTAGCATGTCTGTTGAAAGCTCGAGAGTGGTTTGAAGAAGTTAGCAGATAAACCAAACTGGTCTTGATAACTCATTTTTTTTAACAGCTTGTCTCATCAAAACCATCCAACACCAAAAGCCAAAGCAGGAATTGCATTACTAAACAAACGGGAGTTCCTTATAGGGATGGGGCCAAGAAAAACAAAGATATATCTACCTGAGTTATCTCTGAATGTGAGTGACCTACAACAAACCTATATCTTTATAGCGCAACAGAGGTTTCTATGGAAGATCTAATTGGCTAGAGCATTATTGTGTCAGCATGAGTGTGTGTGCTTCTAGTGGTAATAGTACATCTATTCAGAAAGAATGTGGGAGTAGAGGCACTTTAGGGCTATGAACTGACCAAGGGTAAAAAAAGGAAACTTGGATTGTTCCAGCCTATCAGCTGGTTCATCTAGCAGTAGCAGATATAGCAACTAGCATAAGTCTGGGGACGGAGTACAGATCATTCATCACTCCATACCTGAGACCTATACCGTAGAGACTCCACGGCATTTTTTGTAAGTAACGGGAAAGGTAAGATGCACTTGGTGTCTTTTTTCTCAACATCCTGCAGCATGTTTTCAATCTCTTCAAAAACATCCTCCTCCTCTGGTGAAACCTGAAAATACGAGTACCAGCATAAGAGGAGATAAATAACAGAATACACAGGGTCTACTAAAATTGTTAACCATGTCTGACAGTAATAATTTATGTGAAACTTACAAGCGATATAGATGCACCGGTCTTATTTGCCCTCCCAGTTCGTCCTATTCTGTGAATATACCCAGCAGGATCTGGAGGCATGTCAAAATTAACTACCTGAAGAAGGGTTAAAGAAAAGGATCAACACTGTAACCTGTTCCAGAAATTACAAGATGGAAGTATATAACAACAAAGACTTCAGTCTTCACCACGAATTTGTAAGAACATAAGAGATGCATACAATTAACTCAACTACTTCATGTAGTCGAATGAATGATTGACTTCTTAAAACATGTTCTATTTTGGTGTAGTTGATAAGCCAGAGAAAGGTGATATATTCCAAAATATCATGCCACACATCTTTGTATAAAAAACCATTGGTGAAACCACAAGACATAAACACAAATGAATCCCTTATTTTCTTTATTTTGAAGAGAGAACATTTGTTGATTATTATCCTTACAGCAAATTGAGCACCAGTTGCTGGATGAATATAAAATTGTAAATTGATGCTGTGGCCAGCCCGCCAGGTCCAAAATGAAATACTCCCTCCGAACCAAATTAGTTGACTCAGATTTGTCTAGATTCGAATATATCTAGACTTGTTTTAGTGTTAGATACATCCAAATCTAGACAAAACCAAGTCAACTAATTTGGATCAGAGAATAAATATTGGCACCCTTAAAACAAAGCAAATAGTTTACGCACCAGTTCATAACATGCTTCAACTAGTCTTAGTTGCATTACAGCATGTAATAGCCAATTAGTTAGCACCTCTCATCATGACTGAATTAGTTGATATGCTTGAGTAGACCAAGATATACTTACTGTGAAAACATTTTTGAAGTCAATTCCTCTGACAACTCCAAATTCAGCATCTAAAGTTTGTTGCGTATGTTTGCGGGACACCCTTGAATCTTTTCTGTTTTCCTTATTGGTTTGCTTCGCCTCCTTTGTTTTATTGTCATCTGTTGCTATCAAGTAATCGAATAGCCTAGCATTGAATGCCTAAAGAAGAAAAAGAAAGATACTCAATGAATTTCAATCTTGCAGAGCCACCTTGTCAATGCAAGCTAGCAGTCTAAGCTTCTGATGAAAATCACTGAAGTTATGCATCAAAGTTTTAAACAATTGGAACATTTTACTGGTAGCCTTCAGTAGCATTTTACTTCGTAAAACATAAAAAGTATAGCAAATTAGCAACATACAGAAAGAGATAAATAGCACATAATGGTACAATAATGAACAGACCAAGTATAAAACTAGTCTAGCTGATTAAATGACTCAGCTTTACAAGTTTTAAGAGGTCTGGTTTGCACAAGTTTTAAGGGGTGGATATCTAGTTTTAAGTTGCAGGTGCTAAGTAGAAACAATATCAAAGTTCAGGGGGTAATACATATATATATATATTGTATAAACCATCTGCAAGGCTGTAAGCACCAGTTTATAATTTTCCAAATATTAGGCGTTGTTAAGGAATTATTTGATGTACCATGGACAGAAATGAGTGCTGGCTCCTTCCAGTCAAAGATTGTGATGAAAAGGATGCAACATAACAAAACCCAGGAAAAGTAATAAACTTATTTGATGAATAATTGGAGGAAAGAAAACTAATTGTGAAAATGACCATCAACTATGTATACATGAGACTACAAAAGATAATACAGTTTGAGATCAGTTATCTGCGCCAAAAAAGATAAGGTTATGGAGAAGCCCTACCTCAATAATATGTAGCCGAGAATTTTGTGGCAACTCAGCATTCAGCACTGCAGATCTTATCCCAAACTGTAAAAGGTAAAGATATTTCTCAGATGCATATACCAAATAAGAGAAACAGAAAGAAGAAACTAGAAATGACAAAACTATTCTATCCAAAAGGAATGGAGTGGATAACACGCTCCTCGAAGGAACCATTGTAAATTGTAATGAAAACTTCTATAACATCTCCCACATGGCAATTAGAAACCTTTTTACTAACCTTTTTATTACCCCACCCACATTTAAAATTAAGTATTTTAGAGCACCAAGAAAATCTTATTAAGGATTGTGTCACAAAAACATCATGCTACAGACTCCAGATGGTAGACCTTCTTACGGATAGCTTATATTCATCTATTGGTGCTCAAAATCTTAATGTCAAAACAATAGCAGTTCAATTTTATCATTAAATATTGACTACAACTGATCTCATAACTAACATTAAAACTTTGTTTTCTGTTTAGATGATGACTGCAGGTGTAACAATACAGAGGTTTGGCAACCACAAGATAATCACTAACTCCATCAAATCAAACAATGCAAGAAAAAAGCAGTGGCAAATAACAGACTACAGATCCAAAGGATATCATATTTAAACAACTGTAAGAAAATAATGGTACCATTTTACCTTTTCCAGGAACAGTCTTAATCTGAATGCCATGTCAATCGAGTTCACAAATATTAGAACTTTCTTCTGAATAAGCTCTAACTTCAGAAGGGCCAGGATATAAAGCATCTTATCCTTATCACTGCATGAAATCTGTAGGGAAAAGATTGGATGTAACGTAATCTGTCGTATATAGATAAATGCACAAAAGCAACAGAAAATCAACACATTAAATGTAAAAATAACAAAATCATCATTTAAGAATGGTCCCAAAAGGGGGCTAAGAACAAGCAACCATAACTTCTACAAAAGAACTGCTGGTGTACTACTGGATTTACAGTTGGAAGTTTTAAGTGATATTGTAGTTTTGGCTCGAAAAGTGTGACACTATAGAAAAAGTGAGTTCAACAATAATGTGAAAAGGAAAGGAAAGATACTTGCCCAAAACTGTTGCACATTTTTAGGGATCACATCATCTTTCGCATTGCCAACCTCAGTTAGAGTTAAAATAAAAGGGTTGTGCAGAAGTAGCTTTGTCAGTTTGTCAATATCAGGGCTGCAACAAAGTAAAATTTTGGATTAGAAAAACCATGTAAAACCCAAACAGAAGTTAAGGCATTAAGTAAATCGGAACTACTACAGTTAGATTCATCCTATATCAAGGGGTTGGGAGAATCAGCCAAAAATCCACAAATTGAAGTGCATAGTGCACGAAATTAAGATGTTATGAACAATTGCAGATAAAGGAAGAAAGAAGAACCAAATCTGACCTTGAAGTTGCAGACATCAGAATGGATTGGCAACCTCTTGGGATATGTGGGACAAGCGCTTTCAAGTCATCTTCACAGCGATAGGATAGAAGAAGGTCAGCCTGGGTACTAACCATAAAGAGATTAGTAACATCTTAAAAAGGACATTTCTCAGACATTCTTAACTGAACTAGGATTGTAATTCATCATAAGACAAAAGCGTGGAATTTGATACATGTCACTGCAAATAAAATGCCAGTAGAAATTTGAAACATGTTGCCCTTAAACATGGTATAGGTATACTTTAAAAAGTGACACTGAGTAGTTACATAGATTATGTACCATATATCAAATTTAACACCATTGCAGTCGCACATGTCAATATATTTAGGCAATATATGCAATACTAATCTAACACTTTACACGACTCAATTAAACAGTTCTGAACTTGAAGCAGAAAATTCACCACCCTCAAAGACTATTGTGCAAAACAATATAGATCCACAACTTTGACAGCTATTCTTGTTTAATGGTAAGATACCATAGGGTTGATATCACGAAACCACAATAATAAAAATTGACCATTCCTTTTTTCCGATAATATTTTTTTTAATCACCCATCCAATATGTGAAAACATGCATGTGGCAAATACTGCAACAGGCAAATGAACTGCACCTCGTCGAGAACCATCATTGAAAGTGACTCTTTAATAGATGATCCCTGAACAATTCCCTTTGATATGCACGTTGCAACACAAGCTGGGGTTGTTACAAGAATATTAGGGGGCCCAGACAATGCAAGTTTCTGCAGGTAAGAGACAAAAGCAAGTTAGTTGTGCCAATATATGTAACCCTACAAAACCAAATAACATTTGGCAAAAATAACAATCAAAAGTAGACAAAAATGTCTCACAATATCCTTATCTGACATGCTTGCATTCACTTGGACAATCTTCAACTTGGATGTACACAACTGAAGGAGAGATGATGCCTCATTATAAACCTATACAGCAAACAAAATCATTAATAATGAAAAATGCAATGGTTCTTTTAAAGAGAAGATGGTATTAAAAAGAGAGGGGCACCTTATCAAATTATCATATTAATAGTTACTGGCAATCATGTACTAATCAAAATATATCATCATAGTGAACATGAAAATTAAAAGTTTATCACGCATGCAGTAGTAAACTATAATACAAACCATTAACCTACTATTTATTAGCAGGTTTAAGGTTCAAAGAACTCATACAAAAAAATCCCAATGCATCCAATATCAAATAGCAGAACAATTTGTTATCCTGGATGAATCAGGATGTGTTACATAGAGATATAATCAACAAGCTACTCTAAATAAGTTACTTACGCATGCAAAAGTATTTTGGGAAAAATATAAGTCAGATACCTGCTGGCATAGCTCGCGAGTTGGCACGAGGATTAAGGCATTCGGTGCAGATTTCCGAACACGCCCTTCTGAAGACAATTTCAATAGCTCCTGCAGCAGCGGAAGAAGGTAGGCAAAGGTCTTTCCAGAACCAGTCTTGGCCTTTGCGACCACATCCTTCCCTTCCTGGAATTACAACAACATTAGGCTGTTGTTCAGTACCGCGAACTACTGAAAACATAAATAGGTAAGTGATGGCCCAGATAGCTCTTGCTGCATTTTGAACTAAATGGCTACCGCAGTGATGAGCAGAGTTTCATTAAACCTAACTTAAATTCACTACTATGGTCCGTATTTGCAAGCATTAGAATTCTAGCTCCGCCCAACCAAATAATTTCACCAGAGAAAGTGAGTCATCTTAGTAGTACTGCTACTGGTACTGGCAAATTTATCAAGCTAAACTGGCTAAAACTTGTTCCAATGTGAGCGAGCTAAATTTCGTAGGCAGTGGTGATAGTAAATAATTAAGCATTCACTAAAACGCCCCCAAAACGAGCCTTTGATTATTAAAATTGAATAGTACCCCACCAAGTTCGCACAGAGCACAGAAACAGCGAACTGAATGGTAGTAATGGGAGCCAGAGATCACGCACCAGGATGAGCGGGATGGCCTCTCGCTGGATCGGGGTGGTATTGGTCATGCCCTTCTTCCTCAGAGCCCTCTTCAGCTGCTCGTCCAGTCCCAGCTCGTCAAAGCTCACATCCTTCTCCTCTTCCTCTGCCGCCGCCTCTCCCTTCCCCTCCTCCGCCACGCCGCCATTCGCAGCGTCAGGGGTCTGCCCCTCCACCTCCACTTCCTGCGTAGGCTCCTCCTCCGCGTTTCCGGCGGCGGGTGGTGCGTCTACGTGCGCCGCCGCTGCCGTCTCTACCTGCTCCTCCTGCTGGCGCGAGCGGCGCTGCTTCTTCCCCATGGAGGCCACCAGGTTTTTTCGGAGGGTGGGGAGAGTAGCGCTAGGGTTTAAGGCGGAGATGGACTGTTAGAGAACCGTGGAGCTTAAGACGAAAAATAGACGGCCCGGGGACTTGCGGGCGGGCCAAGCCAGCTTATATGGGCCTCGAACTTCCAGACAGGGCTCGGGCTGGGCTCAAAGGAGGGAGCAGAGACGTTTGGCGAGAGAGGCCAAGACGTTTGGCAGTTGCAGGCAACTCCAAAGTCCCACTCCCCCCTTCCAGCCGCCGCCGCCGCTCGCCGGCCCCAGCGCCTATCGATGGCCGAGACAGTGGACTTCGCGAGCAGTGACGGGGAGGCCTGGCGTGCAGCGCTGGCCGCGTACGTCCGCCGGCTCACGTCCCTGGACAAGCCCGACCTCCTAGAGGTGGACTCCTTCTACCGCCACGACCTCCCCCTTCTGCTGCGCCGCCGCGACCCTGACCCCTTCATCGCCAAGTCCGAGCTCGTGCAGCTCCTCCAGTGGAAGCTCTCGCGCGGCAAATGGAGGTCGAGTCTTCCTGCACTTAGTTTATTTTTCCCAGGTGCTTAGCACAACAGCAGTTGAAAATCTCGCTGTTAGGGCGTCGTAGTGCTTGCTGCTAAAATATAATTAGACATCTTTGCCGGTAGCCTGAAATGTGGTTAATTGGAGTATTACCACGATCTTGTAATATCTTGGTTGCTTGGTTCGCTAATTTGATCCATGTAGGCAGTGTTACCCAACCTTCAGTGTGCTCTTGTTGCTAGGCCGAGGCTGATGGATTTCGTTAAAAGCTTGGATGATAAAGTTGTAGAATCAGCGTCACGGAAGGCATTTGCAGTGCTGCCCGACCTGAGCAAGGCCATCAACGAGCTCACTGTGCTCAAGGGCATTGGCCCCGCCACTGCATCCGCGGTGCTCGCTGCGTATGCGCCTGATGTTGCGCCATTCATGTCGGACGAAGTGGGTCGTTATTTACTTCTTTACTTTTTGCATAGTTGCTTCTCTGGGCGAGATGATTCGTTTCTTGATACTGCAAGCTTTGATGGATGTTCAGGCGATGGTAGCCGCCTTGGGTAATGCAAAGGAGTACACTCTGAAGCAGTACCTAGCATTCGCTGAGAAGTTGCAGGCTAAAGCGAAGGTATGCGCATTTGAGTTCACATGTCTGTTGAATTCTTGCAGAGGTAGCATTTTTTTTCTTGGTTGTGGCGATTGGGTGTTCTGCAGAATGGATATTCTGTGCTGCAGATATCTTTGATCACTCTCTATCCACCTAGACAAGCCGAAATGATAATCAAGAAGTAGCTGATTGGGGCATTATGCTATTTTCTTTATTTAGATGCATTATGCTATGTTCTAAAAGAGTTGATCTTAAGGGTAGCAGCTTGAAGTTGTACATGAACTGTGTGTCTCTGTAATCATCATACTGCTTTAGAAGAAGTTTCATTTAGCAATGTAAAGGAGCACTAGTTTGTTTTCAGTGGCATTTTTTTAACAATAACACTAAAACAGTTCGAGAACATTGGGCTTATATTTTTCTAGGAGATGCATATGCAGATAAAATCAATTATTCTAGCTCCAGCTGACACAGCAGGTCAATATGCTAAGTATTTATGGTACGAAGCATGTTCTACTTGCAGGCTGTAAAATTCTTACCTTGTGCTAATTCTCCATCAGTGTAACGCAAACTTTAGGCCGTGAACGTGATTTCAAAGTGTAGTTTTGCTGCCAAACACTGACTAGAAAGAACATATGCTGTGTCATACTAGTACTTGATTTGCCATTTAGCTGACATCTTGTGTTTGCCTTGAAGGAGCTGAGTGCGGGAGGAGAAAGTTTCACGCCTTCGGATGTTGAGAGAGCGCTGTGGAGTTCGGCAATCGCCTCCAAGCCGCAAAAGGCACCAGCAAGTGGCAAGAGAAAACGGTGACTTGTGCCGCAGCTGCTGTACTAGAGCTAGAATCGTTTGCTGGCATGTGTCTGACCCTTTGTAGATTGTATGGCATGTTGCCTTTGATCGACCCTTTGTAGATTGTATGGCATGTGGCCTTTGATCGACCCTTTGTAGATTGTATGGCATGTGTCTGATGCATTTGGATGAGCGAAACATATTTGTGACACCTGATCTTGGTATTTGGTTATCGGAGTATGGCCAGGTGTATCTGCTCTCAAGGGCTAACAGCCTATAAAATTGCCATTGAATCGATAGAACTTGATTCTGAACTTTCTTAAGACCAGTTACAGTTAGCCCTCTACTTGGCAATCTGAAAGTAAAGATCTCTTGGGAGATACCACAATCTCTTGCTGGGTCGTTGTGCTGTGACTCCCTTCTATTCTATTTCTCTTTTCCAGACGTGAGGGAAGGATTGATTCAGAGCAAGGGCATCGAGTTCTACAACTTCCGTTCGTCCTTGATCTTGAAGACTGGAGTAAAACGAAGCGGTGTGATCATTACCCAACAAACTGGAGCCGCCCGTTCAAGTCCCAACGCCTTTCAGTTCCCACGCTACCATCGCAAACGACGCATAGGCTTATCCTGCTTGACCGTCCCCTTCAGTCACCACTCGCCACCCTGTTCTTTCGCCTGCCTTCATAAAAAGGATCCATCCAGGTACCCAACTACTCAAGGCAGCTCATCTTGCGGAGCACCGGGAGTTCTTTGCGGAGGAAGCGGCCGGTGCTGGTGTTCACCAAGAGGCCCGTGAAAGGGTTGAGAAGATGAGCAGTATGAGGGTACTATACTATGTTATCGCAACCACGCTCGGTGGATTTTTCGTGCTGGCCGACTATTACTACCCTCATACTGCTCATCTTCTCAACCCTTTCACGGGGCACATGATCCGTTTCAAGGCAACCGTGCCTTCCGACATGGTGGATGCTGCCGCTGTCGTCGGATCCTCGCCCGCCCTTGTCCTGCTCTGCGACTCACAGCACAAGCAGTGCGTGGCTGATCCTGACAGCAAGTGTTTCGTCGCGTACGAGGATGAGCGCGCCTATCCTCTGATCCGGCTGGCCGTCGTGGGTGGCATGTACGCCGACGGAGAGAAGAGACCGGTGCTGCCGCTCCCGGCTGCTGCGGCAGACAAGATCCTTGATCTGATGAGGCAGTTCTCCGTCGATCCTTCCCAGATGTTCACAGAA